>CM053793.1:294342090-294814590 GCA_028749045.1 Cupressus sempervirens | reverse complement strand
CCGCTCACTTTCCTCAGAAAATCCTCGCTGATCGGAAAATATCCGCCGCCGCTTACTCTGGTCATGGCGGCGGTTCTTTTCATGTGCAAGTATTCTCTCCTCCAGAGGCAGATCATGAGGAACAATGTCATGATTATCATCCCCACGCAGAGGGAGTAGAAGACGAATATGTTGGATGAATGGTCTAAAACAATGGCGCCCACCAGGAGCGCTGCAATGGCGGCTGCGAGAAGGAAGAGGATCAAAAAGAGGGTTTTTTTGGGGTTCTTGTGTACGCACTCTGTTACTCTCTGCAATTTCATGGCTTCTCCAAAATTGTGGTACCTATTTCATGGCTTCTCTAATGCTTTTGAATTTGGATCAAAAAGAGGAATTTTTTTAAGAGGGGAGGAAGAACATGAGAAATTGGGTTTGTGAAAAAAAGGGGGCTTTGGATTTGTGGTTACCAGCTGCATGTGAATGTATGTTGTATCCAGCTCTAAAAATGAGGTCTCTTTATCATTGATTTCTCTCGAAGAATTGCAGATAACGGAAGGGAATCTTTTGAATTCTAACTAAATAGTTACATAAATTAAAAAAAGTTACTTAATAGTTCTACAAATTATAATCAGCTCCTAAATAATTAGTTAATTAAAATATTTATCTTAATTACAAATAATCTAATAATGGGACCGCCATTTTTTATCTCAAATTTACAATGCAATTTCATTTAAAAAATTAACTTAATTTAAAAAAAAAAGTTACTAACTTTTTAAATTTAATTAAGTTAATTTTTTACAAAATTAAGTTAATTTTTTACAAAATTAAGTTACTTAATTTTTTAAATGAAATTGCATTATAAATTTGAGATAAAAAAAATGTTGCTGCAATTAAATTTAAAAAATTAGTAACTTAATTTTTTACAAAATTAAGTAACTTAATATTTTTTTAAAAATTAAGTAACTTATTTTTTACAAAATTAAGTTAATTTTTTAAATGAAATTGCATTGTAAATTTGAGATTAAAAAATGCCGGTCCCATTATTAGATTATGTGTAATTAAGATAAATATTTTAATTAACTAATTATTTAGGAGCTGATTATAATTTGTAGAACTAATTGAATGGTAATTTACAAAGTCAAGTCAAAACTTAAGTCGTTGCAACCATGGATAGAAAAGAAAATGAGTAGGTATTGTATGTGGATGTAAAGTGCAAGCTTTCAACATCATTTCACTTAAAAAATGTGTGAACTTCAGCTAAAAGTAGATGGTATGTGATTTTTATTTAAAATAAATATATAGTTTTAATAAATTCATATAATTCTTTAAAGATGTATAAATTTTATTTATATATATTTTATAACTTACTCTTATAATTATTCTAAATTTTGTCACTTTGTTTCACTTTTAGAATAATATTATAAATAATGAGAAATGGAGACATTGAAAAGAAGAAATGCCACTTTCACTTGAATAAAATAAAATGATATTATATTATAGAGATAATTCTAGAATACATATTAATTACCTATAAAAATTATAAAATGCTAGAAATTATAATTTACAAATAAGATGTTATATTTTTAAAATTAAAATACTAAACAAATTTTAAATGTTATAGAAATTTTAAATCAAAGAGATTTCATTTATATACATAAAGATACTAAACAAATAAACCCAACAAAATAAAACAAACCGAAGTCTCCAATTAAAAAAATAAAAAACACAAGTTTAACCAATTTGAAATACTTAAATTTATTTATTTTAATATTTAAACCAAAAAAACATAAATAAAGATGGTATTCTTTATCATGTTTAAATTTAAACCATACTTATAGTAACATAAGTTAGAAGAAAATAATAGTAAGACCTTTTTTGAGATGCAACATAAAAATAAAATAAAAACTATAGTAGTCCTTTCAAAACGACACAGGGGGCAGTAGAATCGAGAAGCTCCGGGTACCTTCCTCTGTCACACACAGGCATGAGTACGGCCGTAGGATCCGTTGGGCATGAGGAGGCATGAGAATGGGGGGCATACCCAGGCAGTCGATTCAGCTGCCTGGGTAGCCGTTGCCCAGACATGATTGACTGGTGAAAGTACAATGTGCGATGGATGGGTGTCTGATGGATGAAGTGCACAGGACATGGAAGCGTGGCTGCTAGATAGCCACTGCCTTTGCAAAGTGGCCGATAAAAACAAAATGAGACTCGTGATTGTACGTTTTAAGGAGTGCCAAACACCACACAAAGTGAGTGGACAAGACCAGAAGTTTGTATTCCTTCAACATGAACATGGTCATCAGCAGAGATCTATATAAGGATACCAATCCTTATACAAAGAACATGACTTGATAAGCTAAATACCCACATGGAGATGAAATTGAAGATGGCTTGTTTTCTGCTTTTGTTTCTATTCGTATTTCTTGTCTCTCATTCTTCTCCTTCTTATTCTAATGAAGAAGCTCTCTTGGCTTTCAAGACTTCTCTTTCCCTCGACCCTCACAATGTTTTACATGATTGGTCTTCCAATAACACTTTTTGTAATTGGACTGGTGTTTCTTGCTCTTCTTGTCATCAATGTGTGGTTTCCTTGAATCTCACAATTATTTCGACTGGCAGGGTAATGGCTACCCAGCCAGTTATTTCGACTGGCAAGGCAATGGTTGCCCAGCCAGTTATTTCGACTGGCTGGGTATGCCATCCTCCATCTACATCCCATCCCCATTTGCATCCCATCATTGACTGCACGACCATCCTGAAATGCCGTATCCTGACAGATGCCGACAGTCATAGGGGTTCAATGGTTGCAACCGTTGCAAGATGTGATACGCATGGCATGAAATCCAATTCGACACTGACTTGTAGTCCATGCCGTCCATGGAAAAATAAGCGAGATGGCCTAAATGAATAAGATTACTTATTTTTTAATCCTTGCCCCCAATCATATAAATTGTGAATGGCCTAAGTGTTTGCAATGTTTTCTCCTTTGGAAGTACCACACTACTTTTTAAAACCTTTTCCTAAAGTCACAATCAAAGCTGCAGGAGTGTTTCTTTTCACTAAAAAGGATGTGTGCAATATTTACTAGCAAAAAGAGGGGTAAAAATTTATTAAGACAGAAAGGAATACAACAAGGAGAGCTCAACAAGGAGCTCGATCCTGAGCAACAAGATCATCAAATTCTTGCACCATCTCAAAAGACAGTTGCCTCCTATCCCTAATATTCCAACCCGGATTAGGACTAGATGCCCATTTGGCTAAACAATCAGCAGTTCTATTCCATTCACGAGGAATATACGTGAACCTAATGAACTGAAAAGAGGAAGAGAAGAAAAAAATCTGCTTAACAACAGTAGCCAGCTACCAACTAACATCCTCAAGCTCTTGCAAAGAAAGCATGTTAACCACCACTTGGGAATCAGACTCACAGATAATCTTACTCCATCCCCGCAAGCAACACTGTTCCACAACATATAAAATAGCCTGAGCTTCCATGAGATTGTTAGTATAATCACCCTTATGAACTGAGAAGAAAAATTTAACATCCCCAGAACTACAACGAGCCACTCCACCAATACCAGCCGGACCAGGATTCCCACGGGAAGAACCATTAGTGTTAATTTTCAGAACTCCACAGGGAGGAGGAGTCCAGTGCCCATCTCAGTTAACCTGACCCTTCCTCTGATGATGAAGCTTCTTGGACATAGAAGGAAACCTATGAGCTGCAACTCCATCTTGCAGATGAAAATTGAGGTGATTACAGATAGCAAGATCAACCGGATCCATACCCCCATCAAGCTCACACTTCACAAGAATAGTTTCCTGAAGAGAATGTGATATTTTCCACCAAAGATGCAAAACACCAAGCCGAACATCTTGGAATATGCGACGATTCCTCTCCAACCAGATATGCCAAAGCATGAAAGATGGGCCAGCAATCCAAGCAGCATGGAGAAAAGAAGACTTGGAGGGAGCAGTACCCAAGCGGGCCCAGAACTCAGGCAAAGAGGAAGCATGCTGACAAGAGCAACCCCAAGCGCGCCACCAAAGGTGCCATATCTAAGTAGAATAGGAGCAATGGAAGAATAGATGGGAGACAGACTCCTCTCCATTACCATACAAAACACAATAAGAGGGGCCTTGAAATCCACGTTTACAAAGATTATCCCAGGTAAGACAATGGTTGTGAGCCACTAGCCACATGAAAAAATTGCACTTGGACCAGGAAACTTTATTCCAAACTTGCTTCCACCAAGGGACCTCAGCATCCCCAAATAATTGTCTAGTTATCTCCTGATACCCAGCAGAGACATGATATTTACCAGAAAAGGTATCACCCCAAGCCAAAACATCTGGACCAAGCAAAGAAGAACACTCTCTAGAGACCAAAATTTGAGAAAGCTCCTGATGATCCATGTTTGTACCTCCAGGAGGCCAATCAGAAGAATGCTTCCATCTATAACCAACAACAGGTCCCAATTGATAAGGAGTCTTGTAATGAGCCACTTTATCCCATCCAGCGGCAAGAAAAGAGTCACAAAGAGGTTGAAGATGAGGGTATATGGATAAAATGGAAGGGAATCCATCCCAAGCATCAGACCAAAAAAAAGCCTGAGAACCTCCTTTACATATCCAAAATAGACCCCTCTTTACCAACATCGCACCTGTCTTCAAAGTATGCCAAAGCATTGAGCCATGACCTTCAAGAGGAAGTGCAGAAAAAGAGCAAGGATCAGCACCATGGAAATATTTATGAGTGATAATATGAGCCCAAAGTTGATGTTGTCCAGAGCACCATCGCCAATAAAGTTTAGCAGCCAAAGCTTGACTACTCAATAGAGCAGATCGAAGACCAAGACCACCCTCCTTTTTAGGCCTACAAATAGTTGCCCCATTAACCAAGCTCCATTTAGTACTACAAAAATTACCACTCCAAAGGAATTGTCGAGAAAGAGCATCAAACTCCTTGAGAAAGTAAATAGGTGCAACGTGAACCATGCTTCGATAAGTAGGAAGAGCTTGGATAACAGCTTGAAGAAGAATAACCCGGGTAGTAGTAGAAAGCCATCTATGAGTCCAATGATTTACCTTATCCTGAAGCTTGGTAATCAAATTTTGCTAGAAGAGATGTGGCTGCCTAGAAACAACAATAGGGATGCCAAGATAAGTCAAAGGAAGTGATCCTATCTGAAACCGTAGGATACCAACAATCCTGTGCTGAATAGAATTAGGAGTGTTAAAAAAGTAAATGGAAGATTTGTGCTCATTAACTTTCTGGCCTGAAGCTGCCAAATAAACGTCCAAAGCATGTCGAAAGGCTTCAGCTTCCTTGATCCTAGCAAGACCAACAAGAGCAGAATCATCAACAAATTGAAGATGGGAAAGAGAAGGTAAGCCATTACCCCACCGCCAGCCTTGAATAGAATTCTGGGACACCTGATGCTTAATGAATCTGCCCAAGCCTTCAGCCATGATGATGAATAGATATGGGGAGAGAGGGTCACCCTAGCGAAGGCCTCTAGAAGCACCAAATAGTTGAGAAGGTTGACCATTAATAAGAACAGAAAAAGAGGCAGAAGTAACACAACTCATAATCCAACTCACCTAGTCAGAGGTAAATCCAAAAGAAAGAAGAATACTCCTTAGGAAGCTCCATTTAACTCTATCGTAGGCCTTAGCCATATCCAGCTTAACAAACATGGCTCTCTCCCTTGAAGTAGCCATAGAGTGAATAGCCTCAGTAGCAATAACCACCCCATCCAAAATTTGTCTGCCAGCAACAAAACCACCTTGTTCTTCTGAGATAATAATGGAAAGCCACCTTTTCAATCTCTCAACAATCAACTTAGTAATAACTTTGTAAACCACATTACATAAGGCAATTGGTCTAAAAAACTCCAATTGATTAGCACCCTCTCTCTTAGGAATAAGAGTCAAGAATGTAGAGTTCAAAGCTCGAAGCATCTGCTTGCTAGCATAGGATTCTTTAACCACCTCCAACAAATCATGATTAATGATGTCCCAAAATTCCTGAAAGAATTCAACTGGAAAGCCATCAGGACCAGGAGCCTTCCCTTTAGGCATGCCAAAGACCACCTCCTCTAGCTCTTCCAAAGAAATAGGACGCATGAGATAATCATTCATTTCCTGAGTGATAAGGGAAGGAATACAGGACAAAATAAGATTTTCTTCATTATCAGCAGGAGGAGAGTCCTCAGAGAAGAGGGTAGAGTAGTACCAAATAGCCTCCTGGAACAAAGTTGGCAAGGAATTCAGTTGGATACCTTGAGAATTAACCAAAGAAGAGATAGTGCTCTGATTCCGGCGAGATTGCACTATTTTATGGAAAAAGGCAGTGTTACGATCACCTTCCTGGAGCCAATCAACTCTAGCCTTTTGCTTCCAAAAAATTTCCTCTCGAAGTTCCCATTCTTCTAGAGCTCTAGAAGCAAGGGATTCAGCCTTGCCAAGATCCTCTGAGAAACCTCGATCTCTAATCTCCCTTGTGATGACATCAAGATCTTCTTGAGCAAGCCTCTTCATAAAGTGAAGGTTCCCAAAGCATTCCCTATTCCATATCTTGAGCTGCCTTTTAACATATTGAAGCCTTTTAGAAAATGAGAACATTGCAGTACCATATGCAGGAGCACCATCTTTCCACCAACAGAAAACACAATCATGAAGAGAGGAGTCCCGAAGCCACATCAATTGGAACTTAAAAGGAGGATGCTTCGGAACATAAGCCCCTATAGCAGAAAATTTGATTGGCCAATGATCTGAACCCCTCCAATCAAGGATTTCTAAAGAGATAGTAAGGGTGCCACTAACCCAGAAGCAAGAAACAAGAAATCTATCCAGACATTCTGAGATAGCAGCAACACCAGTCCAGCGATTATTCCAGGTATAGAGACCATTAGAAGGCTTAACAATCAGAGAGATGCAAAAGAGATATATGTTGCCAAAGAAGAGCAGAAGAAGGCCCCAATCTAGCCAAACCACCATGCTTCTCCTCCAGACTTAAAACTGAATTGAAGTCCCCTGCTAACACCCAAGGATGATAAGGATGACAATTTCTAACATATTGAATATGTTCCCAAAGTTCCTCCTTTCCCACAAGATCAATAGGTGCATACACATTAGTAACCATGATTACCTCTCCTGAGTCTAGAGCAGAAGCTACCATAGAGAGAGCTGAGCGAGAATACATCCAGCCAAGAGGAGAAATTTTTTGAGGATCCCAATATATAGCTAAACCACCCACACTGCCTGTTGCCCCAACACACTGGCATTGGCCACGAGACCAAATACTAGAGGCATGTTGGACCATAGACTCCACAGAGAGCTTAATCTCTTGGATACAAAAAACATCAGGGCTATGATCAACCACCAAGTTATGAATAGCCTTTTGTCTAGGGATGCTATTCAACCCCCTTACATTCCATGAGAGAATAATGTTTACTAAATCCATTGTTTTATTATTAATTTCAATTTCAACTTTACCCAAGGGAGTGAGAGTAATGTTTTTTTTGCTAGTCATTTAAATGCCAAAGTTCATTTTAAATGTTAAGAAAATTTAAATCCTTTTAAAAAATTAATAAAAGTTTTGTATTCATATTAAAAAATATTGAACACATTCTTGTCATATGTATGTATGTTTGTCAAAATAGTCAAGTGATTAAATTCATATTAGAAAATAGTTAAACAATCTTATTAAAAAAATTCTAAAATCTAAGTTGACTTTTTTTTTGAAAATTCATTTTTAAAATTCTCTACAGAATGGAAACTCTTGAATAATTTAAATTAATATTTTATAATAAATGATTTCTTAATACTATAAATTAGAGTATTATATTATATTTATGTATAATCAATATTATATTAGTTTCTTAATATATTGAAAAATATATAACAATCATAAATTTTAAGATTGTAATATATTGTTTAAATTTGGAAAAATAATTATGATTATTATTTGTCAAAGAAAATAATTGTGACTAAAACTAATATATTATATCATTGTTTAATTTATTTCAACATATTATATCATTGTTAAAATCTATTTGAACATTTTTTTTGATAGGTAATCAGCCAAAACCTAGATTAATTATTATAATTTATTGAAACTAATTATTATTATGTGTTAAGCTCGAGTAGATTCAAAGCCAAGTCCTCCCACATGAGAGGCTAATGCTATGTTGTGTTATAGGCTCTTGACTAAAATCTATTTCTAAATTATTTATCCTCTTTATAATTAATTTAGATATGCCATTTATTCAAAATAAATTTAAAAAATTAAATTAATAGATATATCATTAAATATTAATCAATTTTATTTTAATTAAAAATAAATTTGGTTAATATATTATTAAAATATTAATTGAAGGCAAGAGCCTACAATAAAATGGTAAATTGTGAGCCTCTTATTTGGGAGGTCTCATATGATAAATAATAATAAATCTTGGCTTTGACCTATTGCTTTTGAGAAAAAATATATTAATTTAAAAAAAATCTTTATAATTTAAACAACAAAACCATTAACAAATAATTTTAATTCAAATGGTATATAAAATGTAAGGTTTCATCAATCCAATCTTATTCGTAGCTTCTATTCATTTATTATTATGATTATAAAGTGCCAATACAAATATAATCATAATTCATTTATATAAAGTTTGATAAACTATAATAATTATCTCAAGATTTATTAATTAATTGAGTGTGTGTGTGTGTGTGTGTGTGTGAGAGAGAGAGAGAGAGAGAGAGAGAGAGAGAGAGAGAGAGAGAGAGAGCATTATGACTTATTAAAAGTAATTGATTAGTTATAAAAAGTAAGAGGTAGAATTTACATGTGCATAAGAGTGGTCTAATTTCAATGAGTGTTATTATTTTTTCTTAACAAGAGTAGAATATCACCATATATTATAATAAATAAATTGGTTCAAAAGGATTTCGTGAGGGAAAGAACAAAAAAGAAAACTCTCATTCGTTACTCATAATATTCAAGATGTGTAAAGTGTAATCCCTAAACTAGAATTGTTAAGAAACCCAAAAGGCTTCCCTTATATCTTCTAGATATTCAAACTCTAACCACATATTGGAACACTAATGAGGCTTTATAAAATAGTCATATAAAGTGCCTGTACAAATATAATCATGAATACATTTATATAAAGTTTTATAGACTTTAATGATTGTCTCAAAATTTATTAGCCATAATCCTCCATATAGATATCATCAATACCTACAAAATAAATGAGTTAGTTATAAAATCCATTTAAGAAAAAGGTCTTAGAAAATTGAATATCATTTCATAATTTCCTTACCATCTCCACTTGTTGTGTTTTGGTTAAGATCAATAGAAAAGGGCAACCCATATTGTTGGTTAGTTTGTTGATCATCTAATACAACAATGCACATTTAGCACATTCATTTAGATAAAATTAAATTATAAACTAAAAAATCAAATATAATTTCAAATTTTTATTTTTTCTATCATAACTAAATTCTAAATCACAATATTGTTCTCATAATCTATATCACATTATGTAACAATAAGAAAAATCAAAATTCCATTACCTCCACAAATTTGTTGAAATGTTTGAGGATGAATAACCTTTGGCGTTGATGGTTGATCTCCACAAAATACATCTTGGTTATTTGATAAAGCATTAAATGAAATTAGAAATGTGAACTAAATAATTAATTTTAATAAAAATAGTTAATAGTGAGTAAATTACCATCTAGTACTTGTGTGTCATCTGTTATTGTTTGGTTCAAATCAATAGAGAAAGGCAATCGACGTCGTGGAGATTCTCCTTGATCAACCAAACCTATATTGACACATGTTCAACATATGAAATAAAAAATACAAGTATTGAGCTATATGTTGAAAATAATAAAATACTTTTAAATAAATGTACTCACCTTGTTGTGACAGAATAACTCTTTCTCCTTGTATTGCTATGCCTGAACGATTAATGAATTTTTTTCCCTTTTTCTTTTTAGAGCGTACAGAGGAGAATTGAAAATTTTTATGCTCATCAACTCTTTCACTTAAGCTTTGAGTCATAGGTTTTCTTTTTTATGAAAAGATTGATGCTTATGCATTTTACTTGGACTAAACCATGGTGCCTTTCGCTTCATAGGCATGTTCTCTGAGCCAGGAATTGATTCAAAATTGGAACTTGAAGCAAGAGATGCATGTATCTCATTTCTAAATCTCCCAACATGTTGAATGGATTTTTTTTTTTCATATTCTTCTCTAGTTGACAAATTTTGGATAAATGAATTTACATAATCAATGCAATTTTGAAGTTCATCATGAGAAGTATCAAATGATCTCACACAATCTGTAGTAAAAAGATAAAATTGTAAAGTCAAAATACTATTTTAAAAGACTATATATTTCTTAAGAAAAAAATTGGTATTAAAAATTACCAATTCTCTCATCTTCACCAATGTTGACTCCAAGTACATCTTGATCTTTTGAAGGTATAGAACCATCTGCAATTGGAAAAAAATCACTTAACTTTTTGATCCATAAAATAATTTAAAATCTACTTGTAAACACACATTCTTATTACCAATGTTATAGTTTTTATGACCAAAATTCCCTCCAACTTTGTTGTAATCCTCAGCCGATGCAGTAACATCATCTGTATTTAAGATCAGTTTAAGTAGGTCTTAACAATATAATAATCGATTGTATAAAATAAATTATTAAAATTATCTCTCAAATGATACTTACCAACCACTTGACCTTTCTGGTTTATATGGGTTCTCTTTAGTAGATCTAAAATCTTTAGCACATGTTTGCATGTGTTACCTCTTTTTGCCCACTCACAATCACACACTTGCAAATTTGGTCCAAATTTTCTTACAAGATACCATTTGGTTGAAATGGTTTGACTTCTAACTTTAAATGTATCAGGAAGGTCATATAGGTAGCAATCTGTATCTGCTATTCTTTTTTATCTCTCTAAAGAAGTTAGGTAGTATCTCTCCTTTTTGAAGTTGGTTAGAAACCCAGATAACTGCAAGTATCTCTTATTTTTATAGTATGGCTCTACCCTATGAAGAAGAACATGAATGAGCCAATCCATTCTCCTTGTGCATTTTCTAGAACAGTCGGTCAAGTAGTGACTCTTGATATGCATGTGGTATGACTCTATGGAAGCATTAGTCTCTTGATTCGCATGAGAGAAACCTCTAAAGTTTTTTGCCCACATTTCTATATAAAAAAGTATGATAATGTCTTAGCATATATATAATAAAAGAACCGAGCAATAAAAATAAAAATAAAATAATGTAATGAATAATGTGTATGATCTTACCAATGCGTCTCTCATCATGACACCAAGTCTTTCGAAAGTAATCAATAAACTCTTTTTGTTCTTTGAATTCCTCCATAAATTGTTTTATAAGATGAGTAGTGACATCTCCATCATCACTTATGGCATACATTATCGCACCTAGTCTAGTGAAAATATTTGTTCCAACATCCTTATTTCTTACAAACCTATAATAAAAAATATAATATCAAGCTATGATGTTAACAAAATAACTTTACATGAATTTTAAGAAGAAATGAATCACTTGTAGACATTCTTTAGCCATGCCCTGTGTACATGCTAGATACATAAAAGTACTCAACAATTGAAGGACAATCTACAAGTTACATTACAAGTATTAATAAGTAGCATTCAAACACAATTAGTTATTCAACTAAAATTATATGTTTAAATAATAAAATGTATAGTTTTAAAACCTATATATCAAATATAATTGGAGGATTATCAAACCTAATTGCTTCAATCTCGGCACTAGCATCATCGGTCATGAATGCATTGACTTGCCAATATTCTTTATATTGCTTGCCTCTTTTGTAAACTTCTGCTAGCCACCCATGTATATCATCAACTTTATTTCTTGACGATATGGCCCATGCAATAGGCATGCCAGTCTCTTGTTCATCAAATACAAGTAATGAATATAACTCATACTGCAAATGAAGAAATCAACAAATTAAGATTTTAGATAAATTTTAGATGAACTAAACTAAAATATATTAATATAGTTGACATTGGTATACTCACAACATATTTATTTGTTGAAAAAGTGGAATCCATTGCTATAATAGAGTTATGTGAATGTCTCACCATCATCTCTCGCATCCATGGTGTTTGAATTCCTGTGATAAATGGAATGTCTTCTCCACTATTAGGTGTTTTATAGTAGAAGAAGTTGTCTTTCTCCTCCATGTGCCATAAAATTACACTTTTGGCATCATTTTCGTTTTTTTGTGATTGAAGGGAACACACCCTTTTGCATGCATTCATTACATCTTTTCTTAGTAGAAATGTGTCCCTCTTATTCATTAATTTCGTAAGACCAAGATCCAAATAATGTTGCTCACATATTGTGGAAACCCCCACACCCATCAATAAGAATGACTCAATATAAGATTTATATTCATTTGACAATCTCGGTGCAACCATACTCCTTGGGTCACCAGAAGCGTCATCCTTTCCATGACAAAATTCACCACTAGCATCTTGATGACTAAACTCATTATAAGTAATGATAGAAACATCTAGGCTTCCATACATAACTCTAACACAAAAGTGTGCTTTACAACCCCTTTTCTTTGCAAACCTTGGTAACCTTTGCATATCTATTTTGGGTTTTCTTCTATTATCATGAGGTCCAAATGCACAATGATATCTGTATATACATGTACAAATATATTTATACCAATTTATAATCAATAAATTTTATAAAATTAGAATATTGCATGCTTAATTATTATACTAAATCTAAGCAAACCTTGAATACATTTTGGTAGCTTGGTTAGTAGGGTTTGTCAAGTTCTTCTCATGATGTTCTTTTTGTACGAATGTTGTTTTTGTATCATCCAATAGACCTTCTCCCTTGACAAAGTGAGAGAGTCTCTCAAGAGGGATAGCAGCACATAAATCCATAACTGCATTTTGATGTCCAATAGGTGTCCACTCTAGTTGTGCACTTGAAAAATCACTTCCTTCATTGGGGAAATCTTGCATAGGTAGTTTGATGAGTGATTTCCATTTAAACTTTGTATCCATTCTGAGGAATATTAATATGTATAATGATCCTTAACTTGTTGAAACATGTTAAAAAAAACTAATAGGGATTATTACATATATCGTCAATAAAACTATAGTATATTGAAATCACAATAAATACAATTATATCCTTGATATGAAATAATTTCACTATACCATCAATGAAATGATTTCGCAAAATTATATTAGAAGTTGATATTAGATATTTTATTCTATATTTTTCTAATCTTGTGATCTACTAATGAGATGCATGTTAGTGCAAGCCTAGGACACATGATTCGTATTGTCCTAGGACACAAAGTTTAAATGGTTAATAATCATATTAAATTTGTGTGGTTAATAATAAAAATTATCTTTATATTATGGTGATTTACACATATTCTACTCTTTTTGCCTTGTTGCAAATTATTCTTGAATAACTTCAAAATGTATTATCTCTATTTCCCAAAACCCTAAAATTTTCAAGAATAAGGATAATGAAGCTAGGAGTTACTTACATTATGGTATTTAATGTGTTTCTAAGAAATGATATTATTTTGCTAATAACCAAAATTCATCTCTACATCTAGATGAACCAAGTGTTCATAAAAATATCCACTCTATTGAATGTTCAAGATTTTTCATCCCAAGATAACGATAAGGTGCTAGATCGTGTTTCTATGTTGGTCTCTAACAAACATAACTCTATTTTCATGGAACATTTCTCTCTAGATTATTGTATCTTTAAAGGGATATTAAATTTTTGCGCAAACATAGGGTGTTAAGGTGGAAGATTATGTATCCATACAAATAGAGGATGATATCCCAATTTCATCATGGAAGGACCTATCTAGTGAGCATATATCAAAGGTTGATATCTCATATCTCCTCAACATATTGCAAAAGTGAATGATTTTTATTAATTTTGATAGGAAAGACTAATTTGACAAGTTACTTCATCTTGAAAGCACCCACTGAAGGAGGGTTATAGATCAATTCAAGTGTTGGGTCAAAGAGATAATGGGGAAGTTAAGTGTTGTCTTAATATTTCCAAAAGTGGGGGCCTTCTTATTGAGGTCTCTTCAACTTAGAATCCTTACAAGTGATGGGTTGGAGAGGCTTGGTATAGATAACATCTTTAATTATGTTCTTTGTGGAAATGCAATGGAAGATGTAAATCACTTGTTACTGAATTATGAATTATCTCAATCATATTTGAAATGATTTTGAATAAGTTTGGATGCTACATTCCTCTTCCTTGCACTCTCTATCTCTCTCTCTCAACATTTGGTGGGATGAGAAATTTTGAATAAGGGCTCTATCATTTTTGAGATATGGAGCATTTCTCTTCCAGTTGTGGTAAGGGCTAACTGGTGGGAAAGGAATAAGATGATATTTAGGGAGGAATTAGTGTTAGTGGATAAAGTTTGGGATAGTATTAAAGCCTTAATTTCTAAATCATTTAATTCATTTTTTATGTGGTCCAATTCTCTCTCATCTCCCTTTTCCTTGCTTATGTTTTGAATAGAAGGAAGAGAGAAAATATCCCAGTGGGGGGGTACTAGTTGATAACATGGCTAAATGAGAAAATAGAAGGAAATTTAGATGGGAAAGGCCTAATGGATCCTTTACTAAAGGAAAATTTTATGGGACCTCCAAAGGGAACCCAGAGAGGTTAGAGATTGGGAAAGTTCTAAGAGACAATAGGGGCAATTTTTTTAAGATTTAATTGTTAGAATTCAAGATAGTTCAAATAATTTAGTAGATGCTTCAGTAGAGTTGGAGGGAGTTCAAATATCTCCAAGTACGAGATTAAACAAGATTTTTATTGAAGGTTTAATATCTAGAAAGATCATCAGTTGGGAGTTTCAATATGTCTTGGGTGAAGTGTGGAAACTTCTCCCCAGATTCAAGGAATTTAAGATTACTCATTGATTTAGGGAGGCTAATGCTATTGTAGATTGGTTGGCTAATTGGGGCACCTCATTGGAGTAGGATTCATGTAAATTAATTGGTTTGGAAATGAGTTAATGGGTTTAGGTACACAAGATGTCACATTCTCTATGAGATGATGTGGTTTAGAACTTGTAAAATAGGACACAAGGACATTTTTGTGTGTGTTTGTCATTGGTATGCTATGGGGCTAAAGATTTCTAGAGGGCTCATTCATTATGCCCACATCTAGGATTCCATAGCATTGGGGACTACACTTTCTTCTATGGATATATGAAACATTCTCTCTTATTACAACTCATTTTGCAAAAGGGTAACAAGCTAGCATGAAGATACAAATATTTGTGGAAAGAAGAACAAAGATCTAGGTTGTCCTATGATAGTACCAAGAAGACACGATATAAACTTGTGAGAAATGATGATACACCAAATATCCACAATCAATAGATTCTTTCAATATGGAGATTTGATACTGATTGCCAACCCATTATTTCTCAAGCACTTTTTTGTTAAATACATTGGAAACTATATTGAAAAAATTAGAGAAATAATCTTAGACATGTTATGGAATACTCAAAAAAATATAGTTTTTAAGGTATATCCAAATGATGAATGATGAGTTGTCCTTTTTTAACCAACTAAGATCAATTTCAAATTTATAAACAATAATCAGGCACATAGAACAACAATCAGGGATTTCAAGAAAACATCTACAAGCAATGGGCAAGGGACAAAGCAACCTTGCACATGAACAAAAATAGTGTCATAGTATGAATTTAATCCTTAGAACCACTATTGTGTATGTTCTCAAAATATTTTTCAATCACGCAAATAGTCCTAGAAAAGAAAATTTGGTAGCACTAAGGTTCTTAGTAATGGTCAACTCTATAGCTTTTGCAATCTAGAGTGGGCGAAGTCCAATCTTGGCGTACCAAGGTTTTGACATATTTCGAAAATTTAATCAATCAGAGATATTGAAGAAATCTGACAAACCAACAAAAGACTACACCCATGGGGATTTTCCCCACAAAGACATTTATATAGCAGTTGCTACTACCATGTCAAAAATGGCTATTACCACTTGAGGTATCATACACGTGGTTGACCCAATAAAGGGAACGCCTACTATGGTTTAACCCTCTCTAATCAAGGAAGACTCACAAAGTTGTACCACATGAGGAATTGGTTTGGATTTAAGGGTTCCAAGTTTCTAATCTGCCCAAAAGGGAACATAGCATACTCCTCTAGCCTCTTCACCTTACCCAAACATAGCAAACAAGATTCTTTGACACACTAATTTGAAATCACCTCACCAATTTTTTGGAAAATCCAACAACAAACACCACCAATCTCAAAAGAGAAAGTACTAGTGGATGTTGAGGACAAACCGAAGCAGAATAGTGAAACAATGACAAATATCCTTCCCTACCTATAAGGGGATCCGTCGTCAAGAGGACCTTCACATGTAAAGAAAGCAAATGAAGCTTAATCTCTCAAGATCTCCCAAATAGTGTTCATAGGGCCTAATTACTATGTGAAACATATATGCGTGAAAACAAATCTAGATCCAATTTTAGAGCACCAAATGAAGTGTGAATCCATGAAAGCATGTAAAAGCACTGAAGCCAAACACATGAGATGTTCATTTTAGTTCCCAATCCAAGTGTTATAGAGATCCAACAAAATACCTAGTAATCCTTGCAACACATTTTTCTCTGTTGTACCTTTTATTTATGCTGGAATGCTCGCTTGCAACGAACAAAGCAACAAGAAAACACAAGATATGCAATAATATACCAAAGCCAAGAGGTATTCCCAGATTAGAGGGAAAATGAAAATTAAAAGAAAAGGTGTGACCCACATAAGAGAATGTGCAATTAACATTTAATTAAGAGATGTGGAGTGTAAAACTCCATAAAAATTATAAGATGAGGGGTGCTTTTATTTAATTTAAATGTAAAATAATCCCTTTTCTTATAAAATAAAGTGTGTGACATTTATTTAATTATTTCTTTTAAAATAATAATTGTTGCACATCACATTAAGTGATGAGGGGTTTTATTTAATCAAAAGGGAGCAAATTCCTTTAATTAAATAATTAAAAAACCAAGATGATCGAACCATTTATTTAAAATTAATTAAATACATTAACTCTAATTTAATCAAGGAAATTGATGTAAAATAATAAGGATTAATTAAATAATTCGAATAACTTAATTTCATGAAAGGAAATGGTGATGTAAATATTGATTCAAGCTGATTTATAACATATTTGTACAATAAACTGCATACAAGAATACATTCCTAAACTATTGTTTACTTGTCAATTTAGCCCCGTCCAACAACAATCAACACCCTTTAACATTTCTTCTTAAAAGATAGATAAATTAAAAGCTACCTAAATGAGGTTAATTGTCATGAAATTCCTAGTTTGACTATTAGAAGTTGCTGTCAAGCTCACCAGTCAGCTTTGAACTCACTCAGTCTTACATTTCATTCATTCACAGTCACAATGCTAATTTAGGCAAATATTGATTTTTCATAAACTTAGCAACTCTTGATTAGTAGCCTTGGTTTTCTTATTAAATTTTTCTATTGTTAATGTGGTTAAAATGCTTTTATTCATTTTCAAATTTGTCTTTCTGGTATAGGGATCTTGTTTAAGAATGCCTTGATAAGAGTTCTATGATTATGAGAGATGAGGAAAAGGGCAACATATTATACCTTGAGTTTCTCACCACTCAAGAATGGTAGAGTTATTAGTTACACATATGTTGCATTAGTTTTATATATATTTGTTCGAAAAAATAGATGCAAGAGAAAAAAAAGAATTTAAGGACTTTTATATTATTTGACTAGGAAAAAACAATTATACATGATTGGAAATATATTTTATTGAACTAAAAATAAAAATAGATTGGAGTTGAAAAATAAAATAATTGATGAATTAAAATGGTTATATATTTTTGGCATGAAAATTTCACAAATTAGATTTGATTGAAATGATTAAAAGGGTATAAAATGAAGTTGAATTATATATTATATATTTTGTGTTGTTTAATTTTTATAATGAAAATATTTTACATAGTTTTAGTATGACAATTTTACAAATTATATTTGATTAAAATGAATAAAAAAGTGTTAAAAAAAGTTGAAAAGTATATTATAGTTTTACTTTTTATAAAAATAATTTGATTCTATAAAATGAAGGAAGCAATGATCTATAAATGTTCAATAACTAGGAATGGATATTAAAAAGGTGTAAGATGAAGTTGAAAAGTGTATGATTTGATTTTTTTATATAATTATTAAATGAAATAAATAACTAGTGTATTTGACTTTTATATCTATTCTTTAGTTTCTTTTATAAAATTTTGAGGGCTTTTCAAACAAATTCAAATTTAAGTGTGAGAAAAACCATGAAGGGATATTAAAAAGGTGTTGAAAAGTGTATTTTATTTTTTATAAGTATTAATTGGAATAAATAACTAGTGTATTTGATTTTTATATCAATTGCTTAATTTATTCTAAGAGATTTTGAAATCTTTTCCAACAAATTAGATTGTAGGTGTGAGAAAAAGCATGCAATGGTACTCATCATCGACAATGGCTACCCATCTAGTTATTTCGACTGGCTAGGTATGCCATGCCACCCAAGCCCATACATAACATATTTTCCTTATTCCTTCCATATTTTTCAGAGTTTTCTATTTTTCGTGCAATCAGAAGACTGTCCATTCGTCTGTATTCTGGCCGGTATGCTTGCCATGTATGGCATGTGATAGTCTGACACATTCCCAGACCCATGCCAGTGCAATTTTTGATCATTTTATAACTTGTAAACTTTCAAACTTTTAGAAGGGTTTTTAATTAATTTATATATTAAAGTTTTAATTTACATTATATTTTAACTTTCAAGTCAAAGTTTTTCCCTCTTAGATAACACTGTAAAATATATAGATTTTTAAATATATAGTCTATAAATATTATTAAAATTAAATTTAGATTTTAAATTCATCATAGAATGTTATATATATATATATATATATATATATATATATTTATGTTAACTTGTATTACTATATTAAAGTTTGACATTTTATTTGTTTTAACTATTCTAATGTAGCTAAATATTTTATTAGAAATATATTAATTTTTAAAAACTTAAATGTATTGTTTAATATAAACAAATAAATAAAATAATAAAAATTAAGAAAATATAAAATTAAAAACATAAGATAAGTAGAATAAAATAATTCAAAAAATTAAAATCTTCTTTATAAATCTAAATTATTATTTTTTAATATTAAATTTCATTAATCAAATATAATTGTAAAAGTCATAAATGAAGGTAAAAAGAAAACAAAGTCAAATTTTAACATAAAAACTTAAAAACTAAGCATAAAAGTTATTAATCAAATATATTCTAAGTGTTTAATCAAACATTTAATTATACTTGTGTCTTTTCTTTACTAATATACTTGTATTTTTAAATCCTATATATGCACTTCTATTTTGAAGTTCCATTCCATGTCTAGATGCATGTATATAAATTGTTTACCTGGAATCATAATAATCTTTCAGTTTTGCCCCTTGACCCACCTAAAAACCAGTAAATAACTTCCCAAAACTCCCAAAATTTCATAGCCATTAATCTGCGAGGAGGCAATTGTTTCCATCACAATCTTCTTCTTAAACCCTTCGTTAAGAATCATATTCAAAATCAGAATTGCAACGAGTAGGAGATGTGGCAAGCAAAATACAAAGAAACAAACGTTGAAAATTGTTCTATAGTTGCAAGGAAGGGTTTGCTTCTTCGATATGCTCTAGTTCGCATGCCAAATATCCTGATGATCTAAGGATCGACGTGGATATATGTAGAAACTTGAGTATGATATATGTGGATACAAGAATAAGATCAAAAATATACTATTGCAACTTCCTTTTAACTAATTGTTTCCCCAAACAGGGACAACATTAATGAAATGAATCTATACAAGGATAAAAATCAAAGAAAAACTATACCAACGAAGGATATGAAAATAAAAGAAAAACATGTTGGGCACATACCTTTTGTTTGCTGAAGAGTGGGGAGGCAGATGGTTAGCAGTAACAGCAGGTAGTCGGTGATTACAGAAGTAAGATGGTTCATAGTAACAGCAAGCATGTGCTACGAAGTAAGATTTTTGGACAGCTAATTACCTTCCCTCTTCTCTTTTTTAATGTGTCTTCTTTTTGTGAAAGTTGGTGTGTCATGAATATGGCTTGTTTGATGTCTTGGCATGCAAATCTTGTTTGCAGCCAGTGATCTTGCATAAATTAAATTCTCCATCTTCCTCAATGCATCTGTTCTGTCTATCAACGTCAGAGGGGAGTACAGGCGCCAGACAGGGAGATGGCATGGACGCAGGAGTCAACGATGGGCCGCTGATATTAGATGGGATGCGGATGGGGGATGGCATACCTAGCCAGTCGAAATAACTAGCTGGGTAGCCGTTGCCCTGCAAAGTGGCTAGCAAAAACAAAATGAGACTCGTGATTGTACATTTTAAGGAGTGCTAAACACCACATAAAGTGAGTGGACAAGACCAAAAGTTTGTATTCCTTCAACATGAACACGGTCATCAGCAGAGATCTATATAAGGATACCAATCCTTATACCAAGAACATGACTTGATAGGCTAAATACCCACATGGAGATGAAATTGAAGATGGCTTGTTTTCTGCTTTTGTTTCTATTTGTATTTCTTGTCTTCTCATTCTTCTCCTTCTTATTCTGATGAAGAAGCTCTCTTGGCTTTCAAGACTTCTCTTTCCCTCGACCCTCACAATGTTTTACATGATTGGTCTTCCAATAACACTTTTTGTAATTGGACTGGTGTTTCTTGCTCTTCTCGTCATCAACATGTGGTTTCCTTGAATCTCACAGGTATGTCATTAGTGGGCACTATTTCCCCCTTTCTTGAAAATCTTTCTTTTCTTAGAGTACTCGCTCTTAAAAATAACAGCTTTCATGGCCAAATCCCAACTCAGATAGGAAGGCTTTTTCGCCTTAGAATACTTAGATTATCTCTAAATGAATTAGAAGGATCTATTCCCTCCACTTTGGCTGACTGTCGTTCTTTATGTCATCTCTTCCTATCTTATAACAAACTAAGTGGCAACATTCCCTCTGAGACAAGCCTTCTTTCACATTTAGAAATCATTTATTTATGAGAAAACCAATTAACAGGCACAATTCCACCTTTCTTAGGAAACATGTCCTCTTTAATTGAATTGGAGTTGGAGAAAAATGGATTTTATGGCAAAATTCCTGTTAAATTGGGTACACTTATTCAGCTCCAAACACTTTATCTTGGTGAAAACCATTTATCTAGATTGATTCCTGCTGAATTAGGAAATGTGTCCTCTTTAATTCATTTGGACTTGGGGAACAATAGATTTTATGTTGATATTCCTATTGAATTGGGTATGCTTACTCAACTCAAAGAGCTTAATTTTCATGAAAACTACTTATCGGCCATGATTTCCACCACCCTTTCCAATTGCACTCATCTCCAAATTCTATGTTTATATGACAATCAATTAATTGGTCACATTCCCTGGCAATTTGGAAAGCTATAGGAGTTGCAAGAATTGTTATTATGGCAAAATCAACTCACTGGAGAAATCCCAACCTCCCTCTCCAATTGTACTCAACTTCAAAATATTGACTTAGATAACAATCTTGAAATAAGTGGCATAGTGCCATTAGAATTTGAAAAATTGGTTTGCCTTCAAGTGTTTTCGATAGGAGCAAATAATCTCATGAGAAAAAGCAATGACTTTCCTTTTTTAACATCTTTGACTAATTGCTCTTCCTTGCAAGTAATAGACTTGTCTTTTAATCAACTCAGTGGGATTTTGCCTCCTTCTATTAGTCAACTATCAAGGCAATTGTATCTATTGAGTCTGAACCATAATAAACTTGAGGGTAGCATACCAAGTGGCATCGAAAACCTTACAAAGTTGGAAACATTAAATTTATCTAACAATCATTTCAATGGGATTTTTCCATCCACACTCGGCCATCTTTTAAATCTTGAAAGATTGTATTTGGACAAGAATAATTTAAGCGGGCAAATACCTGAAAGTTTAGGGCATGCAAAAAGTCTTGGACTGCTATCATTGAGTGAAAACATGATATTTGGTCAAATTCCAGCTGCTCTTGGCAATCTTCCACAACTAAGGCATCTTATTCTTCATCACAATCCACTTTCAAGGAAATTGCCTACTAGTTTAGGGAGATGTATAAATTTGGAAAAGGTGGACTTATCCTACAACAAATCACAATGAAACATACCTCCTAAATGGTCAAGTCTTGTGAATCTTCAATTTTATTTCAATGTTTCAAGCAATTTATTGGAAGGTTCTATTTTAGTAATGAGTACTATGGAAATAGTTCAAGCCATAGATGTGTCTCTCAACAACTTCTCAAGTGAAATTCCAACTGCATTGTCAAGTTGTACAAACTTGCAATACTTGAATCTTTCATGGAATTCATTTTCGAGCTCATTACCCATATCACTTACCAATCTACAAAATCTTCAAGACATTGATCTCTCTAGAAATAATTTGTCTGGTTCAATTCCATTGACTTTCCAAAAAATGAAAATGCTTCAACATATTAATGTATCGTCAAACAATTTAAAAGGAGAGGTTTCGAAAGGAGGAGTCTTTGCAAGGATTGATAAGTCAGCAGTTTTAGGAAATATTGGCCTTTGTGGACAGTGGATAAATCTACCACCATGCTTGGATTCCAAGAACAAAAACAAGTCAACCTTCAAAAATGTGATAGTACCAGTTCTGATTGGTATTACAATATTTGTTATCTCTTCTATATTGTTCTTAATGTTTTATAGAAGGAGACATATTGATCAGAATCCTATTGACTTCAACATTGGACCAAAAAGAATTTCATATGAAGAACTTGCAGATGCAACTGGTGGGTTTAGCCTAACTAATCAACTTGGGGTTGGTAGTTTTGGATCTGTTTATAGGGGAATTCTCAACGGTGGTTCACGTATTGCTGTTAAAGTCTTCAGTTTACAAGATGAAAATGCCCTCCAAAGTTTTCAAAGAGAATGCAATGTGTTAAAAAGAGTTAGGCACCGTAATGTGATAAAAATCATTTCAGCTCATTGTAACCATGATTTTAAGGCATTGGTTCTTCCTTTCATGTCAAATTGGAGTTTGGAGAGGTGGTTCTACGATGAGGGAGAAGATAAATGTAAATTAACTTTGGCTGACCGACTAAAAATAGCAAAGGAGATAGCACAAGGAATGGAATATCTACACCATTATTGTTGTGTGGAAGTCATTCATTGTGACCTAAAACCTAACAATGTATTGTTAGATGATGACATGACTTCATATATAGCAGGCTTCGGCATTACAAGACTCTTTTTTGAGAGTTCAATGAATTCAGTGTCTTCTACAAGTGTACTAAATGGATCTATTGGCTACTTTGCACCAGGTATAAAATTTTGTATCATTAGAATCTAAATGATCATCGACTATTTTAAATTTTAATAATGATTTCATATAGCTTCAGAGTCATTGATTATTGTATATTGTATTGTAGAATATGGAATGGGTGGAAAGATTTCAACCAAAGGAGATGTATATAGTTATGGAATTCTACTATTAGAATTATTGACAAGGAGGAGACCAATAGATAACATGTTTGTAGAAAGTATTAATCTACCAAAATGGTCAAGCATGTATTTTCCAAATAAAATCACAGAGGTGGTGGACTACCAACTACTCATAGATGTTGACAAGTCAAATAAAGCAATGGTATTCACATGCCTTACTGAAATCATGCAAATTGGGTTGATTTGTACAAGGGAGGTTCCACACCAACATCCAACTATGATGGAGATTGTTCAAATATTAGAAAAACTTTTCATTTTCCCATAGATATCTCACCTTTTCTTGAGAAAACCAACAATCTAGAAAATACTTATGAAGGGAGTTCCAGAAATTGGTTTACATCTACATCCTAGCTTTTCACTCATGTTATCAATCATTGATTCTTTCTATGAAAGGAAGAATGTTCAAGCTACTTATGATTTTTAGGCTTAGGCATCTCTATAGTCATTAGAAGTCTTCATCTCTAGGCATGTTGCATTTGGTTGTGTTGCGGCCTTTGGCTCAATATCGTACATATTTATTTCACTATTTAAGGCACTATGATCATTAGATATTTGTTTTTCCATTATAAATTCCAGTCTTATATTCTACTGAATCTTTGTGTTGTTGTTCTCATTACAATTTTTTTGACCTTGTAAGCATGATTTTAAAATTTAATAAACAATGGTGTCTATTAAGTGGTCAAATTTTGGGGCTGGTCCTTCAGTTCTAAGATCTTCTATCTATTTATATCTAAAAAGATATCTAAAATTAAATTGAATCTAATTATTTTAAGTAAGCATAAATTTGTGTTTTTTAATTTATTTAATGATATATTTTGCAGAGAGCTTAATAACTCATCCTTCTTCTCTCGTTGTGAGATTCCATTTCCATTTATACAAGTCTTTTTCCCATCAAAAGAAATCTGATGACATTCTCTATCTAATTATAGAAGCCTTACAAAAATCACAAAATAATACAGTTCAACTCACAAGCGTTTAATGCTAAATTGCAGCCAAATTACAATTGATTATCAAAATGTAATAACTGAATTTTATTGAAATTTGGCAGTGAACTCTTTATAATTTGCTTTCAAAATTTGTATTTCTGCTTGTGGTCAACTTATGTTATCTGCCTATGATGTTGCATCCTATGTTCTCATGCTTCCGTCACTTTTTTCATACAACAATCATACATCTAGTTCTTTGGTGTATAATACATTTCTGTATTTTTTTACTTCTATTCTAAATGACTTAAACATCAGGTACTAATAATTCATTCCTAAACTAAATGTGTTAAATAATCAAAATTCCTTAATGTAATGTTTAAGACTAAAATAGAGACAGCTACAAAATCTTCTTATTTCCAAGTATTTTATTCATTTACTCATATTCTCTCATATTCTCTGCTTTTTTATACTATTAATGTATTAATCATTAGTGTTCAAGAATTAGTTTTTCAGTGTTAGATATTTTTCTACTCTTTTGTCTTATTGCATTCCTAAGTCTTACAGTAGTATGAGAGCAGATTTAGTGTATTAAATTCTAGTCTGAAACATAGAATCACCTTTAAACATCATACACTAATAGAAAAATGTGGCCATGGTGGGTATATGCAGAGACAGAAGGAGGATGCTTAAGCAGTGTTGGAAATGATATTAATTGCTTCTGGATGCATAGACATTGAAGTCAGAATGTTTGCATAAGGAGGAAAGTGAGCATGCTTCTATTGCAGTGATTGACATAGTTTGAAAAATGTATATAAAAGTGAATGTAGATTCTATTAGAAAATTTTGGACTTACATACGTATCAATTGAATGCCTTTTCACTGAGGGAAACCACCAAGGAATTGCTTAAAAGTGATCATATTGCTTCCCTAGTCACAAAGTTCTTCATAAACAATTCAAAAATTTTGCCAGGCTCCATCCATGTTGCGTTCAGTTTAGTTTTTTTCTTGAGATATCTTGGGATTTTGATTAACATTCTTCACATCTCAATTCTTTTATTTGATATGATTAATTTTTTTCTCGTCTAATACAAATAGTCTTTGATATGAATTTCCAACATTATTTGACAAATGGAGACCCTTATTTTTGCAAAAAATTAAGGCTCCCTCAGAGTCCTCAGATGATGTGTATTTGTTCTTACCAAAATTCCCCCATTGATTCTCAAATTATTCAGTTGGGTTCAAATATAAATTTTTGACTAAATTAGAAATGATCTGGTGTAGAGGATTGTAGAGTTTATGAGTGCAGTGTCTCAGAAATCGCAATTGAAGAGAAGGACTTGATGCCTGTCAGTGATCGAGGTTTACTCTCCTATGCATGGATGCAGATGATGGTTACCATTTGCCTAGGTATTTCTGTGAAAAATCAAACTATTGCAGTTACTGATTATTAATCTCCTATCAAAAATTATTATTAAATTGCTGAAAATAAATTCCCAACTAATATCGAAGAATAACACAACTGCAACTTCACTTATAAAATATGGAAAGAAATGCGCAACACAATGAACACAATATTTTCGGACAAATTGTCCCTGGAAAAACCCCTAAGGGAAAACCAATTCTACAGATGAGGAATTATATTAAACTTCAGCAAATCAAGAGATACAAAATTCCTTGCCTCTCACTGGCAGAACTCCGACAACCTCCTAATTTCTCTCGCTGATATTCCCCACTGCTATCCCTGCGCTAACACTGCGCCCTTGCTAACACTGCAAGACTGTTTGCTAACACTGCAACTGCTTCACAAAAGCTTCTTCCTCACATCCAAATGACCCAATGACCCCTTTCTATACTACTCCTATTGGTAAACCAACGACCGAGATTAAATCTAACCAACGGCTGAGATTAAGACAACTCGACAGCCAATAATAGAATTGGTTGCAAAGTGTCCAAAAGGAATCACTAAAATTAGTAAATAATAACCATTTACTAATTTTTGGCAAGTGGACAAACAGCTGTCCAAACCACCCATAAATACAACCGCTATTCATATATAAGGACGAACAACTGTCCAAGCTACCCATAAATAGTGCTGCTATTTTCGGGTCAGAAATAACAGCTGTCCAACTAACAATAATTAACACTCCCTCTTAGCGAGGAAGCTGTTCTGCATGACACCCATCTTATCTCTGAAGAAGATAAATTTGGCCTTTCCCAAAGCCTTCGTCAGAATGTCTACTACCTGCTCATCTGTAGGTATGTATTGTAGTCGAACAACTTTCTTCAATCTGCACACGTGGGTCTCTTTGTTGTGTGCTACAAAGCCTTCTGGTTGTTCTATGTATACCTCCTCCTTCAACTCACCATTGAGGAATGCTGTCTTGACATCCATTGGATGGATCTGCCATCCCATCTGTGCTGCAAGTGAGATTACAGCTTGTATAGAAGTATACCTGGCAACTGGAGCAAATGTCTCCTCATAGTCTATTCCCTCCTTCTGAGAGAACCCCTTTGCCATGAACCTAGCCTTGTATTTCTCGATGCTACCATCTGCACCATGCTTTATCTTATAGATCCAGCGTGATCCAACTACACCCCTATCTGTTGGTCTAGGTACTACCTCCCACACATCATTCTGCATTATTGAAGAATATTCCTCAACCATAGCATCTCGCCATACCTGATGTTCTACAGCTTCCTAATAGCTAGAAGGCTCACTATCTACCAACTGACTAACTAATGCCACACAGTCATTGAACTTGGCTGGTTGTCTTCGCTGTCTAGTACTCTTCCTAGGAGCTCCCACAAACTCCTGAGTATCCCTTTGTGTATCTGGAACCACATGGTTCCTGCTGCCAACTGTAGAGGATGAAATGTCAACCTCTAAGTCTTCCAAATGCATTTCCTGTTGCACCTGTTGCTCCATACTCTGTGAATCTTCACTAACTGAGTCTACACTCGTACTGGTAACTGTACTTGAGCTTTGATGCCCTTGACTTGGTCTTGGAGCTTCTGTTGGCTGCTTACTCTGATCATCTACTGGCAAATCTCTGGATCTCTTGAATGCCTTGTCCTCCATGAACTTGACATCCCGTTTGACAATAACTCTTTTAGTCCCTGGAATGAAAATCCTATATGCCTTTGAGGTCTCACTGTACCCAACAAAGTACCCCCTCTCTGTAGTCTGATCTAAGTTTGTACGTGTATCTCCAAGAATATGACAATATGCCAAACTCTCGAATATCCTGAAGTGACTAACATCTGGCTTCTTCCCTATGAAAGCCTCCTCTAGTGTCATCTTCCCTAGCACCTTGTGTGGAACTCTATTCTAAATGTAGACTGCTATATTACATGCCTCTGCCCATAAGTAATGGGGCATGTCTTGGTCATGTAGCATAGCTCTTGCTACCTCCGATATAGAATGGTTCTTCCTCTCAGCAACTCCATTCTGCTGTGGATTATAAGGAACAGTCCGTTCTCTCTTGATTCCTTCTCTGGTACAGAACTCCTGGAAGACATTTCCTTTGTACTCGCCTCCATTGTCTGACCAAAGAACCTTTATGTTCTTTCCTGTCGAGTTCTCCACAAGAGCCTTGAACTCTTGGAATCGACTGAAAACCTCATCTTTAGTCTTCAAGAAGTATATCCAGGTCTTTCTAGAGAAGTCATCAATAAAAGTAACATAGTACTCATATCCTCTGAGAGATTTCGTTGACATTGGTCCACAAACATCTGAATGTACTAGATCAAGAACACCCTTAGATCTGGTGTCACTCCTTGGAAAAGATGCTTTCACAAACTTCCCCAACACACATCCCTTACATACATCATCATGCTCTGTGCTCACCTTTGGAACACCTGTCACGGTCTCACGAAGCAATCTAAGTGCTCCATGATGAATATGGCCCAACCTCCTATGCCATAGCTCTCCAAGATCTCTAGGATTATTGTTGCTCATAAGTGCCTTAGGAGTATCAAACTGTAATCTATAAAGGCGACCACTCCTAACTCCAATAGTTATGGGTGATTTCCAATCCTTGTGCTTAATCAACACATGTATCCCTCTAAAGAGTACATTATACCCCCTATCCTGAAGAACAGAGACAAAAATCAAATTCATACCTAAGCCCGACACATATAACACATCATGAAGAGGAATTATCTTTCCATTCTCCCTCTGAAACTGAACAGTCCCTTTCCCAACAGGGTTGAGTTTGGACAAGTTTTCCATAGAAATTTGGATGTTGGTGTCCTCCTCCTTGTAACTGGAGAAGTACTCTCTAACTCCTATCATATGAAATGACGCCCCACTATCTATATACCAAACACACTGTGAGGTTGAGCTAACCATACAAGCTATGAGTGCAAACTCATCTTCCATTCTACTAGAGAGTTCTTCTGCACTTGCTGAAGCTGCCACCTGCTTCTTACCCTTTTTCCTCTCTGGGCAATCACTGACATAGTGGCCAAACTCGTGACATCCAAAGCACTTGACCTTAGAAAGGTCCTTCTTCTTCTTTTCACTTTGTGAATTTGATCCTTTGCTAGATCCCTTCTTTTCTTTCCCTTTACTCGCTAGGGAAACGTTCGCTTGTTCCACCTCATTTTTTTGAGTCTTGTTGGCCCCATTGACAAGACTTAGTCTAAACTCCTCCTGAGTGAAATAAGTCCATAGTCGATCCCAACTCGGTAAAGTATCCCGTCCACTGAAAACTTGAACAAAGACACTCCATTGTTTAGTAAACCCATTTAGGACTATTCTCACTAGCTCATCATCACTAGGGCTATCTCCAATAGCTGCTAACTCATCCTTGACAAGTCTGAGCTTGGTGAGGTAACTTGTGACATCTTCTCCCTGATTCATCCTGGTATTCTTTAGCTTCTCTCTGAGAATCAACTTCCTATTAGTGGTATCATTCTGGTACAGATTTAGAATGGCATCCCACATCTTCTTTGCTGTATCTAGCTCCGAGATATGTGGAACAATATGATCCTTGACACCATCAAGGATAATCCTCCTCACTTTGGCATCGTGCTTCCTATATGCTGCAAGCTGTGTTGCATCCGTTGGTACAGGTACACCACTGGTAGCATAATCCTTGATACCATTCTCTTCCAACAATAAAGAAATTCTAGCCTTCCAAACACCAAAATTTGAGGCACCATCCAATCTATCCTGATCTCTCAAACCAGCTGAAGCCATCTCAAGGGTTTAAAGCAATAATAAATCTAAAGAGATCAAAATTTCTTTCCTAGGGCAAAACTCTTCTACCATTAACAATGCTCTGATACCATGTGAAAAATCAAACTATTGCAGTCACTGATTATTAATCTCCTATCACAAATGATTATTAAATTGCTGAAAATAAATTCCTAGCTAATATCGAAGAATAACACAACTGCAACTTCACTTATAAAATACAAAAAGAAATGCGCAACACAATGAACACAATATTTTTGGCCAAATTGTCCCTGGAAAAAAACCTAAAGGAAAACCAGTTCTATAGATGAGGAATTATATTAAACTTCAGCAAATCAAGAGATACAAAATTCCTTGCCTCTCACTGGCAAAACTCCGACAACCTCCTAATTTCTCCTGCTGATATTCCCCACTGCTATCCCTGCGATAACACTGCGCCCTTGCTAACACTGCAAGACTGTTTGCTAACACTGCAAACTGCTTCACAAAAGCTTCTTCCTCACATCCAAATGACCCAATGACCCCTTTCTATACTACTCCTGTTGGTAAACCAATGAACGATATTAAATCTAACCAACGGCTGAGATTAAGACAACTCGACAGCCAATAATAGAATTGGTTGCAAAGTGTCCAAAAGGAATCACTAAAATTAGTAAATAATAACCATTTACTAATTTTTAGCAAGTGGACAAACATCTGTCCAAAACACCCATAAATACAACCGCTATTCATAGATAAGGACGAACAGCTGTCCAAGCTACCCATAAATAGTGCTGCTATTTTCGGGTCAGAAATAACAGCTGTCCAACTAACAATAATTAACAATTTCTACTCTAATATCTACACAATATGCTGATGATGGTTACCATTTGCATCATGAGAAAGAAAAGAAGCTTTGGGTGGTTAATTTGGTTAAATGAGTAAGAGGCGTTTGGAGGAAAAAAAATGTGTTTTTGATTTTATTGAATCTTTCTGATAAATATTGTCTTCAAGATATTCAATGATTAATTCATTTTGCAATATTAAAGGTAGGAAAGACATGACTGATCAAGATTTAAAAGTATAAAAAATTAAAAAATATTTAAAAATGAACGACGTGGAGGATATTCACCAATGGAATCAGAATGGTGAATATGGATTTGCATAAGATGACGATATAAAGAACAATGATTTTAAATATAGTTGGTAGACTTGGTTGACATGTTATGATTTCTAATTCAATTATTATTTTCATAAGAAAGTATAAGATCTATTTAATATTTTGTTAAATCTTTTATTTCGACGAGAATCAAGAGGACATCACATACTTCTATAACAATTTTAGAATCATTAGTAGAAATTCAAACGGAAGCTCCAAATAAAGCTAGTGTTGATGACAATATTCTTGTTGATGAATTTTTTTATTGCTAACAACAATTTAATATATGATATTTTCAAACAAATGGACAAAACAAGTCCATTGCACCTAATGTTTGTTATTATTAAATTGTAACATAGTTACAATAAGTTCAATGTAGCTTAACCCAAATTAGGCTACTGAACACATAAATATTGCAAATTTTGAAAAAATCAACTCAAATGTGGCAACTTCACAACTTCATTCTGGTTCTACAAAAGTAGAATAGGGTGCATGGGCTCTCAAAAGTCTCACCAAGGCAAAAGGTGTGTGAAGGGTGTGCAATGGGAAATGTCTAAAGATCGTAATGAGAGATAGAGGAACTTAATATATGAATAAGAAAATTTTGGAATTTTTAAAACAAAATGCATAAAGAAAGAATCAACTATCTCTTACTCATGACAACAAAATGGGGTTGCATAAAGGAAGAATAGGATAGTAATGAAAATGACTAGCATGTTTCATTCTAGAAAGGTAGAAGTCAATCTTTGGGATGAAGTAATTTATAACACATTTTGCATTTTGAATAGAACTCCTACAAAAAGAAAATATTAACATAAAACTTGAAGAAGCATGGAGTGGAAGAAATCATATTGTATCTTTTTTTCACATTGTTGGGTGTACAACTTATGCTCACATTCCTAATGGATGAAAAAGAAAATTTATAATGGCAGGATATAGCGAAGACTCAAAATAATATAGATTATATAATCCTAACACAAAGAAAATTCATATTAAAAGAAAAGTTTGGCTATAATGCATTTGATGATGTAGAGAGAAAAACATGAATTCTTCTAACGATATCTCACCTTTTCTTGAGAATATCAGTGATCCATGTTGGAAGCTCTAAAGATTAGTCTAGATCCAAATCTTATCATTTTACCCAAGTTAATAAGAATAACTGCTTGTTCTTTGTATGGAAGAAAGAATGTTCAAGCTCTTGTTAATAAGAATAAAACTTGGACTTAGCTTAGGTGCCTTCACACTTGTCATAAGCCTCCATGTTTAGGTGTGCTACATTTGATTTTGTTTTAGGCTTTGGTTCTATATTGTGGTTCTTCATTTCAAAATTTTATTATCTAAGGTTCTATGATTATTGTAATTATTTTACTTTCATCAATTACAATCTTGTAGTCTGCTATATCTATGTGTTTTGTTCTTGTTGTGGCTTCAAAAAACTCCCCCCATTTTGAATTCTATATGGGGACCCCCTCTTTTCTTTTAGGGTGAGGGATTTTATTCTCTAGTACATGACACCTAGTCGGGCACCACTATGGATAAGGTCTCCCTCTAGACCTAAGTCGGTCCAAGACATCCAGTCAATCGACTCTAAACAAGGTTAGTAGGTCAAGAAGTCAAATTTTCACATGGTAGATAAAATGTGTCCATATGCACACCCATTAAGTGTGTGCAATGTGTGGCTAAGTCCCTCACTATGGTGAAGACAACATGCACACCCTCAAGCCCCACACACCTAGAAGTAAAGGTTGTCCCCTTGCATAGTGACCACTTTGCATTTTAGGGCCTCCCAGAGTCACATCTACGCACTATCATATGTTCGCACCTTCACATCCACATAGTTTGAGTAGTTTATCCTTGAATTTAGCTAACTCTCAAAGGTAAACTCTAGTGTGCATGTGCATACATGCACACCCCACTTTAATGTTCATGGTGCACTATATGTGCAACATGCTTATGTGTTAAGCCTCCCATAAAAGGCCACACCTTGTGCATGTTGCGCATATGCCCATGTGCACTATGTGTGCAACATGCACAACATGCACATACTTGGTGCAACACAAGTCAAAGCCATACACAAGCCGCACTTTGCACACATGCATAGGTGCACATGGTGTGGATCTATGCATTTTTTGGCCATTCCAAATAAATTTATCATTTTTTTGCAAATTTGTTGCTAGTTTTGCATCAATTTTCATTAGTCAAGTAATACTAGTTAACATCTTTTGAGCTTTTGAAATCATTATATAGATGTGTGTCTTTTGTGCAGGTTAGAATGACACCATCCTCATCTTCCATTGTGGGAAAGATAGCACCTAAACCAATCAACTTTATGTTAAAAAAAATGCCAAATAAATCATGATTCATGAATAAAAACTTAGAAGTATGAGATACAGAGATGAGCCACATTGATTTGAACATATTTTTGGTGTTGTCCAACAAATCGAGGGAAATGTTAGATTGTGGTGACTGATCAGGAAAGTACTGTACATACTTCATAATTAGTGGGGTACTATTCACCATTCGTAGATTCACCACTAAAGTTATGGCTAATTATGGCCGACATGTTATAACCCTAAAGCGGTTTAATACTTGTATAAAAGGGTTTAGGGTTGGGTATTTTTTCATTATGTTGTGATGTGAAATTGGTTCTTGCAGCAGTATTGAGCTGTAAGGGATTACGGATTGTAATCAGGTTGTAATCACTAGATTGTAATAAGATCGCACTTGCTATTTGGTGGATGTAGCCCAGAGATTGGGTGAACCATGTTAAATCTTGGTGCCTTGTGTTCATTTCTGTGTGATCTATTATTTTTCTGTTATTGGTTATATTTGCATGTAGTTTTTATTTATGTCTGTGGTTTATCCTAATAGGAAAGTTCAGAGATGATTTCATCCTTGATCTTGAGAGGACTAGTGAATGCAACCATTCATCCTATATCCATCCAATCTTTAGAATCAATCATGGTACTAACCCACTATTATGTGCCAGAGGAGAAGGTTGTGAGAAGCATTACTAGGGAAATGATTCTAGATATACACCTTGATAAGATTGAAAAGGTTTTTCACCTACCACCTGCAGACCAATTATAAAAGATTACATATGGACATATGGTACAGAGAGCATGAACAAGAGGCAAATGTATAGTGCAAGAGAAGTACCTTATTTCCCAACCCCTTTCTAAAAAAAGAGATGGAAAGGTCGACATGACCGAGGGGTACATGATACATGACATTGGCTATAGTATAGTGCTCCTGAGAAGAGTTATGGGACTCCCTACAGTTAGTCATCTTGAAACTTGGATGGTCATTTCATTGAAACCATCAAGAGGAGGGGGTTTTTGATTGATTAGGCCACCATCATTAGCAAAAATGTAGATGAACAACTCACATCAGTGAAGTCTAACTCCTATTTCTACATGACTTCCTATGTGGTCTACCTTCTGGTAGCTAGGTAAATATATTATCTAGGGTTGATAAAGAGAGGAAGCATTCAAGATGCTAATGCCTAACCATACATAGTATACCCTCAATTGGTGGGAAAGAATATCCCATTCAAGGGCCCAGAGTATAGACTAGTGAATGATGGTTTCATCATTTCCATAATGTAGTTCATTGAAGGTGACTATGCAATGAGACTATCTGTAGAGGTCATGACCTGAATAGCACAAGTGGGTCTTTACTTTATTCAGTTCAACATGTTCTCATACATCCAGGTGGAAGGGACCCTCTTGTATCAAGAGAAGCATCCCCACTATCCATTTGATAGATTGATATTACTAAAGATAGCTAGGCATTTGGCCTCATCTTATGATCAAGTAAGAAAGCAACACAAGAAAAAATGTATTTTTCCCATTACTATTGGAGCTTTTGAGGTAACTATAAAGGTCAGCATAACTCTAGGGTACATGATAGATGACATTGGCTATAGTATAGTGCTTCAGAGTAGAGTCATGGGACTCCCTATAGCCATCCATCTTGAAACTTTGATGGTTCTTTTCATTGAAACCATCAAGAGGAGGGGGTTTCTGATTCAGTGGGAAACCATCATTAGCAACAATCTAGATAGGAAGCTCATGTTAGTGAAGCCTAACTCTTATTTCTACATAACTTCCTATGTGATCTACCTTCTAGTAGCTAGGCCAATAGATTATCCAAGTTTGATAAAGAGAGGAAGCATGCAAGATACCAACACTTAGCTGTACATATTATACCCTTAGCTAGTGTGAAAGAAGCTCCCATTTAAGAGCCCAAAGTACAGACCAGTGAATGATGGTTTCATCAATTCCATATTCTCATTCATTGAAGGTGACAATTTGAAGAAACTATCTTTAGAGGTTGTGGTCTGTATAGAACAAGTGGGTGCTTACTTTATTTAGTTCACATCTAGGTGGAAGGGACTCTCCAGTGTCTAAAGAAGCTTCCCCTCTATCTATCTAATAGGTCTATACTACTAGAGATAGCTAGGAATTTGGCCTCAACCTATGATCAGGTCAGAAAGAAATACAAGAAGACATGGGTTTGGCCCATTACTATTGGATCTTTCGAGGTAAAAAAGAAAAAAGAAATTGCTACATAAGATAGTAAATGGGGTGAGTATCCCTTGGATAACTGCCTATTAGCATGCCCCTACTTTGAAAACATACAAATGGTGCAACATCTCATAGGGAAGCAATTCATACCTAATGCCTTGATCAAAGATTACTGGATGAATTACATAGATGACTATGATGTTCCGATTAGGAACTATTGTAAGATGAGTTTACAACTAGTAGAGAAAGCCCTCAATTTAAACATCCCTATGAAGATATGGAACAAGAATACCACAGATGTGTTTGATATGTTATATAATAGGGATAGAATCTTTGAGAGGTTGATAATGAATGATGAGATTTCTTAAGAAGAGAATGATGACATACAACACAAGGCCAAACATGTCATTCAATTGACCCTAGATTGGGTAAGAAAGCTTTCTCATTTGAGATAATTCCTAATGCGTCAATGCTACAAGCTGAGACCAGGCTCAAGAAAGGTATAGGGACCAAAGTCAATATCCTAACTTACTAAGAGAACCCCCTAGTATGACTAGAAATGATCTACAAACATAAGTGGAAAGTGGTTGACTTTTTTAGTGACAAGGCTGGGGGGGAGAAGAAAAGGACGGTCATCCAAGAAGAGGAAGCCCAAAAAAAGGAGACCCAGAGAGAAGAAACATAGGTTCTAAGGGAAGAAGCTCAAGATCCACCTATAGAGACCTTGACCCAAAAAAAAGCTTCTCCATCTTTGCCCAAGAGGGCTAGAATTGAGACAGTGATAATAGGGAGAAGAGGAGTAAGATAAAGAAGAAGAAAAGGGCCTCATCTCCTCAAATTCTAGAGACTATACCAAAGGGAGAAGAGGAAGAGAAAGGTGATGAGATTGAATATCTCCTACTAAGCAAGAGGACCTAGTTAGCTAGGGAAAAAAAGAAGAAAGGTGGAGGAGTGCAACCTAAATGTGTCCTTCCATTCTAGAACAATAAATCTGACTCAGGGAGTCCACAAACTAGGAGGGATGGACAAAGTTCACAGAAGGAGATGACAAGGATAACTTTGACCTCTCAAGCTTTGAATTTATGCCCAGTGGGACATATTTGGAGGGTGGAGTCATAAGTGACACACCTTAGAGAGAATCTCTAGGTGAGGATTGGAACCAATTGCCTCTATTTTCAAAGGGACCATTGTGTATTCCAACTCCACTACAAGGGAAGAAACTTTCACCTCCTCCTCCTCCACCAGAAAAAAATACTACCTCTATGCCACCACTAATCACTCAATCTAATAGTCAAATGGTTATTTGGGAATATTTTAAATAGTTACAGAATTATGAGGTTTCATCAGAGGGGCAAATCAATGGAGAGAAAGAGAAGACACCAATCATGGTAGGGTCAAAAGTTTCTCCTCTAAGGACAATAATGAATACTCCATCAGTTGAGTCGTCATGGGTAGAAAAGCCTCCAAAGATGAGTGACAGGGGCAAGAGGCAAATCTTTGAGATAACCTCGTCTTTAAGCCATTGCATGTCTCCCATGGGTACTACTCTAGAATTGCTGAAGTGAGATTTTTTGACTCAACAAAGAAGGTATGTGGAGTATATAGAGGCTAAGAGGTTGGAGGTATTAACAAAGGTAGTAAAGACACCAATGCCCATTTAAAGTGATCCAAATAAACTTATCTTTGTCATGAGGAATCGAGACAATGATTTAATAGCACATCTAGCTATTCCTTGTCCACATGCACATATTAGAGACATTTCCTCCAAAGAGTACCAAATGTAGGAGATACTACTCGGGAAGGCCACTAGAGAAAAGGCCATATTTTTTACCACAACAGGCCTTAAATAGGTTTTTTAGCACGTGGATGAAGATGAGGCTAAAATTTTGAAAATTAAGAAAGCAGAATGATTTGCTTCAAGAATATGTAAAGGAGGTAGTTGGTCCATTGGATCCTGACCATCCTGATCTCACTTTAATAGTTTCCCTTGACAAGTGAACTCTAACAACAAGACAAAAAGATTCATTTTTGGATGCATGCCAAAGGTGTCATCACCATTTTTAGGATAGAGGTATCTATATAATTGAAGGTATTTGGAGCCTTCTATTCAACATTTAGAAGAACACTAATAGGTTTCTCATAGTGATAGACCAAGATTTGGGGCTGATGGACGAAGTGAACAATTGGACCAATGATCTAGAAGCATTGAAAGTCATTAAGGGTTAGAGGTATCAAGCGCTCGTATGAGTATATAAGACAAATGAGTCAGATAAAATAGATGATTGGGTAGAGAAGGTATCCAAGGGAAATGAAATAATGATAGGATTATATGAGGATATTTAGGATATGAAAAATAAGGCTCCAGAGAAGTTTTTGGAGGTAGATAAGTACTATAGTGCTACTAGCTTGGAGATTTTTGGAGATGACTCAAGAACCAAATTATTCTCAATTGAAACAATGGTGCAACAATTTAGAGCATTTTTTGAAAAAACATCCTTTGAAGATGATATCAGATGAATATTTAAAATTGAGGAGGCACTGAATGAGTTAGACTCCAAGTTGGAAGATTTTGTAGAGAGTAGGCTAGAGATCAGTAACTACTTGCAAGTGGTGCACACTAAGCATGAATCCTTGGATTTATTGGAGGCTCAAGAGATTAGCATCATGATACACCTAGACATCAGTATAGTACAAGGGTCACAAAACCCAGATGTTGGAAATTAAAAAATTTGACACACCATCTAGAGGTGCACAAAAATGAAAGATGTTCTTTTCATAAGGTGCCCAAAGCACCAAGGTGTGCCAAACACTAAGGTACACTGATAATTTTTCTTAGCTACGGTGGTGACAAAAATTAAATGTCAATTTCAATATTTGAGTGTTTCATGCATCCAAAATGCGTTTTGGCTATAGTTTAACTAATAGAGACACATAGTGGAGCTAAGGTTTATAGCTAAAGGAGTACCGGAGACTTAAAAATTATCTAAAGCCTCCTTTATTCTTATCATCTTCTTTTTTAGGATTTTTGAGTCATGTAAATGCCCATGCACTATTTAATTAATAAAATAAAGATTGCATTCCTACTTAGCACCTAGGCTTTAGCTAACTCCCATAGGTAAACTCTTGTGAGCACGTGCACACATGCACACCCTAGTCTAATGTTCATGATGTGCTATAGTGTTAAGCCCCCCATAAAAGGCCATGTGTAACACATGTTGTGCACATGCACATGTGAGCCATGTGTGCTACATGTGCATACCTAGTGAAACACAAGGCAAAGCCACACACAAGACACACCTTGAGCACATGTGTAGGTACACATGGTGTTCATCTGCATATTTTTTGGCCTTTTTGACCAAATTTATCAATTTTCACAACTCTCTTGCCATTTTTGCATCAGTTTTCATTAGTCAAGTGATACTAGTTAGCATCATTCAAGCTTTTGACATCAATATACTGATGTGTTTCTTTCATGCAGGTTAAAATGACATCATCCTCATCTTTCAAGGTGTGCCAAATAAATCATGATTCATGGATAAACACTCAAAAGTCTAAGATATAGAGATGAGCCATATTGATTTGAACACATCCTTGGTGTTGTACAACAAACTGAGGGAAAGGTCCAAGATAATTTCATTGCTGATCCTGATAGGGCTAGTGAATGCGACCTCCAATTCTGTATCCATCCTATCTTCAAACTTAATCATGGCACTAGCCCACCATTATGTGCTAGAGGAGAAAGTCTTGAGAAGTGTTACAAGAAAAATGATTCTCGATATATGCCTTGATAACATTAAGAAGATTTTTCACCTACCACCTATGGACCAATTATAAAAGATTACATATGACATTGTGGATAGGTGGTACAGGGACCATGAACAAGAGGTAAATGTATAGTGTAGGAGAAGTACCTTATTTCCCAACCCCTCTCTAATAGAAGAGCTAGAAAACCTCTAGATAGGAGTGACAGGGGCAAGAAGCCACTCTTTGAGACAACCTCATCTTCAAGTCATTGCATGTCTCCCATGGGTACTACTCTGGCATAGATGAAGCAAAAATTGTTGACTCAAAAAAGAAGGTATGTGGAGTATATAGAGGTTTATGGGTTGGAGATACTAAAAAAACTATTAAAGACACCAACGCCCATTCAAGGTAATCCAAATAAGTTTGTCTTTGTCATGAGGAATCAAGACAATGATTAATAACAAATCTAGCTATTCCTTCTCCATATACACATTGGAGATATTTCCAAGGGAAATGAAGCTATGATAGGATTATATGATGATATCCAGGTTATGAAAAATAATGCTCTAGAGTAGTTTTTGGAGGTGGATAAGTACTATTGTGCTACTAGATTGGAGATTTTTGGAGACAACTGAAGAACCCAATAATGCCTAGTTGAAAAATGGTGCAACAATTCAGAGCATTGTTCCAAACAACGTCCTCTGAAGATGTTATTAGACAAATATTTAAAACTGAGGAGGCATTGAATGAATTAGACTCAAAGTTGGAAGATTTTGTGAAGACTAGGCTAGAGATTAGTAACTATTGACAAATCATACACTCTAAGTATGAATCCTTAGATTTATAAGAGACTCAAGAGATCACCTTTGTGGTACACCTAGACATCAGTATGGTACAAGGGTGTGCTTTTCATAAGGTGCGCAAAACACCAAGGTGTGCTAATCACTAAGGTGTGCTGACAATTTTTCTCAGTTATGTTGGGCATGACTGTAATTAACTATCAATTTCATTTTTTGAGTGTTTCATGCATCAAAAGCACATTTTGGCAATAGTTGAACTGATAGAGACACATAGTGGAGTTCGAGTTTACATCTAAAGGAGTACCAAAGACTCACAAATCATCCCAATCGTCCTTGCTTCTCATCATCTTATTTTTAAAGAGTTTTGAGTCAAGTAAAGGTCCATGCACTATGTAATTAATAAAATAAATAGTGCAGGCCTACTTAGCACCTAGTTAGGAGTCTTTTTTGTATATAATTTGCTTAAAATTAGCAATTCCACTATGCTTTTTGCAAGGAAAAAGCCCTAGATCTAAAAATTGCATTCAGGATGGGGTTTCTAATTAATAAGTGAACATAATATGTATTCAAGACTAGTATTTGGATGCAATAAAGTATGTTATTGGTGCTCTCATTATATGTGTAGTGTTTCTTTTTAGAATGTGTATTTTTGTTATGAATTTATGTTCATGAATAGAGATGGAGCTAATGGTTTTATTGTATGTTAATGCATGTGATATTTTAGTTCTAGTGTTTTTAATTTTCTAACAAATTTTGCATGTTGTAATGAATAAGAGAAAGGCTCATCTTCGAGTTCTTGCATAGCAATTTTTCTCATGTGTGTGCACTTTCTATGGTTGCATGCTTTGATGAATTGTGAAACATCTTTTGGTTTTCATTTATTCCTTTTGACGAGTGCATTAGTGGAGCTGAGGAAGCACTTCTCCTAATTTTATTGGTTTTCTACTAGGTCCTTTTGATAATTTAATTCATAGAAGTGTTGTTGTTTTGGCTTATGTCCATTAGGAATTTCATTTTCAACAATTTCCTTTAAATTTCTTGTTATCCTAACTCTATTATTTTATTTTTAACATGTTGTTAGAATAGGAATTCATATAGTTGCATTATTAGCATTTGCATTCATCATTAAAGAAAAAATACAAAAGAGAAATATATTCATCCATGGATTGCATTTCTTTAGAAATTGTATAGTTAGAGAACCAACAAAGGCCTCCTTGTGAACATTCACATTTATCTTCAATTGATCTATCAAGTAGGTTGAAAAGACAACCATCTGGAACCTTAGAGGTGGCTAAAGTGATCACCTTTTCAAGAGAGGAATTCATAAGTATTTCTAGCATTGGCATTGTGCAAAATGACCGCTCAATAGAAGTGGTCTTAGAAGGAGGGCCATAAAAAAGTTTCTAAGTTTGAAATCTCAAGGGATCTGAAAAATTCCAAGTCTACATTTTTTAAGTCACTATGGTGTGTGTAGGTGCGCTTATGTAGAGATGCACTTTTCAACAAGGTGTGTTAAATGGAGAGGTGCACTAGACACCAAGGTGCACCATTTTAGATGTACACAAACTGGAAGCTCCTAACCCAACATCCCCTTTTTAATGAGCTTTGAGGTCCTCTCCCAATAGGGATGAGTTCTTAGAACTTGACCATTTTTGAAAGCCATATAGTGGAAAAGAGATACCAAAACTTGGGCCATTACCCCCACAAGTTCCATCATCATCGTGCACCTCACTTTCCAATTATTTTTTCATAACCACTTCATAAAACATCTCACAATAACAAAGCTAGCCACTACTTGTTCCAACCATGGATTTCTTTGCAAACAAACATGATTCACCTATTGTCTTGCAAGGTCCATTACATGACCTCCCTATGAATCCTAAAAAATTATGCGCAAAGTTCATCTATGGTGAAACCTGAACAACATAAGATCACATCAAAGTCTTCAAGGAAATGTGTAACAGAAATAAGATTCAACATTAGGATGTAGTCCATCTTTTTCCATACACTTTGGGGAAGTTACATTCAACTAGTACATGAATCTACCACCGACATCTATCTAGAACTAGACAACTTTTAAGAAGTTGTTCCTAGATTAGCTCAAGATATTTATCAACTCGCCTATCTTGCACCACCAATTTTTGTCAATAAAAAGTGACCCTGTAGAAACTATCTCCAAATTTAACCATCATTTTGACATGGCATACCAGAGATTGGATACTCCTTATATCGTACCATTTTAGGTTACAATTTAAATTCTATGGATCAACTCACTACCATCTTTCTTAGAAGACTTCCTACCACAAATATCAATACTCTGGAAAAGGTCTTTGAAGAGGTGGTCACCTTCACCAAACAAGACAATCTAATGGTAAAGGCATGATGGTTCCAACTATTACATCTACTATTATGCCACCATATATAGAATAGATACCAAGGTGTCCCAATAAGTATTCTCCATTGAATCCAGTACTAGTAAAATATATTCCTGTTGTCCAAAATCAATCATAACCTCTCGAGGATATGAACATTTGAAATCTATATTCTTCAAGTAGAAGGCCACACCCTTTGTAGAAATTGAAATGTCCCTTTTTCTTATTTCCTATTATATTTCAAGCTTCTAATCAGATTTTCAAAATCAAACAACCAATATTACAAAGATCCACCAATTTCTCAATAAACCCCAAATCGGGTATGTCCGAAATAGTGCCAAAAACTTCACAACTTCACATATTATTAATAAATCTGAAAATGAAAATTTTTACAAAAATTTCAGCAGCATAATTTCCTACAAAATGAAATTTCCAGATTGGTATAGCATCTACAAAACAGCTCACAAATGTAGAACAAAAACTATGCTCATCGGGCTCCCGAAATAACACAAAAATGCTCAAAAACACCACAAAAACACTAATAAACTATCACAAAAGTTTAACCACGTCACAATACATATATTCAGATCTATTTTAACATATTAAATTATGAAATACAAAATCAACACAAACTGATATGAAATACCCAACCGAAAACACCAAACTCTTACAAAAAACACACCCGAAAATTCACAAATCTGCACTGTTTAGCACAAAGGCAAACTCTGCATGAGCATGCACATGGAATGGCTTCAAAATCCCATCCTTAGCCTTCCTATAAACCTGAAAACTCCTGTTCTTGGGTCTTCTTCTTCACAGGTTTGGCAGCCTTTGAAGAACAACAAAGCAATGCACAAAAATCAAGTTATGGAATGAGCCCAAAATGCCTCCAAACCCCTTAAAAGAGGGCATAACCCTAACTCATGTCCAAGAGGGGTTAATAAAACATATTTTAATAATAATCTTCATTTATTAGTCCATAAATTTCCAAAGATTAACCCCCTTTTTTTGAAACTTCACCTTCTTGGGCCTGCCTGCCTTGACAAAAATTCTTATTTTTAATTATTTGAAAAGGGGACATGACAAGTCCTTCCCTTCCAAATATTGCTTGTCCTCAAGCAATGGCTGAACAATAAACCAATCAATCCACCTAGATCCCAAATGTAGTCATGAACTATACTATTGTCAATTAATGCAGGCTTTTGCAATATCCTCTACAATATAACCAAGAGGAATGCATAATCAAACTGACAATTAGTGCTCAACCAAACTCCAAAGTCACAACTTCCACAGTCAGAAACCCATGAGACACAAACTCTTAGAACATCAAAACCCAAGTAAAGTGGACAAATCAAACTATCAACACAGTAAATACCATCAATGCATCACACTGGCCTATATAGAATGTACAATCCAACTCTACAACAATGGTGAATGTTCTCGAATAAAACTGTACCATGTATGGAGAATCCACACACTGTACAACTCTTGTAGCCAACACAACTTTGCAGATCACCGACCACTATCTCATAACCATAACTCCCATGCACCCTTGATGGTGAGAAGCCATCACAAGATAAACAACAAGAAATGGAACTCAAACCAAGTTTTCTTGCCATCAACTCCTCAACACAAGGATCAAATGCTAACTGATGTACATACCTTGCAATATAATGTTGATAAAAAGAACCAACCTCAGTCAACAGCTCACCGTGAACAAGTGATACAACCCATTGTGACTGATCACCAACTAAGTGAGGAGATGTCATAGCCAAAGGAGTAGAATCAATAACAACACCCACTGAAGCATCACTCCAAACCTCCTACTCTAAGTCATGTATTATCAAGCTGTCAACTGCAGAACCTATTGCCACGTCGTGCCCATCACAACTCTCATCCCAAGGTGTCAAACTATCCCATGACTGATGATAAGCACTAGGAACCAAAGTACATCTCTATATCATCATCTCATCAACATGGTCATTAAAGGTGAATTGATGAGCATACCTCACAATGTAATGTCGATAGAATGTGCCAATCTCAGTCAGTGGCTCAGACTGCAATCCAGATGTAACTAACTGCAATTGATCACTAACCAAGTTGGAATTGACTACTACCTTTGAAGACATCGCCAAGGGAGTAGTATTACTAGTAGGATTCATGCCAACTGTCGGCTCACCAACATCACACAATGTCTTTGATACATCATCTCTAGTCTTCGTGCCATTAGTACTAGAGGTCACCACCATGTCTGGCATACCATAACAATCTGCTGCAGCATCCAACTCAACTGAACTTGACTCTAGTGGGGACAAACCTGATATGCCAATGTTAGTATCAAGGATGGATGCATTCCCATCTCCACTATCTTTGACAATCTCGATCATGGACATCCTCAGATCACCAGACACCACAGCTTGTGATTGTATAGAATTTGGTAAAGACTGTAGTTTCTCTAACTCCATGTTCACCTTAGCCAAATGAAACTGTGACTCTTTGAAAGCAAACTGTGTACTCTCAAGAATCTCATAAGTCACCTCAAGCTACTAAGTAAGCTCACTCACCTCATCTTCCTTGGCTAGCAATGCATTGTATGCTGTACTACCCCACTCCATAAGATAATCTCTATCGGCTACCAACTACATATGATCCTGTCTCAAAATCTAGATAGCCTCCCATAAAGAGTGGAACTCTGTCAAGGAAAGATAACTACCTCCCTGCTCATCACTAGTAGGAGAACCCCATCCATAAACTACTAACAATTGACAAACAACATCAAAATGTTGGCAAGCAATACTAGTGTCTCGTTCACTAACTCTCAACTAACTAGACAGATGATGGCATTGGCTAGGCTGTATCCTACAAACCTCCTCTGACACACTATCTAAAGGAGTATCCTCAAGGTTAATGGTCTATAGAGTATTACCATCCATAACATGCGAATAAACTCCAAAGCTCATATCAACATACAGAGTATCAAAAACTGTAGCTCTGCTATCCAACTCCTCTATACCAAAAGAAACCACCAAGGAAACTAAGTCTTCAAAACTTCCCACTGCATCCTCTTGGATGTCATCAATGCCAATATGATCTTGATACTTATCTGTACACACTGCCAAATATGAAAGATCATCAACACATTCCAAGCAAAAATGGTCAACTGGATATATGAAAAAAGCCCAACACTAGTGTATAAAAACTAATACCAACATCAGATAAGCTGCTAGCACAAGAAAAGACAACACTGTGCAATCTGCTAATCAAATCCATGATAGCACCCAAACAAACACTGCTACCAAAAAGTATTAAAGATCTCCAGTCAACTAAATCCCAACCGCCAATATAACAATCTTGAGTCCATATCCATAAACTAGAATCAGCTGGTAACTCAAGAAAACTCCTCACTTGAGTAATATGACCAATACCAACTAACTCTACATACCTATCATGATCAAATAATGAAGTCACAATACTATCTTTGTTCACTTTCAGCTGGCTAGACAAATCATGTGAAGTACTACCAGCCTCAACCTCATGTGGCAAAGCATCTAACTGTGCCTGCTACTCTTTCTCAGCAAAGTCATGAATGCTCAATGTTTGCTCATCTCTACTAGGTATCTCACCATCATGCACAACAACATCCTCATAATCATCATCTGAACCCACTATGCTATAGTCACTGCTTGTTGTAACTATACCATTATGAATACCTGTGACATTACCCTTTGATGACTTGTATACTATTGTCTCAATTTGAGTATCAAGTTAACCATTACTATCAATCTACATAATATCCTTTCTCACTACCTCCTATGGCGGAGTAGAATCTAAGAACTTTGCCTGGCTATAAGCTAGTTTCTCAAGCTCCTCATGCAAGTTCTTGGTAATTGTGTCATTTGCCCTATAAGAAAATTTGCCAAATAGAAATCTAGTTAACTTATCCACCTTAGCTGGGTCAGAAAACATGTCATTCATCATACGGTGGTGCTCAACCAACTATTCAGACATGTCATGGCTTATTTTCCTAAGTTTATCTCGAATGTCTAAATAACCATCCTTTCTACTATTCTGACTCTGGATATCAATTGTCCAAGATCATGTCCTCTGAGACTTTGTACTATACCTATCCATTCTAAATAAAGTAGAGTGTAACCCCAATAGGTTATAACTTCTTCAAACACCAAGAACTAACATGAAATTGATTAGAAGTAGCATGCAACCATAGATTTTGACATGCAGCTGATTAGAAGCAACATGCAACCACCAAATTCACCAAGAACTAACATACAAATGATTAAAAGTAGCATGCAACCATAAATTTTAACATGCAGCTGATTAGAAGCAACATGCAACCATAAATTATGTCATGCAAGATTTGAGTAGTTGTCAAAACTGACATGCAAACTTCTACAAACCCTCAGGCTGGCAAGATCATAGCTCTGATACCACTGAAATGTCCCTTTTTTTGATTTTCTATGATATTTCAAGCCTCTAATCAGATTTTCAAAATCAAACAACCAATATTACAAAGATCCACCAATTTCTCAATAAACCCCAAATTGGGTATGTCTGAAATAGTGCCAAAAACTTCACAACTTCACATATTGTTAATAAATCTAAAAATGAACATTTTTACAAAAATTTCAGCAACATAACGGCCTAAAAAATGACATTTCCAGATCAGTATAGCATCTACACAATAGCTCACAAACGTAGGACAAAAACTATGCTCATTGGGCTCCCGAAATAACACAAAAATGCCCGAAAACACCATAAAAACACTAATAAACTATCTCAGAAGTTTAACCATGTCCCAATACATATATTCAGCTCTATTTTAACATCTTAAATTCTGAAATACCTTAGCAACCCAAACTGATATGAAATACCCAACCGAAAACACCAAACTCTTACAAAAAACACACCCGAAAACCCACAAATCTGCACTGTTCAGCACAAAGGAAAACTCTGCATGAGCATGCACATGGAATGGCTTCAAAATCCTATCCTTAGCCTTCTTTTAAACCTTTAAACTCCTGTTCTTGGGTCTCCTTCTTCACAGGTTTGGCAGCCTCTGAAGAACAACAAAGGAATGCGCAAAAATCAAGTTCTGGAATGAGCCCAAAATGCCTCCAAACCCGTTAAAAGAGGGCATAACCCTAAATTATGTCCAAGAGGGGTTAATAAAACATATTTTAATAATAATATTCATTTATTAGTCCATCAATTTCCAAATATTAACCCCCTTTTTCAGAAATTTCACCTTCTTGGGCCTACCTGCCTTGACAAAAATTATTATTTTTAATTATTTGAAAAGGGGACATGACAGAACTAAAGAACCATGTGACATCCAAAATAGAATAAATGAATAAAACCATGTCCTAAATCATAAATGAGCTCACTTTTTTGTGATTGTCATAGGGGAAAAACATAAATTTCCATTGGTCTAATGGAAATATGAGCAACAATTATAGGAAAAACAAGACAAAGAACTTTAACTCCTATGGGAACAATACTATTGGAAACAACTTCAATCTGTCAGACCATAACAACGAATTTCCTACAAAAAATTGACAATGGAACACTCACCCCAATAATGGAAGCATACCAACTAACAACAATAACAATGTTCAATTTTTTGAAGTCAATCAGGTTGACATAAACCAGATGCATCTAACGACAACATGTCCTATGGGGGAACTCATGACATGGGCCAAAGTTCACAAGGCACAGGTGATATGCCACCTCTCCAATCCAACACAATGATCTTAGAATCCTATGAAACTTCATTATGCACTGATATAGAAGATTTTTCCAATGAATAATTCGTATTCCCTTTCAACCAAAAAGTGGATCCTAAACCTGCCAAAAAATTTGCTTTCCACAATGACAACTAGAACACATAAAATTTGCACAACCAAAAGGAACCACTAGTTGATGGGAAACCTACTAGATTATAACCTACACCTCTTGATCCATGAGTAAGCAATAATCATACCCCAATATGTTCAACTAACCAAACACACTCTTAAAGGCAAGAGATAATGCCCACTTCATTAAAGAGTCATGAACAGTCCACAGAGAAGTACAACACCATCGAATAATTGAAGAAAACCAAGGAAAATATATCCATATATGATATATTGCAAAGTTGTCCCACCCAAAGGGAAGCTCTTTTGAAGATGTTGGATCATCCCAAGGCACCTATCAACACCAACACACAGAATACAAACTCTCCCCAAGTCAACATTGTAGAAACTATGTGAACCATGTTCAAGGATAAGACATAAGTACCTCCTATTTTATTAAGTGTTTTAATCTTTGGGAAGAATCTTCATAACTATCTCATAGATTCTAGTGGCTCATGCAACATCATGCCACTCTCAATATCATAATGGCTAGGAGTTACTCCACAAACCACCAACTGAGTCATAGTCCATCTTGACAAGACAAAAGTGAAGGTCATTGGGGTATTAAAAGATGTATAGCTAGAACAATCAAAAATAAAAATTGGCTTTATACATATATTTTATCTTTTATAATGATTCAAATTTGAACTCACCTAAATTTGATAGTTTTCATCTCCCACCACATTTTTCAAAACAAATCTATTCTAACAAGGACAAAAATTATATATTCTAGAAAAGCACTCTCTCCTCTAGAACGTCATATAATTTTAAATTTTTTTGATATGATTTAATATTTTTTTCTTTGTCAAAATCGACATCTTTTCGAGTGTAAAAATAAATGCTTGTAGAACTTTTTAATTAAAATATATTATATCTAATTAAAACACTATAAAATCTATATGATAATGTTCTTGAATTTGAGCTCTATAAAATGGTGTTTATATGTTACTAAAAAAATATCATAAAAAATAGTAAGAGTAATTGAAATGCCACTTTTTTAAAATAATTTTATTTTTTTAGTAATTGGATACAAACTAGTATAAAACATGTATTTAATAAACATTTCCAATTAGAAAAGTGTGAGACCATATATAACTTAGCTAGAATGAATTTATCTAGATCATATGTTTGAACAAAATTGATTTTTAGATATAAATACTCAAATTCCATCATCCTGATAAGTTAGCTTGAAAGGTAACACAACTTTGTACTTTTACCTAGGTTTATTTTATCTATAACATAGTTTGAGATCAAAGTTGAATAAGTTTATTTCCGTATAATTTTGTGGTGGGAACTAGACCCCCAATTTTCAATGATTTTCAATAGCTAAAAAATCATGTATAAAAATTAGGTAAATGTATCAATTCTTATTCCACATAATTATTAAAAATTATATTCATAAATTATATTCATTTCTACACATTTTGTTCGTTTACTTCATTTTCAAATTCAAAATAATTATACCAATTTTATGTCATTGAAGGTGAAAAATTATACTTTTGTTAGCCTTTTCTTTTACAAAAGGGTGACATGGGTTTGTCCTTTTACCCGTAGGCATCCAATTAACTACATATCCTTGAGTTCAAGACATCATCGATATTCATGTAGTAGATATTCCTGAGACCTATGATATGCTCTTGGGTAGGGAATGGACTAAGTGTCTCAGGGGATAGTTTTCCATTAATTTTACCTATGGCTTCCATGGAAAGGACTAAATAACCAAATTAAAATTTATGTGAAGCCCAAATTGAAGAAAATGATCATATAATACAACTTTCCTAACAAAGTGTTGTTTCTTAAATCTGAGTTAGGATCCTATAGGGTAATGGGACTACTACATTTAGACCCAAATTGTGATAGAAGGCCATCACAATTATAATGTCTAGTCATCGCACTAGTAACATAACCATGAATTGGCTCTTGTCAAATAGGAATTAGAATTTTGTTGTCATAAATTGTGACGGCAAGGGGATCCATCATAATGATGATGAATGATGCGATTGCGACTTGGAAGAAGGAAGCGACAAGAGTTCATGTTCATGATGTCACACTTGTGATAGTGCACCATTGTAACTATGACAATTTAAGCTTCCAATCAGTAATCGCAATTGTGATGTTGATGTGATAGGTGTGCTATAGAAGTGATGTTCACTTGTCATGATTGGTCATCGTAATTGTGATAGCTATGTTGTGTAAGTGATGACTAGCTATTGGAATGGACCATCACAATTGTGATGGTTAGTCAAATTATTTTAAATTTTTTTATTGCTTTTAATGTATGTCTCAGAGTTATCTTTCCAAAAGGGGCTAGGTGGCATGGACAAATGTGACATTGAAAGGATAACTTCAATGAAAAGAAATATGGCTATAGAACTGGGTCAATTTAAGTGAGTCATTTGTAATTAATAAGTAGCCTTCCAATAAATTTGGACTATAGTCTACTTTGGGAGCAGATTGTCCATGTCAAGTTGCAAATGATAGACTTACAAAAGGTTTGGGAGACATTCCAGGGATGCAATACATGATGGAGTCTTACCACAAATTTTCCTCAATAAGAAATGTTGTTGATTCAACTAGTCATAAAAATCCTTTTCCAAGCACAAGATTAGGGTCCCTACATGAAATAGAAATATCACAGGGATTCAAAATGGGGAAGACTTACATACTAGTAGGAAAGCCTATAGAGTTCCCAGAATTGGATAACCTTGTGAATAGGGTTAAGAAAGCTACAAATTTCCATAATGCTCTTCTCTTCACTCTAGTAAATCAAATGTTGAAGTGTAAAAACTACACACCATCAAATGTGCGATGGGCTTATCTTTCCTCAGACTCTAATGATCACTCATAAAACTCCAACAAATGTTGGGGGAAGGGATATCCATTAGAGATTGATTATTTAGATTCATTGACCCCTGCTGGTGGAATATTATTTGGCAAAACTGTCACAAATTTCTTAGACACAAACTACAACTTGTTTGCAAAGTAAGTTCAAGAGCATACTGGATGTTTTCATATTGAAGAGGAAAGCCTGATTGAGGAGGAGAATATGGATTATCATCCTGTAATAAATACAACTCGAAAATGATTTAGCTCACTGACTAAGAAAAATGTTCTCAGTATTAAGAATATTTTGAGAGACTCAGAAAAACATAATTCACCCATAGCTACTCCTCCAGTTGGAAGTTTATTTAAAAGGATCATCACCAGCTCCATGGAAAAAGATTAGATTTGTTAAAAAGGAAATCTTTGGTGAGCCCCAAATTTAATTCTACAAATCTTGGAGGGAAAGCTTTTGTAAAGGAAAATCTAAGTGAGTTGCAGATATGGTTCATCAATTAGAAAGAAGGATTCAAAAATAACCAATTTAAGAACTGGTACTAGCTTTGCAAGCCAAATTTCACCAAGGATAAGTAAGAAATCAAGCAACATATTATGCACTCACTATTTTTAATGTATTAGGATTCTTTTGAATCACTTATATGTCCTTATTTGAAATCATTTTCTCATTTAGCTTTGAACTTGATGTGATACTATTGTCCTACAATAGTGACTTATCACCATTTTCAGTTTTGTTTACACTGTCACTTCATTTTGTAACTATGAAAATTACAAATTTTCTCATTATATAGATGTCCTTCTCCACTGTTGCTCATAGTCTTCCATGACTCGTGACTGTGATAACAAATTTATCACTATTCATACATTAAGATTAGATGTTTAAAAGGAATAAGAAACCTTCTTTATAGAAAAAAAATGTTAGTATCTGATCTAGAATGGGAATACCAACAATAGTGTTACTAATCTTCCATCACTTTTTCCAATAAAGGAAATATGTATGTACATGATACATAGACTATGTTTTTTTGGAAATTAGTGACTTTTGAGGTGAAGCTAATTAATTATTTTCTAGCATTCTAGTCAACTACTAGTTGAGGACTTTGACATAGCTATAAAATTATTAATATGATCATACAACATTTTTTTGAGAAAACCTATATAAAAAAAGGTTTTACATAATTGTTTCCATCATATTTACAACACCCATATTTTTTATTGATGTATAGAAACATCTATCTTAATACTTACAAACTAGCACAAAAACAACACTCTATGCATATCGGAAAATTGTTAGCCTCACATAATATCATTCCAATGGAGGCATTAACAAGAAGCCTTTTACCAACCTCACACTAAGTTAAATATTTATATGGTAGATCACCTTTAAATATAGCTTATTTTATTAATGATCATTCAAACTTCTCACAATAAATGGATCAAACTAGTCCCATGTAAAGAAATCTCTAATATGTCAAGAAATCCATCCAATCAAACTAGTAAATTGATACTATGATGTCTAAATTTTACAATAATAGATAGTTCCAAGAACACCATTGAGAAAAAGGTGTATGAGATTAGTGTTACAATATAGTGAACATACATAAGAGTGATCATGCAACAAACTACCAAATTAGTGTGACTACTTTTGAAAAATGTTTTGCAAAGATTGAGATGAAAAAAGTAATATTGAATATAGTACAATTGAATATAGGATTATACACACAATCAACTTAGTATCCTTTAATTAAACCAAAAAAATGAGAACATATAAAGCAAGAGAATGCCTTACTTGAAGCAATTGTTACTTCATGCTTGCATGAAAGCACATCAGCTTGTAGAAAACAATGTATGAAGATAGATGACTTGAGGATAAAATATAAAAGAATTAAAAACCAATGAATATACATAAAGCCTTTATTGTTTAAATGTGCATCTACTTTCAAACAAAACTACCAAAACTTAGGTGATAATGCACATAATACAAGGCTAGATCATGACTAAATATAGATAAGATTGTGATAGAAGGGCTACATATCTATTTCTTTCCTACATAAAAAATCCTCTAGAGGAAGGGCTCACATAAAGTACAGGGACCAATCTAACCATTTTACCATCTCTTCTAGGTCATTTTTCCCTCCTCTGCAATAATTTAGATATATAAAAGGTTAGCTAGTATAATAGGCTGGTCTAGAGATGCAACATATTATTTTTTATTAAACATGTTTACTCACACAGAACTAACCATCTACTTCATATTCTATTTCAAATTCCTCTCCAGCTGTTAAGTTTAGCTGCAAGTGCAACATCAACCAACAAATAGTTAAAAAAATGCTTGATGACATATATCCATTTCAAAATAGGAACCCATAACACTATCAAATCTTTAAAGACAAACAAAGATACTTATGTAGGACTCTGACTAGTGATCTTGGGATAATGAAATTATTGAAAGGTTAATTAGTCTTCTTTGTCTAGGTACAAACTTATCCTCCTACTCAAGTGTAGCAGACATACATTAATGTTCCTTTCAATGTCCTAAGCTCATTCTTAACTATTATGTTTGTAGTATTTAAAATTTCAGAAATGTCATATTGACCAAAAACTGTCCTCAAAGAACTACTAATGTAGAATTCATTTCTAGTTTCTCAAATAGAGAGACATTGTGCAAACCAAGAAAGTAATCTCAAGCTCCATAAAAGTAACCAAACAAAGTTGTATGGTCAACTTCTCATAACAAATCACATAAATAAGTCTAAGAAATATGGGATAGTTCATCATTAAGAGTTTTCTTGTGCATTTCAATTAAAAATGAGTATATGGACGAAATTTATTTCATTCTGTATGTTAATGCAAAGCAATAAACCTATTTTACTATTAGCAACTTGCAAAACTTCAAAGTGAGCCACCGAAAGGTTATCTAGAAACATATGATCACCTACTGGAATATGAGGAAAATAATGTTCTTAAATGGTATGCATGACAAAATATTCATATTTTTGTGGATATGTGTGACAAAATATAACAAAAAATGATTCCAAACCTCTAAAAGTGACATCATTTTCCCATCTTCTGGTGCATGTCATTTTTCTGTCCCATCCAAAATAAGATTTTGCCACTTTGAATCGAGAATGCACATGAAAATGTGTTCTATATATTCATGGACAATAGGTGGAGTTGGAAAAATGCACCACATTTATATTTATTTAATAGGTCTATTAATTTTTTAAAATTATAGACCATCATGAACATTAGAACTCTAGCTGCTATGGTCAAGAGAAAGTCCTCAGCAAGCCAACACATAGAATGTCTTGATTTGCTTGCATGCTAAGGACATTACCCTTTCCAATAAGAGTCAAAGTTACAATGTTCATGATGATCTATGACTTAGAATATCTATTTAACACTAGTACAAAAATAATAATATATGACTTAAAAAAACTACTAAAATTTGTATATATGTGACTAAACTTAGTCATGTGACTAATAGTAGTTAATATCCAGTCATTTATAACACTACCAAATTTACTACTAAGCAATTTTAGTCATGTATTTGATCACTAATTTTGATCATTGACTTAGTGGTATATTTAGTAGTATATTTAATCATGTGGCTAGTCACATACTTAGTAATATATTTAATCACATATTTAGTTGTATATTTGATATTTGATTTAGTCACATATTTAGTAGCATATTTAGCAACACATCTAATTGTATATTTGGTCATGTATTTAGTATATTTAGTCACATGTTTAGTGGTATATTTAGTAGCATATCTAGTAGTATATTTGATCAAATATTTAGTAGCTTATTTAATAGTGTATTTGGTGATAATAGGGCATGGTGGAATCAAACCACCATCCATCTACTTGTAAAGCAGGTGCTCTTCTATTGAGCTAGCACCCTTAAAAAAAAATATACAATGTGTAATTTTCTACATTGTCTTGGTTCTTATCTTTTGAGTTCACCCTAATCATTTCTTTAGTGATTTATACCTAGTTTTTATATATAATTAGTGTAACCTACAATATAAAAAAATCAAAAGAACTCAAGAAATAGGCATATCTCTTCTCACTATTCTTGCATCAATAATCATAAAAATCACAAGGAGTCAGAAGATTTTGTATGACCCATCATAGGTAATAGTTATAGTCCTCTCTATCTATTTGGGACAACACCAACCGACATCATTCCAAGAATTAGAAGTGAGAATAACCTAGGAAGTATCTGTTGAGACTAGTGAAGCAAAAGAAACCCCAATATTTACTATTGACGCTTCTTTATTCTAGTATAGAAATGTGGGATGGGAGGAATAGGTTAATGAAACACCCAATTACTCCCTTTTTGTCATGGTATGCTGAATAAAAGATTTCAGGATTCTTCCACACATCTAACCAACATAAAAACCTTTATTGTTAGAAATTATTTCTTCTATGAGTAGAAATACTCATTTTGATAAGGGGAAAAAGAAGGGGATTTAGAGAATGGAAAAGTTGTCATGGTACTCATACCATGAGATTAAATAATTAGGATGTATACTAAAGAGATGGGGATGGATGAATGTGATGAAGATCACATGCCACTCTTAATAACCCTAGTAAGAGGAAAGAGAATTTAGCCAAACAAACCGAAGAGACATTATAAGAAGTTACCACTGAATGATTCATATAGTAATAGTGCAGAACCAAGAATGACTTTCAAAATTGAAGAACCAATAGTAAAAGGAATTTTAAATAAGAAAAAATGCATACCTCACTGATATGGGTATGTTGTAGAATATAGAAATTTGATAATAGATAACCTTAGTGATGTTGACCATAAGTAATAAATCTACTGCTACTTTTTTGAATCAAGAAAGAAAAATAATGCTTAACTTCTACCAAAATGCACAATAGAAATCACCTTCAAATTCATATAGGTAAAATGCTAAGACCAATTAATAAGGTATCATTAGTGTCTTGCCCATGGTGATAAGAAGTTGGCAAGTGAATCCCATGGCTTTGGAAACATTCTTTAGTAAATGTACAACATATTCCTTTGTAAAATTGCTAACAATGCCTCCAAGCCATACAAGGCAGTGTTGTTGTTTGGGATAACATCTTTTCATCTATAAACCCTTGATAAAATCTTCATGTACATATTCTTGAGCATTAGGTTCCATTCCTACCACAAGCTCCACTAAGCTTCTTCTAGCCTCATCCAACAAACTTTCCAAAACATCAATTCCAACATACACACATTTGAATTGACCAGGAGACCAAAAAAAATTAAACCCCAAAATATTGGGTACAATACACCACATTCACTAGGATTCAAACTTGTGCTTCTTCTATAGATTACACAGTACTTCACTATTAGAAAAGAAAACATGCATACACATGTACCCATCTAAATGCTCATTTTTGAGGCCAAGCTATTCCCATGGAGGTCCAAAATGGTACTAGTTCCTTGTTCCTATCACTATAAGGAGTTCTACCAAGTCTATGATGTTGGAAAGGGGAAGTCATGGTGTTGTAGTAGTAGAAAATGTGTGCACAAGACTACTATTACTACTCTAATATCTTGGTAGCTACTAGCCTTTAAAGGCCAATTATGTGTGTGTGTGTGTGTGTGTGTGTGTGTGTGTGTGAAACATACAAACCTCTTTAACTTATATGCACATATAAACTTGTTTACAATGGATTTTAGTGGAGAATTTTTAACAGAGAATAAGAAAGCATTAACAATAGAACATATTTGAAAATATTCTATTCCTACTCTCAAGAACCTTCATTTCAGCATATTGAAGCAATGTGATCAATCTATTGAAGTTACATGCATGATCTTAGCATCAACATGTTACACAACAATAGCATTATATGAGTAAATTGATTGAGTTACTTTTCTTTGAAGGTTGGTGATTAAATGATTACTAGGAGGATGAGTTTTAGTTATACAACAAAAAATCCAATACTAAAAAATACCCCACATACAACAAAGGTGTATGGCTTACAACTAGGGTGAGTTCCTTTATAAAATTCATATCTTTTCCAAACTTAGAAAATGAACTATCTATTATTCCTTAAGAGGATTACCCTTGTTAGAATACCAAGATTACTCATACTGAATAAGTGGAATTTATATGATGAGATGTGCCAATAGTTTCAATAAATTTGTTAATGAGATCGTAGATGTGTCATCAAGAGTTAATTTGCCATTAAAGAAATTCTAATTAACTATCAATTAATAGGTTAAGAAGTAGTTGAGCTTAATTAACAAATTTTTATGATGTGAAGATTGTCTCCAACTATGAAATGTAGTCCATTTAATTTGTTGATTGTTTCAACTTGTGGTAAGTGTTTTTTTTCCAAAAGTAGGGAGCTTAACCTATGTTTTCACATCTAGAAATTTACAAATTTATATTTCAATTTGTCCCTTTTGAATAGCATTAGTGATCTTACTATTAATTGTTTAGGGGATTTTAGTTAAGTAAAATTGTGAGCATTGGCAACCAAACACTCTCTACAAAACGTCCAACCCTTTTAGAAATAAGGAAAAGCTTCTTAGATAGAGAAAATAAAGATGCTCAACTTGTGAAATACAAGGAGCTATTGAGGAACAAGAAGTTGACTTGGTATTTTTTCTCCCTCTCTTTTTAGACTTGTATGATTGAATACCAGATACTTTTGTTGAGGTCTTTTTATTTAACATATCATCTAATTATTTAAATTGAACTTTTTGATTTCATATATTTAGGTGAACAAGAAGCAACAAGGCATTTTTGGATGAGCCTCCCCTACCATAAATGGAAAGAGTAACATCATGTTGCATTGATTGGGGGCCAAAAGCAAGGCTTAACACCCACAAATGTAATGACAACCACGTAGACAAGATGAGAACTTTGTATATACAAACTACATAAAGGATGTATAAATGTAAATATTAGATTGGTTTCTACATGGCAGCCAATGATAGATATTGTGAAGTTGGGAGAGCATCGTAAGAGCATTAGTATTTGAACTGTATTGGGCTACAATTTTGTGTGCTTGCATGGATAAAGATGAAGAAAATGGTATTTGAGGTGACAACATGGATACATATGATGAAAATGATTTCTATGGGTGATGACAGGAAGGGCTTTAAATTCAAATTTATTTGGAATAAAACTGTATGGTATACATTAGGATAGAATTGCAGATATTCACTACATCAGTCATAACAATTCATGCATTATGTCTACAAGTTTATAGAATAGTTATTAGCATTGGAAATATGAAAAAATCATGTACATGGGATTACCTTGCTTGAACTATTGCATTGAATGTATTCTGTTGTTGTGGACTCAGGCTATTATTTTAAGTTTCAACACTTCTTGTTACCTATAAATATTTAACTTGCATTAGATGAGTTTGAGGATGGGTACAAGCATAAACAATAAGGATAATGTGTGTAGTGTAAGTGTATGTTACATATAATACAAGAATTCTAGTATGCAAATGTTTTTTATCCAACAAGATGAAAGAAGTTTCATTTTGTTAAATTAACAGTACATTTAAAAAGAAGCATAAATAAATGATATACAACCCGTCCATCTGAAATTATCAAAAGAACAGGGTATTGCCCCCCAGTTTGCTCCACAATATGGATCATTGCTTTGATGATTGGTGCAAAAGATGTTGTCCCTTTCATAGAAAAAGAAAAATATGAAATATATTAGTAAATGACATAACTATACTCAATACACATGCACACACCAATGCGCGCGCGCGCGCGCACACACACACACACACACAAACACACACACACACACACACACACACACACACACACACACACACACACACACACACACACACACACACACACACACACACACACACACACACACACACACACACACACACACACACACACACACACACACACACACATGAACAATATAATTATGAACCCAATTAATCATTCTAGAAAGACATACTTTCAAAGTCGAGGCTTCAATACACAAGCCATTCTACATTTACATTTTATTGTAAACATCAAAGCTTAATCAAATAGAAATCCTTACTAACCAACAAGTCATGGTTGGGGACTATTTCGCTGTATTGTCTTAGTGCTTCTTCAAATCCATTGCATAAATTACCATCTGGGTAGAAACTAAACACTTGTTGGTCATGAGTTGAAGTTGTATGATGTAACAAGAATGTATTGTTAGTGTCAAGCATTTCACTTTGTCTGCTATGAATTTTGTAAAGTGTCATATGAAAATGAATTGGTAAGATAGGTTTGAAACATACCATCCCCAATACCAAAGCACGAGATTAAGTTATCCTCATCAAAAGAAAATAAGGTCCATCTAATAATTCAAATTGCTTGTTCATAAGGATTTGGATTATCTCCAAGATGGTGTAAAATTCATATGTAATCCAAGTTTTTGGCAAGTTAGAATTAAAATGGGAATTGGAGAAATTCCATGTACTTAGATGGAAGATCAAATCCTAGATTTGAGGGTAAATAAGGATATCAAATTCTAATTTTTTAATACACATTCTGATTTTGTGCACCCAAACAACAGATTAGAATTTTTTAAGAATTACAAATGCTAATTTCTATCTAATGCCAGCAACCAAATGAGCCCTAGTGGAATGTAAGGTTTCCACACCATCATAAACCACATTAAACTCTATAATCTTCCACGTGTCTCTCCCAGCTATGTATTCACTACATGGTTTGCCTGTTAGTTGCCAAATACCACTTTGATTGGCTTTAAAATTCTAGAATTTGAAAGAAAGAAAAAAAAAATTGCCAACAAAATCCTTCAAATCTATAAAAATTAATTCCCTCTAAATTCTTATTTATTACCTTGAACAAATTCCCTATTAGTTTCAAGTGTAGGCAAGGAATTATTAGTTTGAAATGGCGCTGCAATGAACTATTTTAAAAACTTTGTTTTATTGTTCTAGAAAGTTTGGCTCTCTTCATCACCAACAAATCTCACTCACTGGTTTTAAATCCTCTTACTTTAGTTTATTTTTTGCATTACAAGTACAATTATAAAACTCCATAACCTTCCACTACTCATTTCTATCTAACATTATGAAGGAGGCACTACATAGTCTGATGATTACACAAAATCTTCCTTTAAGCTATTCTTTATTATTCAATACCTATATTCTCCAGAACACACTTAAGAAAAAATGACATGTTGAATTAATTTGGGAACTTTTAAGTAAATGGTATTATTGGGTGCAGTTTTTAATTTATTTCTATACCTCCTATCTATGCCACAAGGGGAGTCACCAAGATAGGTTTGAGCCTCAAGTTGAGGTCCATGCCACAATATGTAAACAGATCTCAGATAGATGAATTTCCTTAATGAAAATATTTAATCTTCTTATCACTTCACCAAAATCCTCAAATTTGGTGTATACAAATATGATGAGTTACCAAACTCCAAGACAACATGATGCAAATATTGTAATTTACCTCTAGCAAGCCCAATACATGTTTTGATCATTCCTTTTGGCATAGAATTCTTACTTGTCTTATGCCCTTCAAGATATTCAACGTAAACACTAACTATGATTGAGTAGTACAACTAGCGCTCTTTGATACTATCTTCATCACTTCTTTTCAACTTGATGAATCTGATAGAATGTAAACTTGATACATTATTACTAGATAAATTTATCCAATCCCCTTTAACTTATTTTCCCGAAGTCATGTTTCACAAATTGATGTAATGATCTACCAATTATATATATATATATATATATATATAAGAAACCTCGGTGTATCCACAACCATGTCTTCTATGGTATTGCTATTAAGATGTTGATTGAGGCATGACTCAGTTGTCTCATAAATTTTTTCCCTACAAATTTGTCTCATAAATCCTTTTGTAGTTCTATTAAGTGTGGCTCTTTGCATTGCCATTAAAGCTCACTTACTGATTTAGACATCAATTTATTTTTTTACAAATTTGTCTCATAAATCCTTTTATAGTTCTATTAAGTGTGGCTCTTTGCATTGCCATTAAAGCTCACTTATTGATTCAGACATCAGTTTATTTTCCACATTACAAGTATAAGCTTCAATTGCAATAGCCATATGCTCCTCATTTCTATAGATTTTACACAAGAACTAAATTCTCAAACTATATCTTTTATTTCAATGCTATTGAAAATAATTACAAAGGGTTGCATATAAAGAATTCATATCCACAAAAAATAAGAAAAAAACTAGATACACAAGTACAAAGACAAGTTTTATTTTCTAAGGAATAAAACAAAAAAAATTGTAAATAAAACTAAATCTTAAATATGAATATTCATATTTCAGCACATTTTTTATTTGCATAAAAATTAAAGTAAATAAAAATATTCTCCCAATAACTCTAATAGCATCATTTATCCATATAGTTCCCCCTTGATGCTGAGTGGGCTCACAATTTGATTGTGAAGAATAAAAAAATGATCTTTTAAAACTAACTTGGTGAAGATATCTGCTAGTTGATCTTGGGTGATAATGTGTTTCAATTCAAATTCCTTTTTCTATACCAAATCATGGAAAAAATGATACTTCAGATAGTAATGCTTTGTCCTACTATGATGAACATGATTTTTTGCTAACTTAATAACATTTACATTGTCACAATAAATTAATGTAGGCTGAATTTACTTCTCCCCAATTTCTTCAAGAACCTTTTTAAGCCATGGCATGTGTACCAACTGAAGTAACTACAACATACTTTTCTTATGTGGATGAGAGAGAAAAAATAATTTTCTTGTTTAAATTCCATGTAATCAAACCAGAACCAAAAGAGAAACAATTTTCATATATATCTACTTATGGTCATTCACACTACCTCCCCAATTTGAATCACTAAATCCAATAAGACTTAATGTTTTAAAAGACTAGTAATGAATACCAAAATTTCAATAGTTCTTTTCACATACCTCAAAATTATTTTGGCTTCTTTCATATGTATTTATGATGAATCTGTCATGTACCTTGAAATAAGAGAAACTAAATAAGCAATATTAGGTCTTGTGTGGATTAGAAACATCAAGCTCCCAAAAATACTTCTGTAATCTATCATCTTCTCTACACAACACAAATCCATGAGCAAATAGAGTGGAAAATGGTTTATAATTAGCCATAGAAAATTTCTTAAACATATCTTTTGCATACTTTTTTCAACAATTTAAAAAAAAATCTTTACCTTGACAAACCTCCATTCCAAGAAGATATTCCATGAGACCAAGATCTTTCATCTCAAATTCATCCATCATAGTAGCTTTGAATTCATCTTTCATTTTAGAACAACTACCCATATATAGTAAATCATCAATATAAAAACTTACAATGATAATATCATTACCTTCTTATTTCTAGTAAAAGGTAGGTTTGCTCTTACTTATTTGGAATCTATTCTTCTAAAAATACTCATCAATTCTAGCATACCATGTACATGGTGCTTTCTTAAGGCTATACAAAGCCTTCTTCAACTTGTAGACATGATCTTCTTTGCCTTGAACCTCAAATCCTTGTGGTTGCTCCACATATAAGTTTCTTCTTCTAATTACCCATTCAAGAAGACACTTTTCACATCTGTATGATGCATGCTCCAATTATTTTGTGTTGTAAGTGAAATTAACATCCTAATAGTATCTTGTCTTGCTACTAGTGCAAAAAATTCTTCATAATAAATTCCATACCTTTGAGTAAAATCTTTAGTAACTAATCTTACCTTGTATATTTCAACACTCTCGTCACTATTATACTTAATCTTGTAGACCCATTTGGTGCCAATCTTCTTCTTCACGTGGAAGCTCTAAAAGCTCCCAAGTCTCATTCCTATGAATTTAATTCATCTCTTCTTTCATTGCTTGCATCCAAACCTCATTAGAACATGCATCTTTAAAATATAATGGCTCAAAATCAACTTGAGAAAGTAATGCAAAATTTATTGTCCTTCCTATTAGATCTTCTTGATGTGCTTGATTGTGATTCCTTTGATGAATATCACTAATTTGTCTCAACTTCTTTTGAGGCCTTGGAGTTGAATTTGGACTTGTGATTGGACTTGATGAGCGGCTTCTTGGTTGACTTGAAGATGTTGAAATAGAACCATTATTTGGTTGCTCATGATCATTATTATCAATAATATCATCATTCAAAATAAATTGTCTTCTCAACATGGCCTTTTTGATGACCATAAACTCCCCCTTTATTAAAAATTATATCTCTTGAGACAAAATTCTTATTAGTAACAAGATTATACAATTTGTAATCTTTTCTCTCCTCACTATAACCCACAAAAATACCTGGTTCACTCTTAGCATCTAACTTTTGTCTATTCTGATCAAGTATACAAACATAAGCCAAAGAAACATTTAAAAAGAAATTGATTTACATTAAAGGCCTTTTATCATACCACGCTTCATAAGGAGTCATCTTGTCGAGGGAACTTGTAGGACTCCTATTGAGAATATAGGGAGTTTTAGCAACTGCATTTGCTCAAAAAGAATTCTTGAAACCCTTGGTTTGTATTATGCTCCTTGTCATTTCTACCATACTAATTTCTACCATACTACAATTCTTCCTTTTAGCCAATCCATTTTGTTGAGGTGTGTATGTAGTTGTGTGTTTTTGTATGCCATGTTCATCTCAAAAAAATTCTAAAAATCTTTAGAGCAATACTCTCCTACTCGATCTATTCTCAAACATTGATTGTGTTCTTATTTTCATTCCCTACACAAGCTTTAAACCTCTTCAAAGTATCAAGTGTTTCACCCATGTGTGAGTGATCATCAATAAAACCAATAAAATATGATGACTTGCCCAAACTTTGTATTTGCATAGGACCACATATATCTAAATGAATAATATGAAGTGAGAGATAGGACCTCCATGCATTTCCTTTTGGAAATGATTGTCTTGCATGCTTGTCTTTTGCACATTCTTCACAAATCCTAATATTCTCTTCAACCTAGACAACCCAAGAACCAAAGCATTTAATATAAGAATTTTCAAACTATTAAAATTCAAATGGTCATACCTAAGATGCCACAACTAACTTTTATCCTCATAACCCATATTGACAATTTGATTACTATTTTTACCAAACTTTAAAGGAAACATCCTTTTCTTTGTCATACAAACAACTCTAACCACTTTATTATCATGATTCTTATCATATATAGTGCATTTTATATTCTCAAATACAACTCTATAATTCTTCTCACATAGATGTCTAACACTTAATAAATTATGCTTTAACTTTGGAGTATAATAAATATCTTGAATAGTTTTCTTGCCTTCTTTTGTTTGGATAACCTTGGCTTCTTTGGTTGCAAAATCAATTGTATTGTTATGAGCAGGTGTAATACTTGATTGAAAACCATCACCAAGTTTTGAAAATATCTCTTTATTACCAAGTATGTGATTAGAGCACCCCAAATCCAAATACTAAACATCATTCAGATTATTTTCAGCTTTGCCAAAACACAAACTTAAATTATTCGAGGAAGAATCTTCATTTTTATTGAGCATAATTGACATTATTATTATTACCTAATTTCAATCTACACTCTTTCTCAAAGTGTCCATACTTATTACAATAATAACACTGAATATTTTTTATTATTAAATCCGCCTTTGTCTCTTCCTCCATGAACACCTCTGTCATGCCCAAAATTTTAGGACAAAAAACACAATTACAATTTTTTTAAAAAGATAAACTTGTGAAGTCATATAAGGAACTACACATGTTAATAAGTTTGTCATATATCTAGGAGTTAAGAATACCTAACTGTCAGGGTTACAAAGTTGCAACATGCTTCCAACGAGTAATTGAATGATCCCTAAATGAGTTGGTTGAATGTTCAATCCTAGTGGCATCATGAAACAAAAGGGACAATTCAATGGTACAACACCCCATAGGTTGGATGACCTTAAGAACATAGTTGATTTAGTTTCTAATTCTAGTTGATGACATTGTAAGATGATGTAAAACTCAAGTACCCAAGAATCTAATCCCTACTCGTATCAAATCCTGCCTCTATATAAATTTATTTTATACTATGTGTTGTACTTGTGCATTCAAGTTATAAATTATATAACATCCTTTTACAAGGTTCTAAGGAGGTTAATTCAAACATATTTTCCTGCCTAGGTTTACATATCAAATTTACATATGTAAAGTTTCCTTCTCTTCAATGCTCATTAAATTATGCATGCATTTATCTCAATCACTATAAGAATATGTCAAGATTTGAATAGTATGCTAATAACATGCATTGATTATATGTTAAACATCTTAAAAGAAATAGCCATTATTAGATGCCTAGTATAAAGTATAATGCATTCTATATATGTTAAGTTCATCAATTATAATTTATACAAAGAAATAATTATAATTTTTCAAAACATGCATACACATATGTATCCTATTTACTAAAGCATACTAAAATAATATCTTAATACATTTTCACTAACCATTACTTATCCTAACCATGAAGTCACTTCGTTAATAATAATACTAATATAGATTCCTAAAATATTTACTAATAGCAAAATTCGTAGTATAACTACCCCCAAGAGAACTTATTTATCTATTTATCTCCTTCACAATTACCTATGCGACTCCCTATGCAACTTCCTCAATGGCAATGACTAAATGGTAAACTTTTTTGTTTACCTGCCTATGTTGATGGCTAGGCCTCCTGCCATGCCCATACACCATCCGCCCTGCCAAGGATATGCACACCTGTCCATGCAGTTACATTTCAAAACAAATGTCAGACATACGGCGTTGAAGTGAAATTTTAGTTTAATATGTTCCTATCTTTTATTTAAATAAATTTATAATGTTTCGATTGAATTCCTTTAAACATTTGTGCACATAATTAAATATTTTATTTCATTTGTTTAATTAAATTTATAATTTTTTTATGCATTTTTTTTAACTTTTAAATTTTTTATTTATATTAAATTCAACACAAATGTAATATAGGTTTGGTTTTTTTTTAAAATTGTAAATCAAATAATTTTGAAACATAAAAATTTATAATGTTTTTGCATATTTTTAAAAAAATTTAATTAAAGTTAGTGAGTTGAGCGGAAACTTATATTATAATAATTAAATTACAATAATTACAAATGTTTAAAGCAATTCAGTCGAAACATTATAAATTTATTTAAATAAAGGCTAGGAACATATTAAACTAAAATGTCACTTCAACGTCGTATGTCTGACATTTGTTTTGAAAGGTAACTGCATGGACAGGCGTGCACATCCTTGGCAGGGCGGATGGTGTACGGGCATGGCAAGAGGCCTAGCCATCAACATAGGCAGGTAAACAAAAAAGTTTACTATTTAGCCATTTCCCTAAAAGACTGGCATGCATCATGCCAACTGACAAGAGTAATGTAATCATTGACACAAAAGCTACCTTGTCAAGCTCGCAACAAATGGAGTTTCTCGAGATATGAGAAAAGAAACAAACCTTACTCTTGAAAATATGACCATCTTTACACAATTGAGGCCAACAAAAGGGTTTTTTTTTTCTTTTAGACATCGACTTTGTCTAATGGGTGTGTACAGTTCTCTAAAATTTATTGGCTCGTGCCAAAATATGTCTTTGGCTAACTAGTCAAACATCCAAATTGTGTAGTTGATCAATTTTTCAAAAATTGAAAACATCATAGATTTTATGAAAATTTCAGCATTTGATTTCATAATTTGCATAGTTTGCAATTGAAAATAACAAAAAAATTGGAAAAAAAATCACTACATTTTTGTGAATCTAGAAAAAAATAAGTTTGACTTTGTTTTGTCTTTAGTGCATTTTGGATGGAGATTAGCCTGTCCTGAAAAAATGCACTTGATGTGATAGGTTTTTTAATTTATTAATTAATTTAAAAATCACAGAACCACAGAATTTTAAATTAATTAATAAATTAAAAAATCTGTCATGCGGTCAGGTGCATTATTTTGGTCCAAAATATGACTTATGTGTGGGAGGAAAGATTACAAAATTTCTTGATTATTGTAAAGTTATAATTATTTTGTTCTCATTGTATGCTACTTCTTTGTTCATAAATAGAGTATGGCTTGTGTGCAAAGAAAGAATATGGTGACCAAAGTTAGCTTGACATTCAATCCTTAGTATTGTGCATATACAATATGGCCTATATAATCAGTTAGGAAGAAAAGAGCCTATTATGTTAAATAATTCAATCCCACATGTGAGCATGATGACAAAGAATATTTAGGGGCTAAGATCAAAGGAAAGACAAAAATCTTAATCGCCCAACTGAGATCTAAATCACACCATTTGAGATGTGAAACTAGCAGATGGAAGGTCCTTAAGGAAGAATGGGAGGATAGAATTTGTAGATTTTTTCAAAGAGGGAGTGGTGGAAATGGAGTGGCACTATCTAAAAGACTGCACCATGTACGAGGACATTCACAACTAGCACAAAGAAACTTTAAAAGTGAACAACATAAAAGACCTCTTCAAAGGACCAAGACTCCTCAAGGGGGCCATCTTATGCAAATTCACAACAAAAGGGACAGCCTAGAGAAATCACATCAGATTGACTAGGGAGTTTTATGTGAGTCCCTTAGGCTTATGGCCTCGTGGATGTCATTAGAAATCTTTCATTTCATTTCAATATTGGGGTACCATATATGTCAAATGTTTAATGTGATAAACCATTGCATCCAATTATGTGTCTAACGATCCTATAGAACTAGACAGTAGAATTGTCAATAATTTAATGAGCTAATGACTACATAACGCCCAAATCCTACGAGCACACATTTTGAAAATAAAATACAACAATTTATTTTTACAAACAAACTATATTGTTTATCCAACGACCTATATATTATTTACTTTGAAAATAAAATACAACCATTTATTTTTATGAACTAACTATATTGTTTATCCAATGACCTATATATTATTTTCTCTAATCAATACACATTTCCATGGATAAGAAAACCCCTCCCTCTATATAACAAGAACACATAGTGTCTAGTTTGTGCTAAAACTTAGTTGAAGGTTATGGTCAAAGTATTAATAATATATACAATATAGCTATGTTTTTTCTGAAATGATTTATTCCTACTTATGTGTGTTTAACTTAAATTAAATATATTGACCAAGCATACTCTATCTATAACGAGTTTGCTGAAAAGTGTATGCGAAAAACTAGGCCAATAGATTCCTAGTGTTGAAGTGGATGTCAACATTCAAATCTAAATTCACCACACCCATATTTTAAACACTTTGATCACAAGGCATTTTACATAGCACCGAAGTGCTTGTGTTGTCCAAACAATAATTAAAATTACCATCTTTCCCTACTAAGTCAGCAAAATCCTCTAATTGAAAAGAGGGCTTCCATAGAGATTTACTTGGAAAATAGTCCCACCATCATTCAGAGATGTGGAAAATTTCATTGTTGATGGGAAATCCATTGGCTTCTATTTAAAAAGCTTGTGCATTCCATGAATCTTTCCAATTACAACAAATTAAATCTTGGATTGCATCTGCATTTCCATCCTCTATTGGATGTTTCCTACACTTTTCTCAATATTCTTGTAACATACACTCTTCAATATAAATATTTTTCAATATATCTATTTATTTTCCTTCTGCACATGATACTGATACAAAAAATTGATAGCCCAGAAAGTACATGTTGCACAAGGTATGAAACAAACCTAAACCTAGTCAAACTACAACCTTCCTAAAATAGCTTGTAAAGAAGAAAAACTCCAACTAAATAAACAAAACCCATATCATCACTAATGCAATAAAAATCTTCACCAGAGTTCTCTTTAACACAAAATTCAAAGTTACTCGATAGATGATTACCTGGTGAGCAGTAGGAGGTCTGGGGTTGATTGAAGTAATGACATTTGTAGTGGCATTCAAGATTTTGGTGTTCCTACTCATTGAGTTCTTGGTCATCCTCATCTTCAATTCTCTACATTATTCAAACAAGAAGATAATAAATCACTGCATTCCATGATCATAAGTCTAAGTCTTGACAATAGGTCAAGAAATACGATATAAAATTTGAGTCAAACATGTGACTCATTTTTTCTCTAATCAAAGATGAAAACTAAATCAATGCCTTCATGTCACCATTTATTTGGCTATCAACCAACCAAGTGAGATGAAACATTTTCCACATAGGTTCCACAACCTGCCCATGAATAACTCAAGGAGAATGCCCAAATCAATATGGGCTCTCTATTTGTAAAACATTTGTAGTTATTCCTAAAAAATGGGTTTGCAAAGAATACACACAACATTCCTCTATAACCAAATTACAAAACCCAGAAAAGAAGGAATTTCTAAAATCTTATGAATTTGCAATGTATAAGAATTTACTAGATTTTTTTAAGTGATTAGATTTTTCCAAAAGAAGATCTGATTTTTCTAGAAAGTTACATTGTGAAAAGGCCTAAAATTGAGGGGAGAAATATTTTAATTTAATTTCTCAAGATATGTTAAAATATGAAGAAGATATTCTTACACATTGTTAGTCTTATTTATTTTTCTAGAAAGTTACATTTTGAAAAAGCCTGAAATTAGGGGAGAAATATTTTAATTTAATTTCTCAAGATAAAATATGTTAAAATATGAAGAAGATATTCTTACACATTGTTAGTCTTATTTATTTTTCTAGAAAGTTACATTGTGAAAAATCCTAAAATTGAGTGGAGAAATATTTTAATTTAATTTCTCAAGATAAGATATGTTAAAATATGAAGAAGATATTCTTACACATTGTCAGTCTTATTTATTTCATTTTACTGAGTTGTCTTATCATATTAATGGCAGCTAAATTAAGTTTGGAAAATAATAATAATTAGAAAATAAAAGCCAACTCATGACTATAGCAAGGCTACAACCAATAAGATTTGAAATAAATACTTTTCTATGAAATTAGTAAAATATGAAAATATATTAGAACTATATATAGTTAAAAAAATTTCAAAAATAAAAACTTCTGATAGGACAAGCTAATTGAAAAGTAACATTTCATTGAATGCTATAGTATTGTGCCTACGACAGGAACTAATAATAATTTTCTCTACTCATTTGGAATGCATCTGCTAATTTTCTAGGCAGTGATATTTTTTTGAAACAACTGAAATCTCTCTCCTTGCATAATAGCAAGAATTCTAAGATTTGAATATGTAAATTTCTCATTAAACGATCCATATATTATTTCTTCTATGAAAGGAAGCCTAAGTGCGAAAACACTTCCAAATGTTAAATCTAATAGAAGAGATGATGCTGAAGTTTATCTCACAAAATCGTAAACTATTGCAAGTTAAACAACTACATACAAAAAGATTAAACTCATAAACACATAACACAAGATATACATGGGAAACCCTTCTCAGGAAAAAACTCACCACTCAAAAGCCAGACTCAAGTGTATTATTAGAAACGACAACTACAATACAATCTATAGAGCCACAACTCTCTAAGGATATTCTGAGATATTAAATCCAAAATAATTCTGGTAGCATAAAAATGCTCTCTCACACATAATTCTCTACAAGAATGCCTTGTACTTATAGAGTTTTCATACAAGAGGAAAAAATTTATAAAGCATCTACATTCAACTCATCTATAAATTATTTTAGAAACTTCCTTATGCACAAACCTTGCAAAAAAACAAAGCATAAGAGAATAAATCACCAAAAAATAAAAGCTTTCTATTTTTCTACTCGAAGCCTTTTCTTGTGGAAGAATCCAACTTCATTTAGCAAGTTTCCATGAAAGCACAAATAAAACAATAAATCATGGTAAGGATGAGTTATTTTATCCCAATAATCTCTCACTTGAAAAAGACCTTACATGAGTTACTATATAACAACATAGGCCCCAAGGCTCATAGAACCAACACATCATCTAAACTTCTCAATGTTCACTAGCTTTGTCAATGCACCTGTAACATTCTCCAAAGTTGCAACCTTTTCTAACTTCACCTTTCTATCTTCCACCATATCATGAACAAAATGATACTATACATCAATATCCTTTGTTTTGGCATGGAAAGTAGCATTCTTTGCTAAACAAATAGCACTTTGGTTGTCACAATAGATAGTAATATGTCTTGCATCAAAACTAATATTAGAACACAATCTTTTAAGCCAAATGGACTCTTTAGAAGCATGAGTAGTTTCCATGTACTCTACTTTCATAGTGGACAAAGAAGCTATAATTTATCTCTTACTCATCCAACTAATTGCACCACCAAACATCATGAAAACATGTCCACTAGTGGATCTTCTGCTATCAATGTCACCTACCCAATCTACATCCACATATCCATGAATTCAAATAAAATTATGAGATACAGAAGAGTTACGATGAAAACACAAGAAATACTCATATGTGCCTCTCAAATATCTGAGCACTCTCTTAACTACATTCCAATGCACCCTTCCAAGATTAGCCATATATCGACTAAGGACTCCCACTACTTGGACAATATCTAGTCTTGTACAGACCATAGCATACTTCAATCTACCAACAACACTTGCATAAGGTACTCAAGACATGTCCTCCATCTTTATAGGAGATTTTGGACAATCCTTCTTAGATAGCTTTGTTCCATGTAACATTGGAACAACTAACTGTTTGCAAGTTGTCATGGTGAATTTCTCCAACACAGAGTTAACATACTTCCTCTGGCTCATGTAAAGCTTTCTGCTAGCTCTATCTCTAATGATATTAATCCCAATAATATATCTAGCTGCACCTAGATCTTGCATATCAAACTATGTTGCTAATCATCCACATATAGGAATATGATAAGAATGTGACCATTTTCATATTTATTTTACACATAATGGTAAGATTTAGACCTCAAAAATCCCAAGGACAACACATAAGTGTCAAAATTTTGATACCACATTCTAGGTGACTGCTTGAAACCATATAGAGATTTCTTCAACTTACAAACATGATTTTCTTTACCATTTTCAATGAAGTCCTCTGGCTATAACATATAATTTTTCTCCAAATCACCATGAAGAAACATTGTCTTCACATCCATTTTCTCAACTTCAAAATCATAAGAAATTGTAAGTGATAAAAATAATCGAATGGATGTCAACTTTACTATATTAGAGAATAATTCACTCTAATCAATTCCCTACACCTATGAATAACCCTTCATAACCAACTAAGCCTTATACTTCTCAACATTGACATCTGGAACCACTTTCTTCTTGACCATCCATTTACATCCAACAAGTTTCTGTCCTTGAGGAAAAGGTACCAAATCCCATGTACCATTCTTCTTCAATGTTTCTATCTCTTCATTCATGGCTTCTATCTAGGAATCTGCATCATTCATAGCCATAGCTTCTCTAATAGTACTAGGCTCATCAGTATTAGAAATCAAAGAAAATATACAACTAGAATCCAACAAAGAATATCCAAACCTCTTAAGTGAATAACCAAATCTATCAGGTCATTTTCTATCACAAGTAGACCTCCTCAAAGTTTGAAGTTTAGGTTCTTGCTCTTCTTCAAAAATTTTAGAGCTACTTAAGCTCTCCTCACTCTTAGGTCTATCAAGAGCTTGCAATTCTTCTTCCTTAGAGGTAATAGGAAAATGAACTACTTCCATTCTCTTCTTCTCTTCCTTCTCTAGCTGCAAATCAATTATGGAAGGTTTCAGCTCATGAAATATAACACTTCTACTATAGAGAACCTTCTCTACAACTAGATCCCAAAGCTTGTAGTCTTTAATAGCAACAGCATAGCCAATGAAGATACATTTAACTATCTTGTTCTCCTACTAAATGATATTTTTACACTTGGCATATGAGCATATGCCTCACAACCAAAGACTCTGAGATGTCTCAAAGAGGGATTCTTGTTAGAGCATGCTTCCATGGGTTTCTTCTCAAGAAGTGTTGAAGTAGGAGACTTACTAATTAAATAACATGCAATGGATACAACTTCAGCCCAAAAATTTTGTTCAAGACCAACACCACTCAACATAGTCCTACCCCTTTCCTTCAATGTTGAATTCATCCTCTTTGCAACTCCATTTTTCTGTGGAGTTTATGGATATGTCTTATGTCTCTCAATTGCATGATACTTATAAAACTTGTCAAATTATGTTGAACAAAACTCACCTCCATTATTGATCCTCAAAATTTTTTCTACTAGTCTAATTTTCAACCAAGGATTTAAATTCATTGAACTTACTAACAACTTCATATTTACTTTTGAGGAAATACACAAATATCCTACTATAATAATCTATGAATGAGATAAAATACAAAGATCTAGATATCAAAGGAACATTAACTAGACTAAACACATATGAATGAATATAATCCAAAGCCCTAGAAGACTTATGAGAACTGAAGTAAAAGGAAATTTTTTGTTTTTAACCATAAATACAATCTTCATAGAACTCAAACTCCATATCACAATCATCAAGGCCTTCAACAAGGCTCTTATTTTTTAGGGCTCTAAGACCCTTCTCACCAATGTGACCAAGTCTTTGGTGCCATAACATTGTCTTCTCAACAAAGAGCTTCATCTCCAAAGTATTAGCACCCATAGGCACCCGAAAATTATAACCATTAGATTTAGAAACAATGGTCTTCTTATTTTCTTGATCTACTAGTGAATATGAAGAATCTAAAGCCCTTTTCTTAGACTCCACAAAAGTGCTATTAAACTAAATTGTGCATGCATCCAACGTACACAAGGTTCCCATCATAACACCCTTAGCAAGCACCATAGAACCTCTTGTCATTTTGGACCCATCACTCAAGAAAACAATTTGCACACCCCCATCACCAAGTTTGCTAACTAAAAGTGGGTTTCTTGCTAAGACAAGGATATGTAGTACACCATCAATCCCTTTCACTCTACCATCAAGGAATATGATCTTGACTCTACCATGACCAACAATATTCAAGTGTGATTTATCACACCAATACATACTTTGAGAAACAATCTCTATGAGCTATCATGTGGAAAGTGTTGGAATTCTAACCTTTAACCCATAAAAACATTCACCATACATCCATCTCACAATTTAATAAGTAAATTTAAATACCATGTAAAGCATATACATCTAAAGTATGTAAACAATTAAGCATTCACACATATATGACACAAGACATGATTACCCAAAAACCCTCCAATGAGAAGGTAAAACTGGGGTGGAGATAACACCCACACATCTTCACTACTACAATAATAAAGTGTATCTAATGAAGGTTACAATGTTAGATCATGAAACATGATCTACCCTATGGAAGGTCTACCCTGTTAAAAGCTTACAAAGACTATTAGGTCTTACCCTGTTAAAGGATTTCAAAACCTTGTTAAAAGTGTGCCTGATTAAAGGACTTCAACTCACAATTAAGTAAGAACCTTGTTAGAGGATTTCAATACATCCTATTAGGACTACTCTGTTAAGAGATTTAACTGATTCACTTGTTAGAATGTCTCAACAATTATCCTATAATTAGCACTCTGTTGCTTGATGTCAGATCACCTCTATATTAATGTGTACTTGATCCTTCTTGATTAGATGTCTTCTGTTGTTTACTATTTCCTTCCTCTATTCTCCTTTAAATTATTTTGCAATGTAATTTAAATCATAATATCTTGGTCACCATGAATTTCCTATTTGCACATGCAAAATCTTCTTCTCTCTCTCTCTAGTCATTCATAAAAAGTTTAGGGTTTGTCTTCCTTAAGAAGACCTAGGTGACTTAGGGTTAGGTATGAATCAAGAACTGTGATTCATCCATATTGCCACATATACCTTCCTTTTTCCTAATTAGATGCATGTAATACATAGGTATTCCCACTTATGATTTGTCCTTATCAACAAAAGATCATAATTCAATCCTTAAGTCATCCCAAAAATGGCTTACATAGTAGTTTGTGCCAATACAAACAACAATGTTAAAACTATGTTACTCAGCATTTGAAGTCCTTGGTGCTTGGCACTAACTATGAATTAAATGCTATCACTTTACATCTAAATGACTTGGCATGCACTACTTACTTGGCACTTGAATCACTCAACACATACTATCTGGTTGGCACTTGAGTGACTTGGCACATGAGTGACTCGACACTCACTATTTACTCGGCATGTTGTAACTTATATGTTGGGCTCAACATAGGTTACTTGTTCAGCATGAACTAAGTAAATGACTTAAGTGTATAGACACTCACTTGTTAAAACCAATCTGAGATTAAAAATCTCCCCCTTTGACATGAGTGTCAAAAAAACTTGGTCATACATTAATGATCTTATTCTTATGAGCATAACATAGATGTTTATTCAACTTCTATACAAAATTTCAAAATCTCAAAATTTTTGCAACATGAATTATACCTCAAAATTTTATAACTCCCCTTGAGTTGTTTAATCTATTCCATACTATACTCTATATCAAAATCTTTCTCCTACTGAGTAGATTTGCATCAACTAATACTCTTCCTTTGTTCCTATCAGAACTGATTTTTTCTTTTTGTTTTTCTCTTACTTCTTTGTTTCTTACTCCCCCTTGGCTATAGGTATTTATTTTTTCTACTTGCTTGCTCCCCCATTCTTCTTACTCCCCTTTTTGACACTGATGTCAATGGGTTATACACCTATAGTGTATTTGTCCAAAAAGGATTTATGGACCTCAAGTATAATTTTAAGAGCGACATCCCAATTATCACAAGCTACCTCCAAAAACTTAATTTGGATGGCTAGCTCAAGGTGGACTAAGCTGTTTAATGTAAAAAGATTGGGGCCTTTCTTCATAAGTATTTCTGCATAGCCTAGCTCCCTATGTAAAATCTCCATGTAAGGAGTCAATGTCGACTAGATGTTGATTAGTCTAGCCCTAATGTAGGCTTCATTTGCTTGTAATGATGCTAACTAACTCTAGGATTGCAATAGGTTCCTAAAGTGTTTCTCACTTTGAGTTGGAGACTCAGGAAATTTTGCACTGGATGACTGCATTTGGCTATCCAAACTTAGGATGTGATTCCTTACCTCTTGTGTGAAGAGCTTAGGATTACACTATTTGGTGTACAGAGAGAAGATGTTCTCTAGTACCTTCTTCACACTCTCTATCTTGGTTGCTAGTTCAACCTATGTTAGTAAAATACTATTGGGTATCTTCTCATTTACCTTTTTTTGAAACTTCTTTTTAGACCATTCTAATAGTTTGACATTAGTATCCATGTATGTGTCACTAACTCTTTCCACTATATTGGTCAATTGTTCAATGATGGGCTTTGTTTCATTTGGAGTAGGCAAACTGAATGCATTTAAGAAAATCTCCTTGATACAGTCAAAGTTTTCTTCTACCTATGCTCCCTTTTGTGCAGTTCTTGATTTTTCTTCTTTGTTAGGGCCTTGTGTAGTATGCCTATTTGCTCAATAGTGATTGTTTCCAAATCAAATTTAGGCAACACAATCTCTTCATCTAGGCTAACATCTACATAAGTAATTACCTCTTCTAACTTAGATGAGCTAGGAATTGATACTAAAAATTGTAATGGAGTTGCCTTTGTTCTTGTTCTCTAAAGAGTTTGACTGGAAGGAATATCGAATTTTGGTAGCGTCACTAGTGCTTGGATTGCTAGTATCTCCTTTGAATTGGGTGTCAAACTTGTCCCTTTAGACTTGTCCTTTTCTGCTTCTATGGTTTCAATTGTACCTTGATCTTCTGTTGGAGGTGCAAGTGTATCTATCTAAGCTATTTGGCTTTGAGTCCCATCATTTTTTAGTGTTTCCACCTTGTCCTCTCCAACTATCTCAACCTTATCCTTTTCAATTTCTTGTTCATTTCATGAGACTAGAGTGTCTTGCATGAGTGTACTAATAGTGAAAAATGTTGTCTCCTTCCTTTAATATTCAACTCTGGGTTATGAAGGTTGTACACTTGTGACTTGGGTAGTGATTATAGGTGTTTTTTGTGTTTTTACTTCCTCCCCTATAGTTATAGTCTCTATCTTTTGAATTTCATCTACACTCACTAGTATAGGGTTGTCACATAATTTGGCCTAGAGAGTGGACTGGATAAGTACCCTTTTCAAATCTTCCTCTGTAAGGGGATTGATGTTTTGATTAGTAGTATTAGAAACATCTTTTGCTTTCACAGTTTCAATCTTTACACTTGTTACCTATGGAGGGCTGGCACTTGACATTTGTGTATCTTGTACACTCTATTCTATTTGTTGCTCTTCCTTAGCTGATGCCTTTTTATCAATATTCACATCAGTACCTTACTCAATTGTGCCTTGTTCATTATCATCTTCTTTATCTTCTCTGACCTCAATAGGTGTTTGGTTAGCTTCTTTTGATGTTGACAATCTATATGTTATCTTCCACATTTTTTTGAACTTCTGTACAACATCCTCTATATTGTTTTGCAATATGCTAAATGCCCTATACTTTGGTACAAATCTTACAACATATTTCTTAATGGATTTAGATATTTCAGCCTTACTAATTTCTGGCATAACTTGAGCAAGGGATGTCTCCCTAATTTGTCTTTTAGTGTTTAAACAATAATGTCATTTTTTCTCAACTCTATCATATAAAATTTTAGGTATGAAGTTGGAAAGTTCTAGAGGAGTCTTTTTAAATATAGCCATCATGACATAGAGTACCTCTTCTACTTGGTCCTTCTCAATCTTTCCAAGATTATCAAACTCAATGTGAGAGAAACTTGATAAATTAGCATTATTTCTAACATTCTCACATAAATTGTCTATATCTGAGCAGTTACTATGACTCACCATTTGGAATTGGTTGTTGTCATCTAATTCAATTATCTCCTCTTCAAATTTAGCTTGGGCAACATACTTCCTCGTTGGTCTCTTCTGTGCTCCAGCTTCCTTCTCTTTAGGCTTGGCTATTTCTTTAGCCTTTTGTGCAGTGACTCTTGTACTAGCCCTTGTGGTAGGTGTTGTAGGTTTGGGATGATTAGTTTTTTCAACATTATTTGGTTTTCTCGTTACTTGAGTCTTTTCCTTTCTTTTCTTCTTAGTAGTAGTTATAGGTGCTTCACTAGCTTCTTCTTCCTTGACACCTTCTACAGTTTCTACTTCCTCCTCTTGTTGATCTTATCCCTAACCTTGTGTTAGTGTCAATGGTGCTTGAGACTATGTGTCCTCTTCTTCTTCACCATCTTCCTCTTCTTCTTCTTTAGCTCCTTCACCAAATTATTCTTTCAATTTCTTCACCAATTTTTTCTTCTTTCTTGTCATTGAAGTAGTCTTCAATTCCATAGTGATCTTTGATTAGGCTAAGTCATAATTAGAAAATGCTTTGGCTTCCTTATTCACTTCTTCTACAAGTAACACTGTGTTTGCTATAGAGGCCTCATCAACATTGATTTCATAACCTAATGGCCTTAGCCATCTCACCCTAGGAATTGTTGCTTGTACATATGTGAAGTCAGTATCAACTAGGAAGAAAACATCATTAAAATGTTTCTCCACTAGTGAGACTGGTATCCTTAGTCTTTTCTTCATTATTTTCTTAAAATATTCAAAATAACTATTCTTCATTGACTCAAAGTTATCATCTAATTGATCAATAAATTCTCCTATTTTAAATATAATTGATCTATTCACCTTCCATGAAACCTTACCAAATGTAGAAATGTATTTTGCACATAAAAGAAAATACATACTAGAATAGATCCAAATTTACACTATACACTCTTGGTTTTCCTTATGGCTCCCAAATTCTCAATCAATTGTTGCAACTACAACTTGGCAAGATCATAAGTATGATCCTTCTTCACAATTTTGTAGCCTATTACCACTGTAATGCAAGGTACACTATTTAATCTGCTAGATTGATAAAACTTGTGTGCTATTACCCTCACTACAAAAGCTATCAGTGGATTCGTGATAGTATCAATGGTCATTCCCCTTTTATTCCATACAACCCCTATGTTCTTTTCAATAATTTCCTTTGATTCACTTCTCATGGTTTTTGGCCGATCTAGGGTTGGATACCCTGTTACCCTGTGAACAATCTTCTTTGTGATTTTTACTAGCCCATTTTCTAACCATATACATCTATCATGAATCTACTTAAAAAAATCTTAATCCACTCTATTTTGAAGATGTTGGGGAAATCTAGGGCATGAGATAACTGTTTCTTCTCGATAATCTTGAATTCTTCCTTCAACGCTCCATTTTTGTATAGTTTCCCATATACTTCTCTAATTTACATGTCTCTTATGCTTCTAATCTTGCATGTGTAACAATTCCTAAAATCTTGAATCATCAAGACTTGTAGTGGTATCATAGACAATGCACCAGAGGGATCCTACTTATAAGCTATATCTAGGATAGCCTTGAAAATAGGTTGTTTGATTTCATTGCTAATCAATTGAACATTTAAAATATATTTTCCCTCTACACCTTTTCCTTTAGAACTAGACACCATTTCATGTATCTAGGGTTTGAAAAATTTGAAATTGCATAGCTCAGCACATGGTAAATACCTTATAAATCCTGCTAAAATGGTGTCAAACATCAATTTAAATCTCTCGCAAATGTTCACATCAAATTCTCCAGATTGCCTTCACCTCTTTGTGTTCTTCTTTGAATTTGAATGATGTCAAATTAACAAGAAATTGATCAAATAACCCTTAAAACACTGCATTTAATGCTAAGTTCTTACATAGTTGTAAGCTCAGCTTCAATTGAATTTTTGGCTTGCTCAACATCCATGTGTCTTTCCATACATCTAGAAACTACTATGAACTCAACCTCAACTAACAATTTTTTTTAGCTTGGCATCAACTAAAATTTCACTTCGCAACCATATGAAACTCTTTCATGATCGAAATAACATGAAAAACTAACAAAACTTAAAGATTTATCCTTGATTTCTAAAAATACTTTGCATCTTTATTCATGCATATGTAACTTTTCAAAACTAAATCCTTGGGACTGATTTATGGTATATCTTTTAAATATTAGTCCCACATACCTCTTGATTGCTTAATTTGATGAGGTGTGATCACCTAACCCATTAGGTGAAGTGATCCCATCTACACTTGATGTGTTGTAATCTTCCTTTCTCTTCCATGTCTTGTTCACCTCATCTCTTACATTTTCAATAGTTGCCTTGCCTTTACCTTTGTTGAACTCACAACTTGGTGCCTTTGACCTTGTTGGACAATATTTTCTTATGTGATCAGTCTTCAAACAACTAAAACATCTGGTTTGACTCAACCACCTTTTGTAATCACTTCTGAAATGTGTTCTAATACAGTTGTTAGGAACATGTCCATACACTTGACAATAGTGACAACTATACCTTGTATTATAATCCCAATTATAAGAGTTTCCATTGTTCTTTACCTTTGTTTTCTTTTTTGATGACCACTTTGGTTGGATCTGCATTCAAAAGATATTTGTCCATACTTCTAATAGTTATAACAATATCCTTCAAATATTTGAGTGTGCATGGTCTAGGTTTTGCATTCATGTGCCTGATGACGTTGTTTTTTGCACTTGTGGTAGTAACCCATGTTCTTCTACTTAACATTATGACTTATAGTCTTGCTCCTGCACACATTAGTAGTATGTTCTATCTTTCCATAATTATGACAAGTAGGTTTGGAGTTCTTACCTTTGTTACTTATTTCTTCAACACTTTTGGATAATTCTCCTTCTTCAGTACTAGTGTATCCTAGTCCAAATGTATCATTATTAGATTTAGGAGATCTCATCAATTTTTTAAAGCACTTGATGGCTTCACTAGTTGAAACTTTTAGCAAACTACTTTTCCCTTTTCAGACCATTTCTCAACTATTCATTTTAAAACTTTAGTGTTGTGATCTCAATGTCTTTACTATTTATATCATGATTAGCAATCATGACTTGATTCATTGTTTCCAATTGCATGTGAGAAATCCTATTTATTCCTAATGATTTCTCTTCCAACCTATTGGTCAAAACCTTTTTTTCATCTTCAGTCATGAATTTTTCTTCTATAGCTTTCTTTTTTTGTTTGGTCACCTCACATAGTAATATGGCCCATGATTCTTGCTCTATCTTAATATTTATGATCTCTTTCGCTAGGGTTCTGGTCTTTTCCATTAGATCTACAACTACTACATCAAATTCATTGGAGTCTCCATTTGCAAATAGCTTAGTAGTTTCCATATCATGGTATTGTGTGTCATTCTTCTCAATAGAATTTTCCTTCATTCTTCTCAATGATTTCTTTAAATCTTCTCTTGCTTCATTCAATTGATGTAGAATGAGTTTTATCTCAATCTCCTAGTTCTCAATAACATTTCCCAACTTGTAGACTTCCATTTCCAAGATCTTTCCTCAAAGCTGCAAAACTTCACTTTTAGAGGACAAAGCTTTGATACCAATTGTTGAAATTAAAATAGGAAAGATAAAATTTGAGGGGGGGTTGAATCAATGCTTTAAACGTTAACCCATAAAAAAATTCACCATACATCCATCTCACAATTCAATAAGTAAACTAAAATACCATGTAAATTATATACATCTAAAGTATGTATTCAAGTAAGCATTCACATATATATGACACAAGATATGATTACCTAGAAACCCTCCAATGAGAAGGTAAAACTAGAGTGGGGATGACACCCACAAATCTTCACTACTGTAGTAATAAAGTGTATCTAATGGATGTTACAATGTTTGATTACGAAACATGATCTACCCTATGAAAGGTCTGCCTTGTTAAAAGCTTACAATGACTATTAGATCTTACCTTGTTAAAGGATTTCAACACCCTATTAGAAGTGTTCTTGATTAAAGGACTTCAACTCATAATTAAGTAAGCACCTTGTTAGAGGATTTCAATACAACCTTCTAGGACTACTATTTTAAGAGATATAACTAATTCACCAATTAGAATGTCTCAACAATAATCCTATGATTAACACTCTATTTATTGATGTTAGATCACCTCTACACTGATGTGTACTTGATCCTTCTTGATCATATTTCTCTCTACTATTCACTGTTTCCATCATATGTTCTCCTTTAACTGATTTTGCAATGTAATTCAGATCATAATACCTTGGTCACCATGAATGTCCTATTTTCACATGCAAACCCTCCTTTTCTCTTTAATAATTCATAAAAAGTTTAGGCTTTGTCTTCCTTAAGAAGACCTAGGTGACTTAGGGTTAGGTGTGAATCAACGACTATGATTCATCCATATTGCTGCTTAAACCTTCCCTTTTCTTGATTGGATGCATGTAATACATAGGGATTATCAGTTAAGATTCATCCTTACCAACAAAATATTTTAATTCAATCCTTAAGTCAGCCTAAAAATTGTTTACATAGTGGTTTGTGCCAATACAAACAACTATGTTAAAACTATGTTACGTAACATCTAAAGTCCTTGGTGCTCAACACTAACTATGACTTCAATGCTATCACTCGGTATCTAAATGACTTGGCATGCACTACTTACTCGACACATATTATTTGCTTGGTAGTTGAGTGACTCAGCATATGAGTGACTCAACACTCACTATTTACTCAACATCCTCTAACTTATATGTTGTGCTTGGCATATGTTACTTTTTTGGCATGAACTAAGTAAATGACTTAAGTGTATAGACACTCACTTGTCAAAACCAATTTGAGATTAATAGAAAGAAGCACTTAAATCTATCAACCACACATCTTCTGATGTCTATGTTTCCAAGGTTGAAACATAAGCATCTACATCATCTTGAGAGGATATATCAGTATTAGAATCAGAGAAGTACTTTTTACCTTTCTTTTTATTCTCCTCTTTTCGGTCTCTTTGAAGATGACTAGGTTTGCCATAGTTTGAAAATTTTTCCTTGGATTTTTACCAAGAGACTTAGATCTAGTAGGAGACTTGGATTTTCCATTATTTTCCTTTTTCTTGCTTTTCTCTATTGTTCTACTACAAGAAACAAGGGCCTCCTTAGCCATCTCTTTTAGGAATAAGGTGTCTCAACCTTGTATAATTCTCATTCTTATTATTTGCTTTGTAAAATGTATTTCTTGCAAATAATGTTGATGTGTTGACATCTTGAATTGTGTGTAAGGAAATCATGACTAAAACGGTTATGATGGATTCCTATGACATGTAAGAGCTATGTTAGGAAGATTCAATGATAGGTGAAGACATGTGGTAACTAAGATTTTTGGGGTTCCTATTTTCTCGAAGAATGGTAAAACCCTAATACAGTTTACCTTTGGGAGTAGCCCTAAAAGTGAAGCACATGTTATAAGCATTTTTAGGGTTGCAAAGAGATATGATGCGAAAAAGGTGTATTGTTGGTACTGCGAGTAGCTATTGGAGTCTTCTGTTGTCGATATTGAACTTGCATTGCAAGTGTATTGTAACCTTGTGTTGAAGATAATACATTGTGCAGGTTCTGAAGGGGTGGGGTTTTTTTACCGAAAGGTTTTTCCCCACCGGTAAATCCTTGTTTTATGTGTTCCTTTCTCTGTCTATTTTTTGTATGCATGGTTGGTTGCAATATTGTTGTTTACATGATATTGAATCTGTAAGTGAAGAAGATTTTAATAGGATTTGCATCATACTTTCCTTATGAGATTAGTGTAGGAAGCTATTTTCACACCTAAGTTTCCTCACAAGTGGTATCAGAGCTTGATCAACTCTTGATCTTAGTTGTTGGGTAGGGTTTTTTGAGCTAATCTCAAGTTGAGTGGGAGTCTTGTGTAGAGCATCCTGAATCTTATTTGCAGATTGAGATGGCGAGTTCATCATATGGAAGAATGGAGGTGGAGAAATTTAATGGCACTAATTTCGAGTTGTGGAAACTCAAGATGGAAGACATGTTGGAAGATCGTGACCTATGGGAAGTGACTACAAGTGCTACAAGAACAGCAACTATAGCTCAAGAAAATTTGGATATCAAAGACCGTAAAGATAAGGGTCTCATAAGACTCTATTTAACTGATGCAGTCCTTCTGAATGTTTTAGATGAGAAAATCGCATATAGTTTGTGGGAGAGACTTGGGGCCGTGTATCAGGCCAAATATTTGGTGAACAAGTTGTTCCTGAGGAAGAAGTTTTATTCTCTGTGAATGGAGGAAGGTGGATCCTTAACGGATCATTTAAATGCATTTAATCTACTGGCTGCACAATTGACATCAGCTGGTGTCAAGTTAGAGGAGGAGGATCATTGCTACACACTTTTGTGTTCTTTACCGGATTCATGGGACCATCTTGTGATGGCTCTCAGAAGCACATTAGTCACCTTCAAAATGGATGATGTGGTGTCTTCGCTGTTATCAGAGGAGATGCAGAGAAAGGCTTCCATTTCAGAAAAAGAAGCCCTTGTTGTTTGTGGGAGATCCATGGAAAGAGGAAAGAAAAATGACAATAAGTCTAACAATAAGGGTAGATCCAAATCTCATGGGAAGTCAAAGACTTCCAATAAGTCCAAGGAAAAATGTTGGAACTGTGATAAGACTGGGCACTTCCATAAAGACTGCAAAGAGCCTAAGAAGAAGAAGAAAGCCTCAGATTTTGGTTCTAAAAAATCTCAAGAAGATGGCGATGCATTCATTGTAGCTTTGGTAGCCCATGCATCTAATGATGTGTGGCTGGTTGACTCGGGTGCATCTTTTCACATGACCTCTCATCGAAGATGGTTCTCAAGATATGAAGAGTTCAATGGTGGAAAGGTGTATTTGGGTGATGATTCTCACCTAAAGATAGTTAGACGTGAAAGGGTCACTATCAAATTTCCTGATGGATGAGTAAAGGGAATCAATGGAGTTATCCACATTCCAGGTTTGTCATGAAACCTATTATCTCTAAGTATGCTGAATGATGTAGGTGTGCAAGTTGTTTTTTCTAAAGATGGAGGTAAGATGATGAGAGGAGCTATGGTGCTTGCTAAGGGTAGTAGGAGAGGTACTTTGTTTCAGCTTGAAGCTTACATTTCTTAGTGTAATATTTCTTCTATTTCAAAGAAGAGAGAAACTATCACTTCATCCCCACCATCTAAACGAGCAGTAAAGAAGACTATGGTTAGTGGTTCTAATGGTAGTGCAACAAGTGTACCTAAGGGTGCAAACACTTTGGAAGGAAAGCTTCCTACAGAAAAGACAATGTTGTGGAATTTGAGATTTGGTCACATTGGTGAGAAGGGTCTCAGAACCATGAAAAATAAAAATCTTGTTGAGGGGTTAAATGATTGCAATCTCGAGTTTGACTTCTGTGAACACTGTGTATATGGTAAACAAAATCGTGTTTTGGATCTTATTCATTCTGATGTATTTGGTCCTGTAAAAGTTCCTTCAATCTCCAAGTCTATATTTTTTGTATCTTTCATAGATGATTACAGTAGAAGGACATAGATTTATTTCCTTAAAAGTAAGACACAAGTCTTTAGTCAATTCAAGGAATTTAAAGCCCTTGTAGAGAATCAGACTAGTAAGAAGATTAAGTGTGTGAGAACTGACAATGGTGGTGAGTTTTTCTCAGTAGAGTTTGAATAGTTCTGTAAAGAACAAGGTATCGAGAGGCATAAGACAACTCCTTATACCCCACAGCAAAATGGATTTGTAGAGAGAATGAATAGGACACTGATGGAGAAGGCTAGGAGTATGCTTAGTGGAGCTGGTTTAGAACAAAGGTTTTGGGCCGAAGCTATGGCCACTGCTTTCTATCTGGTTAACAGATCTCCTACATCAGCCCTTGTTGGTAAGACACCCATGGAGGTTTGGTTTGGTAATAAGCCTTCAATTAGACATCTTTGTATTTTTGGTTGTGAAGCTTATGCACATGTTCCAAAGGAGAAAAGATCTAAGTTGGAAAACAAAGTTGTTAAATGTATTTTCATCGGGTACAGTGCTGGTGTGAAAGGATACAAGCTTTGGGATCCTATGACTAGTAAGGTGTTGTATAGTAGAAATGTTATTTTTAGAGAGCTAACATCTTCTCCTATTGTGCTACAACTAGATGAAAAAGAAAAGGAAAAAGATGTTGTTCAGTTGCCTCCTACCCCTGAGAAGACTGAACATAGAGACCATGTTGGGTCTAATGATGAGGAGAGCTCTAGAAGCTCTGATAGTTCAGAAGAAGAGGAAGAACAACCTCAACCTCAGCCCTTGAGGAGGTCCATGAGAGAAAGAAAGCAACCAGAAAGGTTTGGTTATTCTATGTTAGATTCCAGTTGTGCTTTTTCTTTGATTACTAACACTGATGAGCCTAGATCTGTGAAAGAGGCTTTGGGCATGGAAGATGTAGGTTCCTGGATTGAAGCTATGGATGATGAGATTGCTTCATTAGAGAAAAAAAAAACATGGGACCTTGTACCTTTGCCTAAAGGGAGAAAATCTGTTGGCTGTAAATGGGTTTTCAAGAAGAAATTCTGTATAGATGACAGTGTTGAAAGGTACAAAGCTAGATTGGTTGCAAGGGGTATTCACAGGTAGAGGGAATAGATTATGATGAGATATTCTCTCCTATTGCAAAGTTGAAATCCATTATATTTTTGTTATCTCTTGCCACATCATGTGATTTAGAGATAGAATAGATGGATGTGAAGACAAATTTCCTTCATGGTGATTTGGAGGAAGAGATTTATATGTAACAGCCTGAGCACTACATTGTTAAAGGTAAAGAATCCTTAGTTTGCAGATTAAAGAAATCTCTATATGGTTTGAAGCAATCTCCTAGGATGTGGTACCTTAAGTTTGATGCCTTTGTGTTGTCAATTGGATTTGTGAGATCAAAATCAAATCATTGTGTTTATTTTAGAATTGAAAATGATCGCCTTCTTATTGTTGCATTATATGTTGATGATATGTTGCTATTTGGGAAGGGTAAGGGTATGATTTTTGATTTTAAATCTTAGTTGTCAGCATAGTTTGAGATGAAAAATCTTGGGGTAGCCAGGTACATCTTAGGTATGGAAATCAATAGAGATAGGTCTAACAGAAAACTTTGGTTGAGTCAAAGTAAGTATGTGAAGTCTATGTTGGATAGGCTCAGCATGGAAGATTGTAGACCACTATGTGTTCCTATTCCTATGGGAACAAAGTTATCTATAGATAATTGTCCAAAATCTCCTAGTGAGGTTGAGGACATGAGTAGAGTACCTTATGCTAGTGCAGTTGGAAGTCTTATGTATGCCACAGTCTGTACTAGACCAGACATTGCCCAAGCAGTGAGAGTCCTGAGTCAATTTATGGCTAATCCTGGACAAATACATTGGGATGTAGTTCAGTGAGTATTCAGATATTTGAGGGGTACATCAGATTAATCCATATGTTATCATGGTAACTCTTCTAGATCTCTGCATTCAGTTTGTATTCATGGGTTTGTGGATTCAGATTGGGCAGGTGATATTGATCATAGGAGATCCACCAGTGCTTATGTGTTCATTATTTTTGGTGGTTCTATCAGTTGGATGAGCAAGTGACAACCTGTGATTGCTTTATCCACTACAGAAGGTGAGTACATGGCTGCTACTCATGCTTGTAAGGAAGCCATTTGGCTTAAGAGATTATGTTCTGATGTTGGTGTTGATGCAGAATAGATTACTATTTGGTGTGACAGTCAGAGTGCTATTTGCCTTGCAAAGAATCCAACTTTCCATGCCAGAACGAAGCACATTGATGTGTAGTATCACTTTGTGAGAGATATGGTGGAAGATGGAAAGGTAAATTTGGAGAAGGTAGATACTATGAAGAATGTTGCAAATGCATTAACGAAACTAGTGGGCACTGAGAAGTTCAAATGGTGTTCAGAGTCTATGGGCCTTTTGGCCTATAGTGGTTAGTTCCTATTATGTTCCTATTGCTCTTACAAGGTGTTCGACAAGTGGGAGAATGTTAGGAATAAGGTGTCTCAACATTGTATAATTCCTATTCTTATTATTTGTTTTTTAAAATGTATTTCTTGCAAATAATGTTGATGTGTCGACATCTTGAATTGTGTGAAAGGAAATCATGACTAAAACGGTTATGACAGATTCCTATGACACGTAAGAGCTATGTTAGGAAGATTCAATGACAGGTGAAGACATGTGGCAACTAAGATTTTTGGGGTTCCTATTTTCTTAGAGAATGGTAAAACCCTAATACGGTTTACCTTTGGGAGTAGCCCTAAAAGTGAAGTGCATGTTATAAGCATTTTTAGGGTTGCGAAGAGATATGATGCGAAAAAGGTGTATTGTTGGTACTGCAAGTAGCTACTGGAGTCTTTTGTTGTTGATGTTGAACTTGCATTGCAAGTGTATTGTAACCTTATGTTGAAGATAATACATTGTGCAGGTTCTGAAGGGGTGGGGTTGTTTTACCGAAAGGTTTTTCCCCACCAGAAAATCCTTGTGTTATGTGTTCCTTTCTCTGTCTATTTTTTGTATGCATGGTTGACTGCAATATTGTTGTTTACATGATATTGAATCTGTAAGTGAAGAAGATTTTAATAGGATTTGCATCATACTTTCCTTATGAGATTAGTGTAGGAAGCTGTTTCTGCACCTGAGTTTCCTTACAATCTCAAAAGATTTTCTTCACATCTCTTTAGATAACAATGAACCAACCACATCCTCCAATTTGAAAGTGGTTTTTGTGGTTCCAATAGCCATAACAAGGTGATCCCACATATTTGGAAAAGAACATAACATAAGCATGCATTCTTCTTGATCATCAATCTTATCACCAACACTCTAATCTTCCAATTTGCCATGTGCATCTTCTAATTTTCTAGATAATGCCATTATTATGAATTTTTCACTGTAACTATGACCAACAAAGATGAGACAACATTATTTTTGGCAATTAGTTTCTTCTCAGATATATGACAATTACGATCTTTGATGGTTTTCAACCTAATATAACCTATCAGCTAATTAATTAATCTATTTGTAAATTATTTGTTGATAAAAAATAGACCAATACTCAAACACATGAAAACTTATAAATCTTATAGAAAAAATAAATTTATTTATTTATTAATAAGTGAAATAAATAACTTTTTGTCTCAAATAAAATATCATAGAGCTCTAATATATATGTGTCACTTAAAACATAATATAGTCAATAAAATAAGATACTCACTTGAATAAACATTGATATCTTAGTGTACACATACTAATCTTATGTGTACAACTATTGAGGTCACAATGTACATGCATAGAGTAAATCATATTATATGTCTCATCACAAATATAAAAGGTTAATAATAATAAATGACTTGTATTTTCTCATGAAATCTATGAGATTGTCAAATACTTTTAGTGTTCAACTACTCATTTGTGTTGAATATAGGTTGTATTTTATATAATAATGTGTTATTTTTATAACTATATTATTTTTGTTGAAGTATTTGTCCTTTTGTGTTTAATAAAAAAGTTATATATAACAAATATTTATGATTACTAATAACTATTTGGTCCATTTAAGTTGCATATATGTTCAATAGAAAACAAAAGAATTTTTTAAATTGAATTATTAGAGATTTTTAGATTAAGCATTGGTCAAATGTTTAAAAATTCATTTTTTAGACATATTTCACTAGGTGCACTATTTTAACAAGTTGTGTAATGAGTCACACCTTCAAACCTTAGTTGGTAGTAGTTCAATGTCCCTTTTACATTTCTATAAAAAAATGAAGGTCTTATGATATCCCATGTAGTGGTTACATATTGATAAAGTTAGCCCTCATGACTACTGGTCTCTCTTCCATAATCATGAGTGTGCAATGCAACATTCATAATGTTGTACTTGAAATTGTGGATAAGTGATGTTGCTAGAGTTTTTTGGATAATATTTTTAGTTAGTTTTTTGTTTTTTATGCAAATAAAGAATGTGATGAAATATTTATATTTATACTTAGGATTTAGTTTTTTTTTATAGTTTTATTCCTTAGCAAATAAAACTTGTCTAGGTACATGCGTATCTAGATTTTTGCTTGTTTCTCCTATGGGTATGAATTCTTTAAACACTAATAAATTTGGACCTATTTTTCAATGCTTAAACATCAAATGTTTGATGCATCAATGTCAAAAAAATAGCGTTGCTAGAATTCTATTGAAATTGTGACACACTCAACCACTGTCAATTTATTGACATGATTTTCCATCAAAAAACACTCCCACCTATGTAATATGTCACTGTCAAACATCTAGTTCAAAACATCAAAATATTGATAGATTCTAGAGATGATTCAATAGGCTTGTCATACCATCGATGCCAGTCAATGTTGGAATATCAATGGGTTTTTCATATCATCAACACTAGTTGGCATCGAAATATCAATAAGTTTGTCATGTCATCGGCATCAATAAGCATTGAAATCTCAACTACATCTAGAGATGATTCAACGGGCTTGTCACACAATCAACAATAGGTCATGTCAAAATATTGATAATAGGTAGAGTTTAAAAAAAATAAAATTGTTTCATTGTCAGAAATAGCATTTAGATGGTCTTACCAAGGCATGCTTGAGGTTGGAAAGTTTTGAGTATCTTTTACTCCATATTTGGTAATTTCTATTGTTCCCTTTGGATCTAGTGTTTTCAAAATAATTTGGAAAGTACAAGTAAGAAAGTTATGGGCTATTAATTCTACAACTATGATGATAGTAATATTTTTGACAAAATATCAATAAAGTGGAATATTTACCACAAAGACAAACCCCTTGCCTTATTATAGGGTAGGTGCTCAAAAGTTTGGTACAATAAAAGAATTAAAAGCTTTGCACATATTTTTAACAATTTAGAACTGAAATATTAGGCTTATTTGAGCACTAAGTATGGCCTTCCATAGTCCCATTAAAGGACATACTCAAGTATCAAAGAATTTTAAAAGGTTCTCACCTTTCTTATTAAATCTTCTCTTTATACTAAGATGCTTAACAATGCCTAGATGGTGTGATGGTACATTAATGTTGCGTAAAGTTACTCTGGAGCTGATTTACATCTCTATGACAGAAAATAATATTGTGACGACACCTCAAAGAATACTAGAATATGAACCTTAGTGTTGCCCAACTGTTTAGAGCTCTTATTAATTTTTTGTCTAGTGTAGTAGAAATCTCAAGAGAAAGATTTGATGAGCTGAGGGATATTGGACACATAATTGTTCACAAGTTTGGGATTAAATATGCAAGTTGTTGGCCTAAATCAAGGAAGGCTAATGAAGATTTTTTCAAGTCTTACCTTGAGCTCTAGAACCATCATAGCAAGAAGTAATAGAACACACTTTCCAAGGACTTGGGTTTTAGATATGAAAATAGAGTATTTATACCTGATTATGATGATTTCATACCTAAAATTGTCATATCAAATGAAGAAGTATGAACCATTGAGTAACTTATAGAAAAGAATGATATGGACTCTTTCAATAAAAACTTTACTTGAGACTATGTTTGAGGATTTTACATGTTGAGGCCATTTTTGTAGTTAGTGCAATGGCTGATCATCTCCCAAATCATCTCTAGTTTTTTGTATTTTCATGGGCCTAGTACTCATTTTACAGGTGACACTACATAGTTGCTTTCCAGATTTTGTTCTAGATAGTGCAATGATGGTATTTGTATTCTTGCAGTTAATAAAGTGCTAGATTTTTCTATTATGATTGTATCCTCAACACTTGGTCTTTGGGTATCTGAGGGTTCCTTTTACCCCTGGGCTTGGACTATATTGTACAACATATATTGTGTTTTCAGCCCCTAGTCTTGGTTTCTAATGTAATATGCTACTATCATACATATGTCATGGTAAGAGTCTATATGAATGTAATTTGATTTTCCAATCATATTGATATATAATTATGATATGTGACAACAATCTTGGTACTCTACCCTCTATATATGTTGTGATTGAATGTACTCTTGGATTTCTTTTTGATAAAATATTATCAATTCAAAAGGAAAAAAATTGCACATTTCCATACAAATATATTGGTAACTCTTGCAATTTTTTTAATGGGGTAATGAAAATTGATTGTGTATTGTATGACAATACATTGCACAAATCATCTCCTAAAGAGTTTTGGGTGATTGAATGATAGACTCGCCTTCTTTCTTGATGGTTTCTACTTCCTCATCTCTCTTGTTTGGTTGTTCAATGTTGGGGCTAACATTAATATCAATCATTGCATCTTCGCCTATAGAGCCTTGTGCTAATAAAAATATTAAATACAAATAGATTGTGAATTGTGTTATCATACATTGCACAAATCATCTAAAAATTGCACAAATAATCTAAAAATTTCTCTATTATTATGTTAGATTATATAAACTGCTATGTTATCACACTTTTAGAAATATGTTAGATTATATAAATCCACAAATGAATTAAACATGTAAATTGTAAGTCATTTGGACCTATATATGGTGTCAAATAGGCATGTGTTAGCAAAAGAGGCAAATTGTCAAAAATGTGTAAAAAATATAAAGTTGTCAAAAAATGTTGATGTGAACATTTTTTGCAAAATGACAGTTTTGTAGAAGATGGAAGGTCAACCATCTTGGAAAAGCTCTTTGCGGATGTGAAAGTTCATGCTATGTCATGTCCCCTTTTCAAATAATTAAAAAAGAAAAATCTTTGCTAAGGCAGGCGGGCCCAAGAAAGTGAAGTTTCGGAAAAAGGGGGTTAATCTTTGGAAACTGTTGGACTAATAAATGAAAATTATTATTAAAATAAGTTTCATTAACCTCTCTTGGACGTGAGTTACAGTTATGCCCTCTTTTAAAGGGTTTGGAGGCATTTTGGGGCTGATTCCAGAACTTGATTTTTGCTCATTCTTTGTTATTCTTCAGAGGCTGCCAAACCTGTGGAGAAGGAGACCCAAGAACGGGAGTTTGCAGGTTTCCAGGGAGACCCAAGAACGGGAGTTTGCAGGTTTCCAGGAAGGCTAAGGATGGGAGTTTGAAGCCATTCCATGTGCATGCTCATACAGAGTTTGCCTTTGTGCTGAACAATGCAGATTTGTGAGTTTCCGGGTGTATTTTTGTAAGAGTTTGGTGTTTCCAGTTGAGTATTTCATATCAGTTTTGGTTGCTGCTGTATTTTATACTTTAAGCTGTTAAAATAGAGCTGAATATATATATTGGGATGTGATTAAACTTCTGAGATAGATTATTAGTGTTCTTGTGGTGTTTTCGGGCATATTTTGTGCTATTTCGGGAGCCCGATGAGCATAGTTTTGGTCCTACATTTTCGAGCTGTTGTGTAAAGGCTATACGGATCTGGAAATGTCAATTTGTAGGCTGTTATGCTGCTGAAAGTTCTATAAAAATTTCCATTTTAAGATTCATTAATAATTTGTGAAGTTGTGAAGCTTTTAGCACTATTTTCAACATACCCGATTTGGGGTTTCTTGAGAAATTTGGTGGATCTTTGTGATATCAGTTGTTTGATCTTAAAGATCTGATTAAAGGTTGGAAATATCATAAAAAATCAGAAAAGGGGACATTTCAGTGGTATCAGAGCCATGATCTTGCCAGCCTGAGGGTTTGTAGAAGTTGCAGGTCAGTTTTGACAACTACCTAGATCTTGCATGTCAGTTTTGACAACTACCCAGATTTTGCATGTCATAATTTATGGTTGCATGTTTCTTCTAATCAGATGCATGTTAAAATTTATGGTTACATTCTACTTCTAATCATTTTCATGTTAGTTCTTGGTGAATTTGGTGGTTGTAGAAGTTTGCATTTCAGTTTTGACAAGTACCCAGATCTTGCATGTCGGTTTTGACAACTACCCAGATCTTGCATGTCATAATTTGGTGGTTGCATGTTGCTTCTAATCAGTTGCATGTCCAAATCTATGGTTTCATGCTACTTCTAATCATTTGCATGTTAGTTCTTGGTGAATTTGGTGGTTGTAGAAGTTTGCATGTCAGTTTTGACAACTACCCAGATCTTGCATGTCAGTTTTGACAACTACCCAGATCTTGCATGTCATAATTTGGTGGTTGCATGTTGCTTCTAATCAGTTGCATATCCAAATATATGGTTGCATGATACTTCTAATCATTTTCATGTTAGTTCTTGGTGCTTGAAGAAGTTATATCCTATTGGAGTTACACTCTACTTTATCCAGAATGGACGGGTATAGTACAGAGTCTCAGAGGGAACGATCTTGGACAATTGATAGCCAGAGTCAAAATAGTAGAAAGGATGGTTATTTAGACATTCGAGATAAACTTATGAAAATAAGCCATGACATGTCTAAACAGTTGGTTGAGCACCACCGTATAAATGACATGTTATCTGACCCAGCTAAGGTGGATAAGTTGACAGGATTTCTATTTGGCAGATTTTCTCACAGGACAGATGACACAATTCCCAAGAACTTGCATGAGGAGTTTGAGAAACTAGCTGATAGCCAGGTAGAGGTCTCAGATTCTACTCTGCCACAGGAGGTGGTGGGAAAGGATATCACACAGATTGATAGTAACAGTCAACTTGATACTCAAATTGAGATAATTGTTTACAGGTCGTCAAAGGGTGATGCCACAGGTATTCAAGATGGTATAGTTACAACAGGCAGTGACTATAGTGTAGTGGGTTCAGATGATGGTTATGAGGATGTTGTTGTGCAGGATGGTGAGTTACCTGGTAGAGATGAGCAGACATTGAACATTCATGACTTTGCTGAGAAAGAGTACCAGGCACAGTTAGATGCTTCATCACATGAGGTTGAGGCTGGTAGTACTTCACATGATTTGTCCAGCCAGCTAAAGGTGAACAAAGATAGTATTGTGACTTCATTATCTCATCATGACAGGTATGTGGAGTTAGTTGGTATTGGTCATATTACTCAGGTGAGGAGTTTGCTTGAGTTACCAGCTGATTCTAGTTTACAGATATGGACTCAAGATTGTTATATTGGCATTTGGGATTCAATTGACAGGAGATCTTTAACACTTTTTGGTAGCAGTGTTTGTTTGGATGCTATCATGGATTTGATTAGCAGATTGCACGATGTTGTCTTTTCTTGTGCTAGCAGCTTGTCCAATGTTGGTATTAGTTTTTATACACCCATGTTGGGCTTTGTTCATATATCTAGTCGACCATACTTGCTGGAATGTGTTGATGATATTTCATATTTGGCAGTGTGTATAGATGAGTCCCAAGATCATATTGGCATTGATGACATCCAGGAGGATGCAGTGGGCAATTTTGAAGACTTAGTTTCCTTGGGTATAGAGGAGTTGGACAGCAATGCTAATGTTTTTGATACTCCGTATGTTGATATGAGCTTTAGATTTGATTCACAGGATATGGATGGTAATACTCTAGAGACTAGTAACTTTGAGGACACTCCTTCAGACAGTGCATCAGAGGAGGTTTGTAGGAGACAGTCAAGCCAGTGCCATCATGTGTCTAATCAGTTGAGAGTTAGTGACCAAGACATTGCTATCACTTGCCAACATTTCGATGCTGCTCGTCAGTTGTTAGTAGTTTATGGATGGGGTTCTCCTACTAGTGATGAGCAGGGAGGAAGTTATCTTTCCTTGACAGAGATCCACTCTTTATGGGAGGCTATTTGGATTTTGAGACAAAATTATATGCAGTTGGTAGCCGACAGAGATTATCTTATGGAGTGGGGCAGTACAACATATGATGCATTGTTGGCCAAGGAAGATGAGGTGAGTGAGCTTACTGAGCAGCTTGAGGTGACTTCTGAGATTCTTGAGAGTACACAGTTGGCTTTCAAGGAGTCACAGTTTCATTTGGCTAAGGTGACCATGGAGTTAGAGCGACTACAGTCTTTACCTGATTCTATACAGTCACAAGCTATGGTGTTTGGTGATCCGAGGATGTCCATGGCCGAGATTGTCAGAGACAGTGGAGATGGGGATGCATCCATTCTTGATACTAACATTGGCATATCAGGTTCATTCCCACTAGAGTCAGGTTCAGTTGAGTTGTGTGTTGTAGCAGATTGTTGTATGACTGACATGGTGGTGGCCTCTAGTATTGATGGCACAGAGACTAGAGATGTATCAAAGATCATGTGTGATGTTGGTGAGTCGACAGTTGGCATGGTTCTTGCTAGTAATACTACTTCCTTGGTGATATCTGCGGAGGTAGTAGTCAGTTCCAACATGGTTAATGATCAATTGCAGTTAGTTTCATCTGGATTACAGTCTGAGCCACTGACTGAGATTGGCACATTCTATCGACATTACACTATGAGGTACGCTCATCAATCTACCTTTGATGACCATGTTGATGAGATAATGGTACAGAGATGTACTTTGGTTCCTAGTGCTTATCATCAGTTATGGGGCAATTTGATGCCTCAAGATGAGAGTTGTGATGTGCATGACATGGTGATAGGTTCTGCAGTTGACAGCTTGATGATATGTGACTTAGAGCAGGAGTTTGGGAGTGATGCTTCAATGGGTGTTGTTATTGATTCTACTCCTTTGGCTATGACATCTCCTGACTTAGCTAGTGATCAGTCACAGTGGGTTGTATCACTTGTTCATGGTGAGCTATTGACTGAGGTTGGTTTTTTTAATCAACATTATATTGCAGGGTATGAACATCAGCTAGCATTTGATCCTTGTTTTGAGGAGTTGATGGCAGGAAAATTTGGTTTGGATTCCATTTCTTACTCTTTATCTTGTAATGTCTTTTCACCATTAGCACTGTATGGGAGTTATGGTTATGAGATAGTGGCCGATGATTTGCAGAGTTGTGTTGACTGTAGGAGTTGTACAGTGTGTGGATTCTCCATACTTGGTACAGTTTCATTCGAGAGGGTTCACCATTGTTGCAGAGTTGGATTGTACATTCCATATAGGCCAGTGGGATGCGTTGATGGCATTTACTGTGTTGGTAGTTTGATTTGTCCACTTTACTTGGGTTTTGATGTTCTAAGAGTTTGTGCCTCATGGGTTTTTGATTGCGGTAGTGGTGATTTTGGAGTTTGGTTGAGCTATAATTGTCAATTTGATTATGGATTCCTCTTGGTCATATTGCAGAGGATATTACAGGAGCCTATGTTAATTGGTAGTAGTATAGTTCATGACTACATTTGGGATCCAGGTGGATTGATTGGTTTATTGTTAAGCCATTGCTTGAGGACAAGCAATGATTGGGAGGGGAGGACTTGTCATGTCCCCTTTTCAAATAATTAAAAAAGAAAAATCTTTGCTAAGGCAGGCGGGCCCAAGAAAGTGAAGTTTCGGAAAAAGGGGGTTAATCTTTGGAAACTGTTGGACTAATAAATGAAAATTATTATTAAAATAAGTTTCATTAACCTCTCTTGGATGTGAGTTACAGTTATGCCCTCTTTTAAAGGGTTTGGAGGCATTTTGGGGCTGATTCCAGAACTTGATTTTTGCTCATTCTTTGTTATTCTTCAGAGGCTGCCAAACCTGTGGAGAAGGAGACCCAAGAACGGGAGTTTGCAGGTTTCCAGGGAGACCCAAGAACGGGAGTTTGCAGGTTTCCAGGAAGGCTAAGGATGGGAGTTTGAAGCCATTCCATGTGCATGCTCATATAGAGTTTGCCTTTGTGCTGAACAATGCAGATTTGTGAGTTTCCGGGTGTATTTTTGTAAGAGTTTGGTGTTTCCAGTTGAGTATTTCATATCAGTTTTGGTTGCTGCTGTATTTTATACTTTAAGCTGTTAAAATAGAGCTGAATATATATATTGGGATGTGATTAAACTTCTGAGATAGATTATTAGTGTTCTTGTGGTGTTTTCGGGCATATTTTGTGCTATTTCGGGAGCCCGATGAGCATAGTTTTGGTCCTACATTTTTGAGCTGTTGTGTAAAGGCTATACGGATCTGGAAATGTCAATTTGTAGGCTGTTATGCTGCTGAAAGTTCTGTAAAAATTTCCATTTTAAGATTCATTAATAATTTGTGAAGTTGTGAAGCTTTTAGCACTATTTTCAACATACCCGATTTGGGGTTTCTTGAGAAATTTGGTGGATCTTTGTGATATCAGTTGTTTGATCTTAAAGATCTGATTAAAGGTTGGAAATATCATAAAAAATCAGAAAAGGGGACATTTCATGCTATTACATAAGCAATGTAATCTCATGTAGAGAATAGAGAATGAGATGTGGAGAAGAAAGGTAAAGGGTATGGTGTGTGGTTTTTTTATAATAAAAGTCATTTTTTTGTGAAATCTACTAGTGTACTAGTATTTGACTATAGTCCCAGTATCTTCTTCCTTACCTCATGGATGTAAAGATTCATAAGATTCCTATATGATAGAATGAACTCTAGAATTAACATTGATGTTAAACATGTTTCTAGTATCATTGGATTATTACCAAGATCTCATTATTTATTATTTTAGATAGTAAATGTTATATAGTTTCAAAGTGCAGTGCCACATTGGTTGCATGCTTTATTTGTTTGAAGTCACAGAAGATGTAAAGGTTTCCCTTATTCTTTTTTTTATTGCCATTTTGTTGGTCCACACCATAACCCTATTCTATATAATAGAGTTGACCTAGAATCCATAAGTCACTTACTATTACATGTAAAATATAGAGAATCAACATTCAAGTAACATGATAGAAGCTTGTCTAGTGTTTGCATGTGAGATGGAAGGTTTGTATTCACTCATGGGATGTTGAATACCCCTTTGGAAGAGTAAATTAGGTGAGATCTTGGTAAGGTAAATGTTAGATATACAATTATAATATTTTTTAAAGGTGTATATCTAACATAGAATATTATACATTTTAGATATACGATCACAATTATTGTAATCAACTCAAGCATTTTTAATGAATAAATAGAGATCACTAATTTGTGCATGATTATATTAATACTACCACATACTTATTTTTTCTAGGTAGTGGGTTAATTCCTTTATCACTTAGTCTCTTCTCTTTTGCATCTTCATTGATTCCATTCCACTCTAGTTATGGCACCATATGAGGATGCCCATACTTTTGGTTGAGATTTAGAGTCCTTTTGTACTGGTCTCTCATAGCCTTTAGATGTTTGCAAGCTTTTTTTAGAAGTTGGGCTTTGTTCAAAATATTTTGACCAAAGAACTCCTCCATAGTTTTTATGAGCTGATATTTTAATTTAGGGGCTTGCTCAATCCAAATTTTAACAAAAACCAAAATTATTAGATTAAAAAATTAGTTCAAGCTATGTATGTTGAATACATTGCAACAAATGGATGAATGGAAAACTGTAGCGACCAATTATATCAATCTACATAGCTTTTACATAATGTGGGCCCAAATATCTTTAATGTTAAATCATAAAAAGTTTTATAAAAAAGATTATTTCCTATAAAATCATCATGAGATCATTAGTTAAAAATGAGTTATGAATAAGTAAACTACAATTACACTCTAAATAATTATAATTTTAAAGTAGCCAAAATCTTAGGAAATTTTAAGGGAATCATATCTTTCTCGGCCATCAACAATGATGTTTCCAATGATCCAATAGAAATAACACAAGCTGCTCCAAGAAAGGTTGGTAAATTATCACCAGTATTGGTATCTATTCTATCACCATGAGAAGGTGTACCTATCCCTGTACAAAGTTAATCAATGTCATACTATACTGAAATAACAAGAAATTACAAATATTATCATATTCAACACATAACAAAATGCAACAAAACAAGGATTTACCAGCTCTAGTTGCAACAGGTTTGGATGTTTGCAATCTCCTTGTTGTTGATCCTAAAGTCGACAATCTCAGAGTGTCGGCCAGCTTCATGGAAGTAGGCATATGGAAATCATCAACACCTAAAAAATAATCATATATATATATAGATATATATATATATATATATATATATATATATATATATATATATATATATATATATATATATATATATATATATATATATATATATATATATATATATATATATATATATAGACACACACACACACGCAATGTATTTGTCATGTCCCCTTTTTTCCTCTAATAGAATTTAATAATAATTAATAAATAACAATGACATCGCTATTAGGAGAAACTCTTAAGCCATGAGTCATTCCAAATAAATATTGTCAAGTCGAGGGTAAGCAGAAATGAATACAGTCAATATTTAGGAAGGAATCATATTTTATAGATCTTTGGGTACATATTTTTCATCATCATCTTTACCAAACAAAAATATAGTCACATGTATAGAGATTTAATTATTAGATCAAACTTGGCACTCAAATTGAGTCACATACTAAAGTTATAGATGCAAGTTTTCAATCATATTGTTATGCATAAATAGTATCACAAGAACACTGCAACAACCATTAGAATCATATTGAAGGCAACAATAGAAAGTTTCAAACCAACTACTATGTACAACACAGATCACCAGTAGAACCATGATGAAAGAGTCACACTTATATAAAGTTTCATCAGTAGCACAATAGGACAATAGTCTTTTAAAGGGTACCAACACTAAACCGACAATTTGATCAACACCCATTACATATTTAGTAAGAATCATCACATGCTCATGGACATGGAATTGGTCAAGAGGATATACATTGAAGACTATATCATCATAAAGGTTCAAAATTTATAAATAGAAAACATATATGAGCTTTCCACATACAACTAAGATAACATATTAGGAAAGCGTATCAATTATCAAGTATGGATAATGGATTGTAGCAATCTTAAGTATCAAACAATGAATACAAGTGCTTAAGGAGAAGAGTGAACTAGCAATTATAGTGACTAATGGATACTAATCAAGAATGAATTACTAATAAATATTTATCAATGATTGACTATGAAAAAGCTAATATAAAAAGGGGCATTCTCAATAGCTTTTGAAATATATATTCAAGGGAAATTCATTCTTTCAAGCATCATGGAATGATAATGGATTCAACACTAAATATGAAATAAAGGAGAGGTGCATAAAACTTATATAATTTTTGAAAGCATCATTGTGGATAGTGAAGGGGATTGAATAAGAGGTGATAAATAGAATCATTGATTCAAATACATTAAAATTGGGAATTGAGGGTTCATAGAAGAATTAACATAACAAGTTTAACATAATATCAATATGATGTAAATATATATGAGAGATGAAATATATGTATGATGAAAATATTTACAAGTTACCATTATCAAGTATTATCCAAATCATAATTGGGAGTTCTAAAGTAAATTAAGTAAGCTCACAAATGGGGACATTACAGTATTGTCTTTTTAAAATATAAATTGCAAAAACATGACAATAGTAATATAAAACTATCAATAATAATCATGAAGAAAATAATATCCCTTCTGATGATTGAGAATTAAAATCATATACATGTAGGACCTACACTAGTACCCTCATCAGGTGGAACAACTCGGTGGGGTCTCAAAATATTCTATAACAAAACATACATATTGTGGTTCATGATCCATAAATTAGTAGTACAAAACATAAAGTTTTATTGAACTATTGTCTTAGCAAAAGACTCATTGTTGCTTACTTCCAGATAGCATGCTCTATAACACAATTCATTTCTTGTGGCCTACTTCTCTTATGTTGGATTTGGATCCATCACAAGCCCAAGAATTTGTAGGTTGATGGTCTTGAGCATCCCTTTACACAAGGTTATAGGGCCACTACTATATGCGATGTTATCATCGTTTAATACTATGGTCGCGATATTAGCAAGTAATTTCTCTTGTGCAATATGTTCTTTTCCCTTTCCCTATGAATCAAATTGTGACAAAAAATTAGTAAAACAATCAAAACAAGTCCAAAACCTTCACAAAAGTAACATAATAATATGACATTATGTATAATTACAATTGCATAAATTTTTATGTAGAAGGCTTTTTTGTGCTAGAGAAGGGGTGGGAGCAACATCCATGTCACCTTGTGACAAAGAATATATATATATATAAATATCAACATAATGAAAGGAATAGTCCACTTAGCAAAAAACTTATTATTAAAATAGTATATTATATATTAGAGTTCTAATTGGAAGTAATTAGTTTAAATTTTACATATATAGCACTTACAAGTCTAATGATAGTAACTTTCTTTGTATCTATGTGATTCAAATTATAATCTATTAGAACCTATTCCCCTGAACTTATTGATTTTATCACACATACAAAAACATTGTTTATCTCATGTGCCTCAAAAATGTAATTGGATCACTTATTAGTTGACCAAGGATGCATACTATTTATAAAATCTACAATGTTCCCTATTGTTATTGGCCTTCCATCAATGTACACAACAATTCTTTTACTTTGATCATTTTGTTTTCATTGTAGATAATTTGCTGATAGTGCATGCCTATGCATACATTTTTTAAAAATTGAACTATCCTCATCTAGTTATTGTAATTGTAACAAGGTCCTACATACTTCATCAATTCAATAACTTTGTTATAATTGACCTTTATGCCATCCATGGAAAATAGGCCCAAACCATGTAATGATAATGGAGCTATCTTATATATCCTCTTGTTAACACAAAAATGAGTGTTAATTGGAGGTAATTCCTTGGGCACCCATTCTTTCTCAAGATGTACATACCTCAAGGGAACCTTGATGTCGCCCTTTGTCTCATCACCATAAGAACATGACCCCCCTTGAGCAAGGAAAATTTGCATGCATTTATTGAATTTTATTCTAATCTTTTGACCTCTAGTTTGTCTCTCTTTCATAAACCTACTACATGTCTCTCTATTCTCTTCTATTCCCAAATTTCTCTCACTCAAGGAAGAAAAATCTAGCAAATACCTATTTGGTAGTACCTGTAGCCCATCAAATGAGAGATCTAGTTGGAGTGAAATATATTTCTAAAAAATGAGGTTAATATTGATGAAATTTTCCTAAAGTTAATGTTGAATGTAAAGAGAAAGCAAGCATGGAATAAACTTATGCCTCTTGATCCATGTCACTTTGTATGGTCCTCATTAAAGGGGTATAGTTTCTTGCATATGTAAATCATTTTTCTTAAGTTAGTTACAAATTACATTATACTTATGCTATAAATTACATAGAACATAACATGACCAATATGTATACATCAGAAAAAACATAACATTGTATTTTTTTTAATTGGTTACCTCTTAAAAAACATATTATAAGTAATCAACACCAAGAATTGAGCATCATAAAAAATATTTCAACCTAATTAGCACCTAATACATTTCCATTGATCATCTTCTTCATCCATCTCATCATCATGAACATCATAATTATTGCCATCATCATCCAAATCTCAGAATGACCATTGTTAACATCATGATTGTCACTATGACCATCATCATTGTCATCATTTTCATCATCATCATCACCATCAACATCACTACCACCATCATCTTCAGCACCACTAGCACCAGCATCACCATCATCATCATCATCAATGCCATGACCATCATCATGAACATATTAGCCATCATCATCATCATCATCATCATCTTTTCCATCATCATCATCTACTCCATCTTCCACTTCTTTGGTATCATCTTCTCCAATCACATTATACTTTACTAGACTTCCTCTTGGATCATTTCTAATGACAAATGACAGATCTTGTTTATGTGGAATGCCAAAGTAAAACACTTGCTCACATTGGCTTGGAAGAACATAGGGCTCATTTCCAACTAGTTCAAATGACCTTGTATTAATTATTTTAAATCCATTATCATGTTAAATAATAGTTCTATCAAGATCATTCTGATTCATTCATAGCCTATACCATTTGACACCGAATAGAACTAGTTTGAAGGAATTAAAGTTGCACTCAATTATATCATCCAAAATGCCACAGTATCTATTTTCAGATTATTGAGAGTGCATGTTATTTCTAGACAAAATATTGGTGACCTTGAAGATTGTAGTTATCCCATAATCACAAGTTCTCTTAGTCTTGTCCACATTTTTTATACAAAATTTATGGCCATTGTAGTACATAGCTTTGTGGTGCTTGACCTCTCAAACATGTCAAAATTATGCATCCATTTGTGTGTTGATATTAAAAAAATGGGTCATGATAGATTAAATTATACGTACCTTTCCATCTCTTAAACCATTTGCTAGATTAATTATCATTGGTGTAACATTGGGATCTCCATTACGATGGGCTTCTTTAACCAATGAAGCAACACCTTCCCATGTGAATGAGCGACCATTTTGTTGAGATTGTACAATCCACACCATCATCCAATCAAGATTTTGTGTAATATATAGATGGAGTGCATCCCACTCATGAGAAATTGTATAAAATAAATAGACTGTAATGACCTCTTTTTAGGATCATTTGTTTATTTAAAACTTTTTCTTTATTTGTATTATTTTTGCCACATTTTGTTGATTGATAATATTATGGGGGTGATTCTTTTGATTGCCAAGATAAGACCTGATTTGGAAGTTCTGATATCTTGTGATTCTATGTGAATTTGATTATAAGCACAACAGGTAAAGATTTAATAATTGTTTCTTTTTCAATGATCTAATTAGTTTTCCTTTGTGGATATCTGGGGTTGACAGCTCCCAATTTGTTTGGCTGAATAAATAGTAAATAGTATAGGATTCTAACTCATAATTCATTGTACCAAATGTTCAATCTCTTCTCCTATTGTGTCTCTATTTCTTTCCTCCAATGATTCCAAGTCTATATCCAGGTTCCTCTATTTGCCACTCATTTGAGATTTTCTCCGCTAAGCCAGATACCCTTGCTTGATGTATGCCTACTGATGAAATTCCTAGGAAGATAATTATTCATGCTCCAATATGTTGTCCTTGCTGAAGATATTTCTCCTTATCCAAAATTAGGGTGATCTTATACCTCCCATCCCTTATAGATTATAGGGTTGCAACCCTTAGTATGAGTCAAAGGTCATATATGTTAAATTAGTTTACATATGTTAACATTATATTTAGTTAATATATAGTATATACTTTTAACAATATTTATTTATTATAATTTGTGAAAGTTAAAAATGATATTTATTTCATTTATATTTTAGATGATATAAATTATATCAATTATAATAATATATATTTAATGATTATATAATATTATACAATGGTTTGTTCTATGTATGGTCTTATAATTATTATCTTTCTTATTTGTGTTAATGGTTTTCATTATTTAACTTAAAGTATCAACTTGTTATTGATTTAATAATATCAATATAAGTGTGTTAGTTTATAAAGATTATTAATTGATTGTAATTGTTTATTTATAAAAGTATCTAAGTAAAATATGAATTTGCCATCTTAAATATGTTTATTATTATATGTAGTTGACATAGAGAACTATATTTAATAGATAATGATATTATTATATATTTTTATTATCTTATATATATTCATATTATATCATTTAATTTAATTTAATTTTTAATGATTATATATTTATTCTTTAATAATATATTATACCATTAATAATATATCAATATTTCTTTTAATATATTATAACATTAAGAAATAATATATTTATTTATTCATAATTATTTACTTAGATTACCCAAATTAGGGGACATGATAGTCCGCCCTTCCTAAAATTGCTTGTCCTTAAGCAATGATTGTTTACACTAAACCTTTATTTTGAATTCAATATACACGTTATGCACTGGAATGAAAGAATACATAAGGTATGCATGTAATTAATGTCATAATGCATGAAGTAAATATTTGAGCGCTTGCAAACACGAAGCATACACGAAGAAGAAACATTAATGCATGAAGACACAAAGTATACACGATGAAAACACATGATGCATGAAGGCACAAAGTAGACACGATGTAGACACATCATACACTCCTTGTTGATTTTCACAATGAAGTAGAGTAAAAGGAATGAAAAATATACTTCCCCAATACTCCTCTTGATCTTGGATCCTACAAACACAAATAATTATTAGTATATAATTGCTTCAAGAAAGATGAGTCTTGTGATGATTCCTTCCCTTCATATTATGATCATCTTGAGATGGTAGATTTACGGTGCAAAGGGCACGTGAAACAAGCTACAAGTGGTTTCCTGGAGGATATCCATCATGCACTCGAATTTACTCCGCCTCTCCCTCCACCCACTTCCTACCTTAGGATATCATAATGTGGTTGAGAAGATTAATATAATGAACATAATTATTTGACATAGGAATTTTTCTCTCTCCTTATTATGATCATCTTGAGATGGTAGATTGATGGTGCGAAGGGCGCATGAAACAAGCTACAAGCAGTTCCCTGGAGGATATCCATTAGGTGCTTGAATTTACTCCGCCTCTCCCTCCACCCACTCCCTATCTTAAGAGATCATGATGTGGAGGAGAAAATGAATGTTAATCTAATGAATAAGAATCTTTCTCTTTCCTTATTATGACTATCTTGAGATGGTAGATTGACAGTGCAAAGGGCGTGTGAAACAAGCTACAAGCGGTTCCCTGGAGGATATCCGTCAGGTGCTTGAATTTACTCTGCCTCTCCCTCCACCCACTCCCTATCTTAAGAGATCATGATGTGGATGAGAAAATAGACCCCTATGTACTATCTAGTCACATGGCTTTCCCTTCTATCATAATTATCATGTTATATTATAATTATCATATGATAATTGATTATTTCCTATTGATTTGAAAATTGATCCCATTTTATTATAACTATTTAGTCAAGATATTGATAGTAGGAATTAGACTATTCAACAAAATATGTCAATAATGGGAAGATACTAATAACTATATCTTGTGTTAACAATTTTCATATAATAACAATATAACAATTTTCCATATAATAACAATATATGAATAAGATCTTACCTCCTTACCATACCTTATTACCATTATGCATTTGAAGTGGTGATTTAGAAGTATGGGATAACTTCTTATCCACTTTCCCTTGTGCATTTCCTTATGTATATATATACTCAATGTGTATATTTTAATATGTTTTTCTTGTTATCATTAGAAAATACATTGAGTAATCTATCATTCACTTAAATCATAGATTCATAATGAAATAAACAAATAGTACTTACCTTAACATTACCTCCATATTACCTTTAACAATATTCTTTTTAATCTTTTCCCATGCTTTCCTTGTAACTCTTTGCACGTATATCTCTTCCGATATCACTTACCATTGTAATAATTGAATTATATCCTTTATATGATTTTGTAGTCCTAGTCAATCAATACTAAGCATCCTCTTACATTGAATAAATTTTTTTATTAGACGGTGCTCTTGAATACTCAATAATTATAATATTGAGACAAGTAATTTCATCTCTATCATCAAACACTAATTTTATCTTTTTCTCATTATTTAAAAAAATAACATTTATATTTATATTCATATTGACCATTATGAATTATTTCATATACCTAATAATATTATTAGAATTTTGTTTCAAAATCATATTATCATAAAAATTAAAATAACTTTATGAATAGATAATTTGAATTGATACTCGTTCAATTAAAAAATCATAATTACCTTATAGAAGTCATTTTGTGCACTTAACGATGCATTCTCCTTTGTTTCTTTAGATTACATTATGAAAATAAATTTTTTTTTTTTGTATTTCATCATTTCCATATAAATAAAACAATCTTAAAATGGAAATATACTTACCTCAAAGATGCATATGTCTTAATAGAATCTTTCCTTTTGTGTATTTCCTTGTGTTCTATAAACTTCATTGCAACATTTCATAATAATAACTTTTTTCAAAGAAAATATCTAACTTACCTCATGCCTTGTGTGATAGGGTGATGATGTGGAATTTCGTAATAATTTGCCTCTCATATTCAAGCAATTACTTATCTCATATGTATCAAATCATAAATTGCCTCCATATAATCTTGTTTATACCATTTGATATATAATATAAAGTTATTAAATAGCATTCTCTCATTACCTTCAAGGTTGAAGTGGTGATTATGGAGTAATATTCATATTCACTTTGCATACTAAAGTTCCTTATGTGATGTTGATCTGATGTCATCACATGGAATGCATTGAAATATGTTTGACTAAATTCTCTTTCACATCAAATAGTTCCATCTTTGTACTCGCATTTCCAAATATCTCTTTCTCATTCAGTACAAAATTATTTTTATTTTTCCATCGTTACTCTCCTTAAAGTAACATCTTTATCTCATACAATACAAGTGGATGAATTCTGGCATGTATGCATCTTCTAGGGAACTTATGCCATACTTACCACTTTAGGGTTTAGTGGTGGGAACCGATGGAATTAATGCTTGCCGATAAAGACCATCCCTTAATTACTGGCTGGTACTATTTTAGCGATCTCTTGAAGTAATTCCTTCTTAATTGAGTATAGTCTTCCACTGGTTGAGAGTTTGAGATTTCTGATTAGATTTGATAATATATTGATTGTCTATACTTTCTACTCATGTTATGATTTGGAGTATTTTTGTTGAGCATTCTATTTCTAAACTGCCTCACATCCTTGCAGACTAAAAACTTGAACAAATACTTGTCTGAGATGATTCAATTAAGAAGACTATGACTCCCATTGAATTATAATTAGACACTATCTCATGCTATAATTTCTAGATTGGTTTTATGACACTTCATTGTTCGCTGGTAATATTCAATGATGTCTTGGCACCTTATTTAAGATCTGCATCATGTCTCCAAGTGTCTTTTTCCTTGACACCGTGTGTCTTCAATTACGCACTATTCCAACATCATATGGGTGTCACTTCATTTGCTCGCGTGGTGATTTTCTTACCTATTTTCATTATGGTAAATGGTGGATAGCAATTGTGTGTAATAGCTCGGGTTTTCCTCTTAGCATGACTTCTTCAATATGACTTTTACTTGTATCAAACCAACATATCACTCACAAAAGAAAAAGAGAGCTTTCATGATAATGAATGCTTGTATGATTATAAATCTTCACAACCAATCAAAATTATCTCCTGCGACTAATAATTGTCTTTAAAAAATTACATTCCAAGTCCTTCAATCATTTTTTTCTAATTTCTGATTTGAATTGGTAGGATGATTTACTCTGAAATTCTCATTGATTGGATAACATGGGAGGAGAACAATTTAACTATGATGAAATATACAAAATATTATTTCCATTTCTTCTTCCAAGAAATGAACAATTTCTATTAGATAAATCGTGTCTTTCAGCAAACTAAATACAAATTTTTGTTTGACAAATCCACCGGAAAAAATGAATAAGCAACATGAATGATCATAAAAATGTCTAAGAGGACGGACACTCTACCAAATTGTCTTCCCCTTCCTCCACTGCACGGGTGATGAGGGTGTGAGTGGTTGTTCAAATTGTAATCTACTTAAAGCTACTATAGCTGTATTTCCTTAGCTTTTACGTATTATCACTGGTACTTGTTGAAGAGAATAAATATCTTTTCCATTCAATTATATTGTGATCACTATGTCTACAACAGCTTCAATATATCAAGTATGTCCTCCTCTCAGTGTTTTCTCTTATTGACCAGATTGGAATATTCATTTGAATCAGATTTTAAATGGTTTTACCATAGGATGATTAAATAGATTGACCATGATATGGATCTAGTCAAGCATAGAGTTGTATGTTTTGAAGTAAGATTTTGCATATCTTCATACTATAGAATTAGTCTGCATGGTGATTCAAACTTTATTTCTAGTTTCCTTTTATAACAATGATTTGTCCTGGAAGACGCAACGCCTATAAAGGAGTGTTTGTCTTATTTCTTTCACCTTCTTAAGAATTTTGAAATGTCCCTTTTCTGATTTTTTATGATATTTCCAACCTTTAATCAAATATTTAAGATCAAACAACTAATATCACAAAGATCCTCCAAATTTCTCAAGAAACCCCAAATCGGGTATGCCAAAAATGGTGCCAAAAGCTTCACAGCTTCACCTATTATTAATAAATCTGAAAATGGACATTTTTACAGAAATTTCAGCAGCATAACAGCCTAAAAAATGACATTTCCAGATCTATATAGCCTTTACACAACAGCTCACAAATGTAAGACAAAAACTATGCTCATCGGGCTCCCGAAATTAACACAAAAATGCCCGAAAACACCACAAAAACACTAATAAACTATCTCAGAAGTTTAATCATGTCCCAATACATATATTCAGCTCTATTTTAATAGCTTAAAGTCTGAAATACATTAGCAACCAAAACTGATATGAAATGCTCAACTGAAAACACCAAACTCATGCAAAAAACACACCCAAAAACCCACAAATCTACACTGTTCAGCACAAAGGCAAACTCTGTATGAGCATGCACATGGAATGGCTTCAAAATCCCATCCTTAGCCTTCTTGGAAACCTGAAAACTCCCATTCTTGGGTCTCCCTGGAAACCTGCAAACTCTCGTTCTTGGGTCTCCTTCTCCACAGGTTTGGCAGCCTCTGAAGAATAACAAAGAATGAGCCAAAAATCAAGTTCTAGAATGAGCCCAAAATCCCTCCAAAACCCCTTAAAAGAGGGCATAACCGTAACTCACATCCAAGAGAGGTTAATGAAACATATTTTAATAATAATTTTCATTTATTAGTCCAACAGTTTCCAAAGATTAACCCCCTTTTTTCGAAACTTCACTTTCTTGGGCCTACCTGCCTTAGCAAAGATTTTTTTTTTAAAAAATTATTTGAAAAGGGGACATGAAAAGTCCTCCCCTCCCAAACATTGCTTGTCCTCAAGAAATGGCTGAACAATAAACCAATCAATCCACCTGGATCCCAAATGTAGTCATGAACTATACTACTACCAATTAACACAAGCTTCTGCAATATCCTTTGCAATATGACCAAGAGGAATCCATAATCAAATTGACAATTATAGCTCAACCAAACTCCAAAATTACCACTACCACAGTCAAAAACCCATGAGACACAAACTCTTAGAACATCAGAACCCAAGTAAAGTGGACAAATCAAACTACTAACACAGTAAATACCACCAACACATCCCATTGGCCTATACAGAATGTACAATCCAACTCTGCAACAATGGTGAACGATCTCGAATGAAACTGTACCAAGTATGGAGAATCCACACACTGTACAACTCCTACAGTCAACACAACTCTGCAAATCATCGGCCATTATCTCATAACCATAACTCCCATGCACTGCTGATGGTGAAAAGACATTACAAGATAAAGAGTAAGAAATGGAATCCAAACCAAATTTGTCTGCCATGAACTCCTTAGCAAAAGGATCAAATGCTAACTGATGTACATACCCTGCAATATAATGTTGATAAAAAAAACCAACCTCAGTAACCAGCTCACCATGAAGAATTGATACACCCCACTGTGACTGATCACCAACTAAGTCAGGAGATGTCATAGCCAAAGGAGTAGAATCAATAACAACTCCTGTTGAAGCATCACTCCAAAACTCTTGCTCTAAGTAATGTATTATCAACCTGTCAACCACAGGACCTATTGCCATGTCATTCCCATCACAACTCTCATCCTCAGGCATCAAACTATCCCATAACTGATGATAAGCACTAGGAACCAAAGTACATCTCTATATCATCATCTCATCAACATGGTCATCAAAGGTAGATTGATGAGCATAGCTCACAGTGTAATGCCGATAGAATGCACCAATCTCAGTCAGTGGCTCAAACTGCAATTGATCATTAACCAAGTTGGAACTGACTACTACCTCTGAAGACATTGCTAAGGGAGTAGTATTACTAGTAGGAACCATGCCAACTATCAGCTCACCAACATCACACATGGTCTTTGATACAACATCTCTAGTCTTCGTGCCATTGGTACTAGAGGTCACCACCATGTCAGTCACACAACAATCTGCTACAACACCCAACTCAACTAAACTTGACTCTAGTGGGAATGGACCTGATATTCCAATCTTAGTATCAAGGATGGATGCATCCCCATCTCCACTGTCTCTGACAATCTCGGCCATGGACATCCTCAGATCACCAAACACCATAGCTTGTAACTGTATAGAATTAGTTAAAGACTGTAGTCGCTCTAACTCCATGGTCACCTTAGCCAAATGAAACTGTGACTCCTTTAAAGCCAACTATGTACTCTCAAGAATCTCAGAAGTCACCTCAAGCTGCTCAGTAAGCTCACTCACCTCATCTTCCTTGGTGAACAATGCATCATATGCTGTACTGCCCCACTCCATAAGATAATCTCTGTCGGCTACCAATTGCATATAATTCTGTCTCAAAATCCGAATACCCTCCCATAAAGAGTGGATCTCTGTCAAGGAAAGATAACTTCCTTCCTGCTCATCACTAGTATGAGAACCCCATCCATAAACTGCTAACAACTGACGAGCAGCATCAAAATGTTGGCAAGTGATAGCAATGTCTCAGTCACTAACTCTCAACTGATTAGACACATGATGGCACTGGCTTGACTATCTCCTACAAACCTCCTCTGATGCATTGTCCAAAGGAGTATCCTCAAAGTCACTAGTCTCTAGAGTATTACAATCCATACCTTGTGAATCAAATCTAAAGCTCATATCAACATACGAAGTATCAAAAACATTAGCACTGCTGTCCAACTCCTCTGCACCCAAGGAAACTAAGTCTTCAAAACTGCCCACTACATCCTCCTGGATGTAATCAATGCCAATATGATCTTGGGACTCATCTGTACACACTGCCAGATATGAAATATCATCAACACATTCCAGCAAGTATGGTCGACTAGATATATGAACAAAGCCCAACACCAGTGTATAAAAACTAATACCAACATCGGATAAGCTCCTGGCACAAGAAAAGACAACACCGTGCAATCTGCTAATCAAATCCATGATAGCACCCAAACAATCACTGCTACCAAAAAGTGTTAAAGATTTACAGTCAACTGAACCCCAAATGCCAATATAACAATCTCGAGTCCATATCTGTAAACTAGAATCAGCTAGCAACCCAAGAAAAATCCTCACTTGAGTAATATGACCAATACCAACTAACTCCACATACCTTTCACGATGAGATAATGTAGTCACAATACTGTCTTCACTCACCTTCAGCTGGCGGGATAAATCATGTGAAGTACTACTAGCCTCAACCTCATGTGACGAAGCATCTAACTGTGCCTGGTACTCTCTCTCAAAAAAGTCAAGAATGCTCAATGTCTGCTCATCTCCACCAGGTATCTCACCATCATGCACAACAACATCCTCATAATCATCATCCTTGAGGTCAAATCTATCTATCACTCTTTGACTAAAATCATCAAATGTAGTTACCTGATCATAACCTTGAGTAGTCATTCCATGATACCACCAATCATAGGCTGCATCTTCCAAGTGTAGACTTGCAATTTGAACAACATCACTCTCCTTCATGGGGTTAAGTGTGAAGAAGGTCTGTAATTTTTGTAGCCATGCTCTATCTGAAATTTTATTTGTTCCATCAAAAGTAGGTGCTATAAACTTGCTTATTTTATTTTTGAGCTCTCTTTCACTTATGTCATGCTCCCTTCTGTACTCTTTCTTGGGCATCAAAGTGTTCATCATATCCACATATTCTCTAAAAGGAACCAAACTACAAAAGTCATCATCTAAGCCATTATAAGTAGCTCTTAATGTAATCAAGTTATCTGTAACCTCTTCCACAGGATTAATGGCCAGATTTGGTATTGGTGGCTCATCTGTAGGCAAGAAAATAGTTCTGGTTGATTTAGATGGTGTGGATTTCAGATTTCTTCGCTCCTCTGAAGTGCTCCCTTTCTCATTAATAGATGCAACTCCTTGTAGTTTTTCTGTCAATATTTGCAAAGCCTCTCTAGTTTGTGCCAAACTATCCACTGTTTGCTTCTGAGTATTTTGGATGTCTTGGAATAATTTCTTTGCCATCTCATTTGGATCAGCCATACTTTTCCCTTCCTTGAATTTTTTACTTTTACTTTCAACTGGAGGTTGATCAAAATTTCTTTATTCTTTTCTCGCTGCAAATATCTTTTTTCTCTTTCACTTAGTTGCATGCAACCATAAATTTTGACATGCATCTGATTAGAAGCAACATGCAACCACCAAATTCACCAAGAACTAACATGCAAATGATTAGAAGTAGAATGCAACCATAAATTTTGACATGCAAGATTTGGGTAGTTATCAAAATTGACATGCAAGATCTGGGTAGTTGTCAAAACTGACATCCAAACTTCTAAAACCACCAAATTCACCAAGAACTAAAATGAAAATGATTAGAAGTAGAATGCAACCATAAATTTTGACATGCAAAATTTGGGTAGTTGTCAAAACTGACATGAAAACTTCTACAAACCCTCAGGCTGGAAAGATCATGGCTCTGATACCACTGAAATGTCCCTTTTCTGATTTTTTATGATATTTCCAACCTTTAATAAGATCTTTAAGATCAAACAACTAATATCACAAAGATCCTCCAAATTTCTCAAGAAACCCCAAATCAGGTATGCCAGAAATGGTGCCAAAAGCTTCACAGCTTCACCTATTATTAATAAATCTGAAAATGGACATTTTTATAGAAATTTCAGCAGAATGACAGCCTACAAAATGAAATTTTCAGATCTATATAGCCTTTACACAACAGATCACAAATTTAGGACAAAAACTATGCTCATCGGGCTCCCGAAATTAACACAAAAATGCCCGAAAACACCACAAAAACACTAATAAACTATCTCAGAAGTTTAATCATGTCCCAATACATATATTCAGCTCTATTTTAATAGCTTAAAGTCTGAAATACAGCAACAACCAAAACTGATATGAAATGCTCAACTGAAAACACCAAACTCATGCAAAAAAACACCCAAAAACCCACTAATCTACACTGTTCAGCACAAAGGCAAACTTTGTATGAGCATGCACATGGAATGGCTTCAAAATCCTATCCTTAGCCTTCCTGAAAACCTAGAAACTCCCATTCTTGGGTTCCCTGGAAACTTGCAAACTCTCGTTCTTGGGTCTCCTTCTCCACAGGTTTGGCAACCTCTGAAGAATAACAAAGAATGAGCCAAAAATCAAGTTCTGGAATGAGCCCGAAATGCCTCCAAAACCCCTTAAAAGAGGGCATAACTGTAACTCATGTCCAAGAGAGGTTAATGAAACATATTTTAATAATAATTTTCATTTATTAGTCCAACGGTTTCCAAAGATTAACCCCCTTTTTCCGAAACTTCACTTTCTTGGGCCTACCTGCCTTAGCAAAGATTTTTTTTTTTTTAAATTATTTGAAAAGGGGACATGACAAATTTGTATCAATATTTGACCTAATGAAGGAAGATGTTTGATCTGTTTGAAGAAGGATCGGTCTTCAGAACTTCTACCATCAATATTCAATCTTTTGGTATACACAAAACTTAGGCATGAATTAATAGATCACAATTATCTCAAGATTATTATCAGCAACCTACTCTGATATACCATCTTAAAGTAGGATCACTTTGTCTTTGTTGTAACTTTTATAGTACTTATATTTGTTTATTTATTTTTCCTTACTCTACAGGATGACAAGATCACAACTCTGATACCAATTGTAATGACCCCTTTTTAGGATCATTTGTTTATTTACAACTTTTTCTTTATTTGTATTATTTTCGCCACATTTTGCTGATTGATAATATTATGGGGGTGATTCTTTCGATTGCCGAGATAAGACCTGATTTGGAAGTTCTAATATCTTGTGATTCTATGTGAGTCTGATTATAAGCACAGTAGGTAAAGATGTAATAATTGTTGCTTTTTCAATGATCTAATTAGTTTTCCTTTGTGGATATCTGGGGTTGATAGCTGCCAATCTGTTTGGCTAAATAAATAGTAAATAGTATAGGATTCTAACTCATAATTCATAGTACCAAATGTTCAAACTCTTCTCCTATTGTGTCTCTATTTCTTTCGTCCAATGATTCTAAGTCTATATCCAGGTTCCTCTATTTGCCACTCATTTGAGATTTTCTCCGCTAAGCCAGATACCCTTGCTTGATGTATGCCTACTGATGAAATTCCTAGGAAGATAATTATTCATGCTCCAATATGTTGTCCTTGCTGAAGATATTTCTCCTTATCCAAAATTAGCTTGATCTTATACCTCCCATCCCTTATAGATTATAGGGTTGCGACCCTTAGTATGAGTCAAAGGTCATATACGTTAAATTAGTTTAAATATGTTAACATTATATTTAGTTAATAAATAGTATATACTTTTAACAATATTTATTTATTATAATTTGTGAAAGTTAAAAATGATATTTATTTCATTTATATTTTAGATGATATAAATTATATCAATTATAATAATATATATTTAATGATTATATAATATTATACAATGGTTTGTTCTATGTATGGTCTTATAATTATTATCTTTCTTATTTGTGTTAATGGTTTTCATTATTTAACTTAAAGTATCAACTTGTTATTGATTTAATAATATCAATATAAGTGTGTTAGTTTATAAGGATTATTAATTGATTGTAGTTGATTTATTTATAAAAGTATCTAAGTAAAATATGAATTTGCCATCTTAAATATGTTTATTATTATATGTAGTTGACATAGAGAATTATATTTAATAAATAATGATATTATTATATATTTTTATTATCTTATATATATTCATATTATATCATTTAATTTAATTTAATTTTTAATGATTATATATTTATTCTTTAATAATATATTATACCATTAATAATATATCAATATTTCTTTTAATATATTATAACATTAAAAAATGATATATTTGTTTATTCATAATTATTTACTTAGATCACCCAAATTAGGGGACATGACATAGACCAATTAGAAGCAACTTATATTGATGATGGATAAGCATTAATTAACTACAATAACATCTTATAATTACCTCTCACTTTTCTCAATCTATCTATCCTCATCAAGTACTCCCTTTCAAAAATGTTAATAGAGTTGGGATCCCAAATGTGATCTACATGAATCTTTGATACAAACTTGGGAAGATATTTACTAATGTACACCATGGTTTGGTAGACCATATATCCCTCAACCATGGAACCCTCAAGTTGTGCTTTTTATTGAACCAAGCCCTTCAAAAATTTGAAGTGCCTTTCAACCATCCACATTAACCTAGTTAGTATAGGTCCACACAATTCAATCTCCTAAACTAGACATATGGGGTAGTGTTCTTGTGTCTCAAATTGTTTTGAAGGTAGACACTTTTGCATCTCACACAAAAGCTAAGGAAATTTTCTCTTCCATTGCTTTATGTCTTTTTTATCAATTTCTTTAGATGACAACCACTTAGAAGATATTCATCATGAAAAAATATATTAATGAGACCAATAGCACTTCTATATAACAAATCCAACAAATAAAACTTCTAACCTCATGTATTTCCCAAGATCATATATAACGTGTTTAACACTCATCAAAGTTATGTGGGAGAGATAGTGGTAGAACATACTATAGTAATAATAAAATGATCTTTTCAATATATTATAAAATAAAATAATCAAAAGTACATGATGTTTTACAAATTTATTATAAATAGAGAAGAACATGACTTACCTTGATGAAGGTATGCCAATCATGTGTTTTCAACTCTGACCCAAAATCACCTTTCTTTGATATGAGATTGCTTATGTTTTCAGAAAATCTTGTTGGAAATTTAGTTTTTTTATGGGTTCATATATGACATGAATTTTTTGCTACGTTAATAACCAAGAAATGGTGCTCATATTAATTCGATTTCTATTGTTGTTTGATTCAAGGAAAAACTTCAATGCGTGATTGGACTGATTAATGTCATTGCAAATTTTGAACATTATTTCTTTATCATGCCTTCCATCCTATATTTTCCATAGTTTCTATGTTACATTCTTTCCAATATGCATATCATCAAACAAATGCATGATTGAGAGGTGCTCATAGTACAAAAACCTACTAAATTGTCTAAGATATATTTTAAGTCCTTTTGGAAGTTGCTCATCAGTGCCTTGATGACCTTCACAAACATCAATTATACCATTAGTAAACAAAATATAGTATCCAAATTTAAATTTCATACGAAAACCTACATCAAATGGAATGAAGTCACTTCGACGATTTATTCTATTGTATTCCAACTTCCACATGTGAGGTATCATTCTTTGTGGCTTTGATATTTTCTCTTCTTTCCCATTGAAAATATATTTTTTTGGTAATTTTTTACTTATGAATTTTGTGGAGAAAGTGTCTATGCTCATCGAACACCTACTTTCCTAAACTTTTTGAATAGCGAGATCTCATCTTTGGACCACAAATTGGACATGCAAATTTTTCCTTTTTCTGAAGACCTACAAGATTATGTATAATTGGATGACATGTGTACTATAAGATTTATATTTACACTTATCACAAGCAACTCAAACATATAATGAAAAATATGCGTTAATATTTTTACATACCACAAAAATGTGTTAGTCTAGGGTTGGTCTAGAGATATCATACATAGTGACCCCATTTCATAACTCCAAAAACTCATCAATCAAGGGCTCAATATATACATTCATATATTTCACTTGGTACTTACCTAGTTGAATGAATATAAACAAAACATAATTATTATGGCCATTTTGATATTGTGTTTATAAATTAATTTAGATGACTATTAAATGGAAAAATATTTGGTACAATCTTTTCCAACATTATGTGCTCCCTCTTTATGGAAATCTAAGGAGGAATGTTATTGTTAATAACAAAAATAGGCCAAACTAAGTAAATAGATTTCATCTCTCCAAATGGATTGACACCGTCTACAACCAATGAAAGCTTCAAATTATGAGGTTCTTCTTTAAATATTGGCCACCTATCTTTTATGTCCTTAAATGAAGAACCATCTATAGGAATTCACATAATGTCGTCTTCACTTCTATTGTGTGCATGGTAATCCATAAATTTTGCCAAGCTAGTAACCTGAATAATCATTGTAGACATGGAATAATGGGAATGTACTAAAGAACCTTGCGAGGTACTTTTTTTATTATCTGATCAATTGGACATGCATGTATTGTTTGATACTCCATTCCAATATCTTTCATAATGGTTGATAATTCTCAATAAGATTGAGGTAGAATGTTTGATTGTGGTAACAAGCAATCACCTATCAACCTATGGAAAACCATTATTAAATAAAGAAAATTATTGGTACACTAACATAGAAGATGACAAAAATGATGCTATACCTAAGCATATATGAGATTGCTACATTGGATATACCATTCATACCTTGAAGTTTACCATCAATAATACAATGGAGAGAAGTGTTACTTGGGAGCCTTGGTATAGGGGCTTGTGTGCCTTTTCAATTATAGGTATATCAAGGTTCTCTTCATAATCATCATTAGATGCATGACTATCATCATCTTCATCATCTTCATTAGTTACACTAGTGACATCTTCTTCAATCCTATTCTCTGGTACATTATTAGATGCACCAATACCAACATCTTCAATTGTGTTCATTTCCTTAGAATTATCTTCTTCCATGGGAGCATTACCTTCTGCTTCGATATTCACACCTCCATGTTCCATTAGTTCTAAATCCACATTCATCAAAGGACAAAAAACATTTTCTCCTTCAATGTGATCATGTTGCCTACAATGTTTCTTAGTTGTTGTGATTAGAATTCTTTGATTCTTTAAGCCCTTGCATTTTTTGCAAGGATAATAACATTTTTCATCATCATTTCTTTTATATTGAAACTACAATCTAACGATTTTTTCCTTATTTTGTTCTGGGTTCATATTGTTAGGTGTGGACTTTCTTCACAAGAAAATATCTAGGTGATAAAATCATAACAAATATAAAAATACAAGCATTAGTAGTATCTTGTATATAATCAATAGTAATAAAATAATAAAATATTACTATTTCTTCAGTACATATGGCATCTAAACAAATCAAGTTAATTATACAACATAAAAATTGGCATTGATTTTGAACAATATAGCATTAGCATTGATTCTAGACTTCATTAAACTTGGTAGAAAGCTTTTGAACTATTAAATCCATGAGGTAAGGGAGAAAATACCAAGACTACATTCAAATACCAAATATGCCAATAGATTTGACAAAAGAAACTGATTATATTACCACACCATACTCTTCCTCTCTCCTCTCTACATTTTATCCCCATCTACATGAGATTTCCTTTTTTATGTAGTAGAATGACATTTTAACTCCCCAAAGATTTCATACAAGATGGTTGACCTTTCATCTTCAAAAAATTGTCATATTGCAAAAAATGTTGACAATTTGCCTCTTTTGCTAACTCATGCCTATTTGGAACCATATATAGGTCCAAAAGGCTTAAAAATTACATTTTAAATTCATTTGTGACCTTTCATGAAATTTTAATACCCCTTAGGGCCTTTGACTAACATTGACCAACTTTGACTAATCCTTGACCTTGGTCTACATGACCTTGATTGAACACCTAATTACATGAATTGAAATAACTATTTCACTAACCTATCATGACCATTATGACCATACCATGCTACCTAACTATGTCCAAGCTACCTAATTATGTCCAAGGTGTTTGCACATTGAAGGCATACTCTACCTACCAAGCTGCCTACACCCCTGTATACACGAGATCAAGACACTTGAACTACTCACTCTAATGAATATGTAGTTCTAGTTTCTAATTATTTTGATGTAGTAATATTCCTATAACCATTAGTGAGATTTACTCACCTAATATAGCTCTTCACCATCATACACCCACTCAAGTGAATTAGAGAATTTTCTATAATTACAATCCTATAATACCCTAGTGCAACCTTTGTGTTGTAGTTTATAGTCAATATAAGGTTAACCTATATATGTCCTAACTCACTCCTTATATATTTATGTTTAAAATCTTGTGACAATAATCAATGGGTCTAAATAGACCAATCAAGTTAATGCGAGCTGGGAACATTTGATTGTTCATTTTATTATACCTAATCTGATGATAGTTCTGCAAAAAATTGTAATCAACCTAGCTAATCAACAACTAGAACAATTGACCTATATATGTCCTAACTCATTCCTTATATAGTTATGTTTAAAATCTTGTAACAATACCCATGGCCATGCTATCTATTGAGTGAGTTTTATTATTTTTCTATTGTGCCAAGATCTCTCTATTTATATACATACATACATAGATATATATACACATATAACTAGACCAATTGACCTATATATGTCCTAACTCATTCCTTATATAATTATGTTTAAAATCTTGTAACAATACCCATGGCCATACTACCTGTTGAGTGAGTTTTAATATTTTTCTATTGTGCCAAGATCTCTCCATTTATATACATACATACATAGATATACATATGTATATATGTATATGCATACATACATACATAAATATACATTGATCACAAGGGCATGAAAACAAAATACCTACTCTAATCTTCCAAAGGGGTATTCAACATCCCATGAGTGAATACATACCTTCCATCTCACATGCAAACTCTAGAAAAGCTTCTGCCACATTACTTGAATGTTGATTCTCTATATTTTACATGCAATAGTAGGTGACTTATGGATTCTTAGCCAACTCTATTACATAGAGCAGGGTTATGCTGTGGACCAATAAAATAGAAATTTAAAAAAGAAATAAAGGAAACCTTTACATCTTCGCTAACTTCAGACAATGAAAACATGCAACCAGTACAACATTGAACTGTAAAACTGTACATCATTTACTATCTAAAATAATGAATAATAAGATCTTGGTAATAACTCAATGACACTAGGCACATGTTTAAAATCAACATTAATTCTAGGTTTCATTCCATCATATAGGAAGCTTATGAATATTTACATACATTAGGTAAGGAAGAAGATACTAGGATTATAGTCAAATACTAGTACACTAGTAGATTTCACTAAAAAAACTGACTTTTATTTTACAAAACCACATACCATACCCTTCACCCTTTTTACACATTTTTGACAATTTGGCTCCTTTTCTAACTCATGCCTATTTGGCACCATATATAGGTCCAAAAGGCTTACAAATAACATTTTTAATTCATTTTTGACCTTGCATGACATTTTAATATCCCATAGGGCCTTTGATCTCCAAAATTCATAAGATCTCTCTCTCTCTCTCTATACATACATACATATACATACATACATATATATACATACATACATATACATACATACATGTATATACACATAAATATATGTTGAGTTGTCATTTTTCATGATGCTTAATGATAGGAATCCTTTCAAACTCCTCTCTTGAAAAGCTAATATGGGATTAACTCCTAGGTTCCAGGAGATCTTGTGACCTACTAGAATCCACTCAGTTGAAGAAAAATTAATTTGTTCATAGGGAGGCCTTTTCTGGTTCTAACTGATTTTAGATAAGATGTTTAATTTGATTGTTGTCTCAAAAAAAACCACAAAAGAGATAAGTTTTTGGTATTTTCTATTTTATGATGAAATGCAATTCTATCAGTGCAACTATATGAATTCCTAATTTAACCAAGTGTTTTGCAAAGAAAATAACGAAGATAGGGTGATAAGAGATGAAAAAAATAACATGAAAGAGAAATTCCTAATGGACATAAACCATAGTAACAACATGTCTATGAGTTAAATCATCAAAAAGATTGGGTTGGAAACCAATGAAAATAGGAGCAGCATTTCCTAAAATCCACTGATGCAATCGTCGATGAGAATTTAGTAAAAATTGAAAGATGTTTCACTTCTCATCAAATTGAAAGGCCACGTAAAGTATGCTCATGTGAGACAAGAAGCTATATAGAAAAAATAGGGTGATCTCTTCTTCAATTCAGTATGTTAGTGGAATTTGTCAACATGTGGCAAACACTAGAACTAAAAGATCACACAATCAAATCAACACAAAAAAACCATTGGCTCCATTATAATTCATGAACATGTGTTCACAAAAATAACACACTCTAGGAAGACTAACTACACTCAGAATGAGATCACCAATAGCATATATTATTGCATCAAAATAATAGCCCAAAATACATGTTACATTCCTGAATTTATAAGAAATCATCTCCTCAATTTGTATTGAGAGTAAGAGCTCTCTTAATGCAAACATATGCTTGTAAACTAATGAATAAAATTTATTTATGTACAAATTGATGCTCTAAAATGGTGCTAAGTAGGACTCCACCCTTGTTTATATCAATTAATGGGTGCATGAGCCTTTACTATTGAAAACAGATTGATACAAGTATGACAATATGTTTCAATCATAGTTTTTTCACTGATGTCAAACCTGCTACTTTTTGGTAAGACAATCATTTAGTTGATTTGAATACTATCATTTTGTTTGATTGAAAAGAGGGTTTTGGTCAAATGAGATAACAAAAGAACCTAGAGCTAAGGTTGAGTTAAGGTATGAAAAAGGAGTACAAAGATTAGTTAAGATAGTGATGATATAGTGAATTGATTATCTACTTAAGATTGCAAAGGTTGGATACAATGACAAAGTATAGAAGAATAAGTAAGAAGAATTGAGTTTGTCAAGCTTGATTGAGTGGATAGTAGGTGTACAGAAAATTTAGTACAAGCCAAGAAAAAAATTAGCTGGAGTCAAGAAAAGTCAAAATTCAGTGTATGTAGAGTGATATAGTGTAAGCCAAGTAAAGTATAGTTGATGTCGAGCACTAGCAAAATTTAGTGTTTATCAAGTTATCTAGTGGATGATGAGTAAATGAATAGTATGGATGTTGAGTTACAACATATTGATTCCGAGTTCTAGTATTTATGTCAAATCATGGATTTGACAAATCTGAGTTGACTATTTTGTTTTCTTAAATTTTGTGAAGCATGTGGAATACAACTATGATGAGTTGGTGGCATAAAATCTATCGTAAAACATTTTGAGGAAAATTCAAAGTGGATTCAAGAAGGAGTTTCTAGAGGGACTAAAATTAAAAGATGGGTAGATTCATTGAATCCTACCAAATCCTACCTGACCCTTAAATGGACAATGAAAGATGGATGACAAAAGATTTTAATTATGTATTTATAGAGATGGCTGTTTAGAAGAAAGGTTGGTCAATGTTTGAGAAAGACAAGACATCTAAGGTATTGCTTCATTTAGAGATCGAATAGAAGAGACTACTATTGGCAAGAAAAGAAAGAAGGCTTAAGGCTATGAATTCTTGAAGCGTGAACAAGCTATCAAAGCTGAAGTGTGTGAAAACCAAATAGAATGGAGGACTAAAACAAAGATCTATAATATGTAAGTGAGTTGTAATTTGTTATCAAATCAAGCCTTACTGTTACTCTCTAATCATTGTACTAGATCAGGGAAAATTCTTTGGATTAAGGTTTACCTAATAGTCATTTCTAAATCCTTTAACCATGTGACATTCCAAGTGAATGATCTAAAGTCCTCTAACAAGGTTGATTCCTAACAAGGTGATTGATCCTTTAACTGGGTCACAATTAAAAACTTTTGCCTTTTACAAGGTATCACTTTAGAATAGTGAGAATGAGTAGCATGTTATTGGTCATTTTTCCCAAATTGGGTTTCCACGTAAAATCATTGTGTCAAATGTGTTATTGAATCTATTATGTTTCATGCTTACATTTTTGTAAAGTTGATCTAACAATAACTTACAAATTTTAATTGATTGTTTGATTTAATGGATGCATGCATGATGAATAAGTTTTATGGATATGGGTTCACTAAGTTGTGAAAATTTTTATTTGTACATCTAAAACTTGGATAACTTATTCACCCATCCTCTCAGTTATTCTAAAGACTTCCAACATTTACATGTCTTAAAACAAAGAATGAAGTAGTAGATAAGAAGGAAGTTGTAAGAGGATTTGAGAGTCATTGGAAGCTCTAAAAATGGAAGCTCAACCTTCTCTAAGAACTTGTAGGATTTAAACTGTCGTCAAAATGTGTTTTCGGTGCATGGAAAGCTCTAAATTAGAAACTGGTAGTTAACTATTAGTGCATTGTTAATTCTTCAACATTTTTGGTGCACCTCTCTGAAAAGTGCACCTTGCCCACCTTGGTAGGAAGTTCAAAAAATCTACAATTTTCCAAAGCGTCAAAACTAAAATTTTATCTTCTAGGTTTTCTTCGCTTTATACTAGAGATATTTCTAGATACTTTCTCTTGAATTTCTCTATAATCTCTGTCACTTGGGAAGCTTCAAGAAAATCTAATGCATTATACTTATCTTTAACATTATGTTGATAGTTACTAATCTCCATATGAATATCCAAAAAATCATCCATTTTAGTGTCCAACTCTAACAATACCTCTTCTATCCTAAATACTTGTCGCATATCTCCTTCTATTGAAACATCTTCAAAGGATTTTTAGAGCTATTGAAAAATTGATTGTACTGGAATGAATTTGGTCCTTGACTCATCTTCAAAAATATCAAGGTAGGCATCATTATAATACTTCTCAGCTTCCAAAAGTTGCTCTTGCATTTGATCTCTCAACTTCTGAATATCTTCATGAAATCCTCCCATGACCTTATTTCCAATAGATATCTTTTTGATCCAATCTTCAAGTTTATCAATCTCATCCACTATGAACACCTCCATGAGTGTATGGTACCTTGACCCTTTATTTTTTGAAGTTCTTGAAGGTCTTTTCCCTAGATATGTACCTCATCCATAAGCCCAAAATCCTATTCCAATATAGATACCAGTTTCTCTGCACTAGACTAAATGTAATGTAATAGGTACAAATTACCCTATATTATCTATACACCTTTCCATTCAAAATTTTCATGCCATTGCTGACATGCACCCAAAAATGAATCTACTTAAGCACTCCCCTTATCTCTCCTCTCTAATACCACACCAAGAGTGATCACTAGATTATCCAAATCAATGGGGCCTAGAACTCCATGTAAATAGCATCTCATAAGCTTGTTCTTTTTGGAAACATTACTAATTTTGACTCGTACCTATCCACCTGCTTGAACACCTCTTTCACACCCGTAATGATCAAAACTTTACCAGAGTCTACCATGGGCTTCTGTTACATGACCTCATTGCTTTGGTTATCACCAAGAGTCAAATACTTGATGTCAACATGTGGGGAGGGTTGGTAATATGTGCAAAAAAATCATAATTTGGGTTCTTCATTACAAAGGCCAATGTTGGTGCATCACCCATAGGTGGCTTAGGCTTCTTGATGGTTTTCACTAGCTCATCCATTCCCTCTTCTACACTAAATTTTAGCTACCTTTTCTATCAAACCATAACATCCCTCTTTAACTAAGCTAGTGTAGTGCCCATGGGAGACATGTATTTGGCTAAAGAGGAGGTTTTCCTCATAGGCCCTTTTCTCTTATCACTCATTTCTAGAGTCTTCTCTTTCTTAGAGAGATCTATGTTAGGAGTTCATGTATCTATTGTCACCATAGTTCTTGCATTTGTATCTTGAGAAATTTTCTAGGGTTCTTCATGTATATGTCCCTCCTCTAACACTTCATCAGTTGGCATTTTTTATGTTTATTCTTCATTCACTACTTGTTCCTCCATTTTCATAGCAAAAGGAAGTGGGGTGACTAAGGCTTTGTCCATGAAAGAAAAATATTGAAATGGTGGTGGTGGTATACCCAAAGACCCTTGCGGTAGAGGTGGCATTTGGTTCCAATCCTCTCCCAAAGGTTGGTTCATAGGTGTATCTTGTATCTTATCACCCAACATTTTAGCGCCCATAGGCATAAATTCAAAATTATACATGCTAAAAGTATTTATTTCTTGCCCCTTCTAATCATCAATCCAATGTTGTTGCTCATCTTTAGAAATGGTAACTTGGATCAATTCCTTAGGAATAGATGGAAAAGTTATGGTGGAGCTCCTTCTTCTCTATTCTACTATAGCCCTGGCTAAACAAGTCCTCTAACTCAAGGGGATATTATCTTATTCTTTTTTATCATCCACCTCAGGGATGGTTTTGGGCACTAGAGGAATGGGTATAACTTTCTTTTGTAACTTTTTCCTTCATGTCCTAACAATAGGTCCTAACCTAGCATTCTTATAAACTAAAGGAGAGGCTCCTTCCTCTTTAGCATGTGGTGTCACCTCTCATGCTTCATTGTCTAGTTCCTATTCATGTTCTTGTCTAGGTGGGGGCACTTGTTTAGTCTCTTGAGTCAGAGTTGCTCATTTATTTTGAGGCTCTTCAGTCTTAAGTACTTGAGCCACCTCTTCATCTTGTAACTCTATATATTTAGGTCCAACTTGTTTTGGGGACTCTGTTTTCCTCTTAATTTTTCCTTTATCTTCCCTGAAGTGCTTAGCACTCCTCTCATGTTGATGTACTATTTATGACCTAATTGAGGATTGAGAAGGAAAAGTTGGTACTGTAAATTTTGCACCTTTACCCTTAATTGGATGTGTTATGGTTTGAAATGTACCAACTTGTAGAACTGGGTCAAGGTTAAAAGGCTTCTTAATCCATTCTCTTGTCAACTGAATTATGTGCCTTTCCCTATGATTTATATCCACATTCTCATTTCTATCTATCTCTACATTGATGATTGTCCTATCAAATATTTTTTTGTAATTGTACAATGGGTCCAAGACATCATGAGTGTCTTTTTGAATAGCTTTGAGTGGGATCTTTATTTTTAAGGCCCTTTCCTCTAGATATAGAGTCATCCTACAATAATCTCTTATTGAGATATCATAGTCATCTATTGCGTTCATCCAATGGTCTTCTATAGAATCTTCATGCACAAATGACTTCCCTACCAAATTCTGAACTCTACTAATATTATCAAAATATGGGTGAGTAGAGTTGTAATCTTGCAAGTGATATTGATCCCACTCTAATTCAAAGGTCATAATATCTTATTTTTTCTTGACCTCAAATGCACCTATAGTGATAGGCCATACCCATGTCTTCTTATGTTGCTTTCTCACTCTATCATATGTAGATGTGAGTTATTTAGCAATCTCCAATAAGATGAGCCTATCCAATGGATATGTCAAGAGTTTCTTCAAATTCACATATATGCCATCTACCATTAGGTAAGTGAATGTTTTGAACTACATATAGTAGGTGCCAACCTCTACAATCCTTTTTGCTACCTCAACTAACATCTATTCAGCATAATCACCCTTAATGAATTAGATGATTGCAAATATAAAAGCATCATTCACTATTTACTATTCCTTTCTCTAATCTAAGAGCTTCTTCTTTACCAACTAAGAATATACTGCATAGGGCAAGGCATTGGCATCTTGAATGCTCCCCTTCTTGTAAAGCTTTGGGTAGTCAGTTGTCCTAGCTCCCAATAAGTACACCAAATATGATGTCATATAAAACTTTGGGTGATCTTTAACTCCTACCAGTTGTTCATCTAGCTTTTCACTTAGCATCATAGCCCAATCAATCAACATTTTGGCCATTCTAATGGTGTCTATGAAATGAACCATCTAGATATGAAGATTCCCAACTATCAGTAGACCCATAACTCTTGTCAAAAGTACAATGGTCATCCTTCATATACCCCTAGACATGTCTACCCTTTCGACTCTACATCTCACCAATGTTCTATTAATAAAAAATGATTGTATGATCTCTATGGATTTCTTCTCATTCTCCCTATACCATCTCTCTACTCAATCATAAGTTATCTTTACATATTGATCAATTCTAAGGAGATGGAAGACATTCTTGATATGCCTAGGCCTAAGGTCCAAGACTATCTCCCTTGTGACACTTTTAACCACTCTTTCTTTGGACACATAATTTTTGGCTAGAGTCATAATGAGCTTAGAAGACTGCACAGATGTGGGCTATGATGTGACATTCACCAACCCTAATCTGATAAGTGTTGATACCATCAAGGACCTCTCTTTAGGCTTATTGTATAGTACAAAGAATGCATTCTAATCTATGTGTCCCAACTTGGTATCTCTAATCTTTGAATGTCCATCCTAAAAATGTGATTTCTTTGGTGCACCTTGGAATTTAAACACAACAAGTTTTGGAGACACCTTCTCTATAGGCAAGGATGATGTGGATGCCATTTTATTTGCACAAAATAGAAAATCATTAGTCCAGAAAATTGAAAATTAAACCCTAAACAAATCCTAATTGCTAAAAAATTAGACCCAAAACATCAAAATAGTAGAAAACCAGCTCAATTCCCCCTACTAATCCTAATTTGCAAAATGTCATACCTTGTGCACCTTCACAAGTGCATTAGATGTGCCGAAAGGGCATTCCAAGAGTTTTTTAGGTGTAGTTGTGCACCTACACGTGTGCACCTTGGTAGGGTGTGCACATATGCATTTGCACAACTATGCACAAGCACTATGCAAGTGCATATTGGGGGAGACTCTTGCTTAGTTTCCTTTGTTTTTGTGTTGAGGGTGTGCACATTTGCACCATGATGGGGTACACATTTTTCCACCTTTATAATACACTTAATTTTTTTAAGGCACAAAAATTGGTGCGCATATGTGCACCGTGACAAGGTGCGCATATGCAAACAATTATTTTGATGTTCTGTGTTTGTTTAGAAAGGTGCACATGTGTGCACCTTGGGAATGTGAAAAAATGTGCACCTTTCCTTATTGTTGCCTTAGGCTCTTTAACCTTTTCTTAGGTTTTTTAGGAGTGAGAAAAGGTGTGTATGTGTGCACCTTTGATGACTTGTTTTTTGTTGTTGTGTTATGCAAGTTTGGAGCACACCTAAACAAGTGTGGGTGTGTAGTTTGATGGAGCGTGGAGAGAAGAATGAAGAGAGGGGAGGGGGTCCTAGGCTTTTATAGGCCTGGGGTAGTGCACACCCTTTAGAGGTGCACATCTACGCATGTGCACAGGTGCACATCTCCAAAGGAGTAAAGTGTGCACTTGCGCATATAGCACACAAATGCACCCATCCAAGGTGTGCAGGTGAGCTAGGTGTGCTAGCATATGCTTTAGCACTAAAAATCCTCCAATTTCTCAAAATTTCTCTATTCTAACATTCGGGTTTCTCAGTTAAAGGACTAGTGCTTGATCCAAATTCTAGGTGGAGTTCCAAAAATGATCCCAGGCCCTAGACTAACGTTCTGGGAGACAAAAATTTACTAGGGGGTTCCCCATTTCTAAGAGAGATGGGGTGTGCATTATGGAACCATAAAAAATAGCCCCAACAAGAAAGAAGAAATGAAAAAGGCATTTCTTTATCAACATGCATTTATCTTCCATCTATCAAATAACAACTAAATTCTAAATACTTCAAAAATCCTTCAAGCTCTTTGATAGTCAAAACTTTAGTATCTCGAATCTTGAAGCTCAATGTGTGCATAGTGTATTCATTTTTTTTGACATTTCAAGATACAATCTATCATGAGTCTATAACAACTTAGAAACAATCCTCCACTCCATCGGTCCATTCATTGGGAATCCTCATAAATCATGTGTATCAATCACTATCTAACCATATGAGAGAATCCATTCAAAGGGATCTTGATGGGCTATCCTATTTTACATATAGGTTCGACATAATCTTTTGAATCCTTCTTCATAGATTTCACACATTTCCATTTGATTCTTCAATGAAATGATTGGTATAAGTATTGGATAGCCATTTTGGAGGGTATGTCTCTATTGTTTGATTATCTTTCCAAGACCTTTGGAAATCTTTCATTCTTAACACCATCATTTTTTGTTTTCTTTTTGTACCCTAACCACACTTAGATTTTGTGGCCAAGGAATTGGTGTTGTTTCTTAGATTCCTTCTTTGATAACCATTATGTTCCTCTTTTATGAACTATTGAGCTCTTAAGCCAACCAGTGACTTTAGAAATTCCTTGAAAAGAACTTTTGTCTAAATTGACAAGTTTTAGACCATCCCTTGTTTCCATTAACCTTTATTTAAAAACACCAAGATAGTGAATCTTTAAAGTTTTCAAGTGCTAAGAACGATTGATCTATAATTCTAATTTCAAGACCATAAGTCCTTTATGAGTGAAAGTAATATGCATTCTCTTTTTGTAAGAAACAAAATGATTAGAAATACCTCTTCCTAAAAGTCAAAACTACAACAAGTGATTTATTAAATGCATCAAGAATGAGTCTTGATTGCACCTAACCCTAGGAATGACACAACTTTAAAAGAAAACACACAACTGAAATCAAACACACAACTAAAACTAAACACACTACTGAAAGAAAACACACTTATAGAAACTAATCACACTTCTAGAAAGGGAAAATTTATTTATTTACTTTTTTTTTTTTTTTGAGATGTTCTCCTCTTTTAGGCCTCAAAGTAATGTTTGAAGAACTAGCCATTAATAGGCAACAAAACCAATTCCTCTTGTAAGGAACTCAGCCTAAAAGTATTTTCTCCTAGAATTTTCACAATTTGATATGGGCCAATCTAGAAGTGTTGAAACTTAGTGTGGTTGCCTGACTTTTCTTTCACCTTGTACCCCAAAAGAAAAAGGTCGTATGTTCAGAAAGATTTGATTGTGGCCCACTTGTCAAGAAACCTTTTGATGATAGCCTAAAATTTTTCCATATGCTCTAAAGTAGTTGTCCTTTTCTCATCCATTTCTTAGATATTTTTTAATTTGATTTGAACCCTATTAACATCTTTAGCATATCCACTCATGAATTTCAAAACAAGGATCTTGAGGGTAAGTGGAAATATTGGCTCTTGTCCATAGATGATCATATATGGGGATGTCCCCAAAGCATTTTTTACCTTGGCTCAGTCTATCCATAATGCATATTTGAGTTGAGTATGCCAATCTCTAGGATTTTCCTTTAGCAAACATCTTATCACTGTGATCATGTTCTTATTTGTAGATTTAGCTACGCCATTTCCTTGGGGATGGTAATTTGAAGAGAATTTGACTATAACCTAATTGTCCAACACCCACTCAGTAAGGAACATTGATGCAAAGGCTGATCCATTATCACAAACAAGGAAGAACAACATCCCAAATCTATTAAAAATATGTTCTTCTAAGAAATTAGTAACCACTTTTTTCATGCAATTTCAAAAAGTTTCAACTTATATCTAGTGAGTGCAATAGTTTGTTGCTATGAGAACAAAGATATGTCCTATAAAAAATGGTGGGTTTACTAGACCAATAAATTCTAGCCCCTCCTTTCCAAAAGGATGTACCTCAAAAATTGGTTGTGATGACATAGCCAGATGTCTCTCCTTATTAGCACTAGTCTGACAAATGTGGCAAGTATGTACATCTTCAAAAGTATCCTTGAAGATTGTAGGCCAAAAATAGCCAAATCTTAAAATCATATGGGCCATAGCCTTTGCTAATCCATGTCCTATGCCATACTTATCATGGAACTATTGCAAAACTTCTTTTACTTCTTCCTGTTCCAAAGACTTTAGGTAGATTCCTTTGTAGTTCCTTTTATATAGTTTCCTATTTTGCAACATGTAAGATTCACACTTCATCTTGAGACCTCTACACTAGGAACTATTCATCCAATTGGGGTATTAATTTTGCAAATGATAGTAAACAATATCCTTATACTAAACATCTATTATTATACCTTGGTCAATATCAACTTGAGATACTATAATCTTCTTGTGTTGATCTTCTATGCTAATGTTGTCATCAAATATGAATTTATTCCCATTTTTTATCTCATTATCGGCTATCATCTTTGCCAATCCTTGTCCTCTCATCAACTTCATTAGTTGACTCTCTAAATAAAACTCTTGTAGTATTGCCATCCAACTCATTTTGCATCAGTAATGACTTAACCACAAGATTAGGCACAATTGCATACACCTTGCTCCTTAGTATATAATGGCACAATTTCTTGACCACCTTTGTCAAATAAAAAGACTCTTTATCGAGATTAGAATAGTTCAACTCTACATTCTTTAGAGGACAACTCATGAAAGCAATGGATCTTTCATCTTCTTTGTCTTTCTTCTATCTAAGAATCCCAACACATGAATGTTCTAAAGAAAAAGAGTATATTTTAAATGGCAGCTCATAATCCAAACTAACAAGTACTAAAGCTATGGAAATAGCCACTTTGATGTCCTCAAAGGATTTCTCAATTTTTGAAACCCATTCTTTTTTTGCTCCCTCCTTGAGAAAATCATTGAGGGGGTGTACTATCTCATCAAATCCACTTATAAATTTTTGTACAAAATTTATCTTCCTAAAGAAATACTTGAGTTCTTTATGACTGTGTAGAGGTGAAAACTTTAGAATGGCTTCAATTCTCTTAGGATTGATGGAGATTTTGGCTTCAGAGACAATGTGACCTAGGAGGTTTCCTTTAGTGACCCTAAATAAACACTTCTTGGGATTAAGTGATATGCCATATTTCTGACATCTATTGAACACCTGTCCTAAATCAACAATATGAGTGCTTCAATCCTTTGAAAAGATAGTTAAGTGATCCAAGTATATGATATACATTTTTTCATTAGTCCCTTGAAATCTTCATACCTAGCTCATTGGAATGTAGCCCCTGCATTGATCAAGCCAAAGGGCATTCTTCTATAGGAAAAAGTCCCCCAATTTGTCATGAAAGTAGTCTTCATCCTATCTTCTTCATCAAACATTACTTGGTTGTATTCATAATATCCATCTAACAAGGACATCATTTTGTACCAATTGACAATTTGTAATACTTCATCAGGTGAAGACAAAGGGTAGTTATTCTTTTGAGATGCTAGGTTAAAATTATGAAAATCCACACAAAGGAAAATCTCTCCAGTCTTTTTTCTCATTGGATCCAAGTTAGCCACCCATTTAGAATGGAAAATGGGGAAGATAATCATAGCATCAAGTAATTTCTTGACTTCCTTCATTATCAATGGTTTAATAATGTGATTAACAAGTCTTTTCCTTTGTCAGAAAGGTTTGACATTTGGTTATAACATAATGTCATGTGCGATGATTTTAGGATCATATGTTTTGAGTTCTTCATAAATCCAAGTAATGAAATCTTTGTACTCCCTAAAAAATTGGAGCATATCTTCCCTTTCTTGAGTCTTACACACCTTTCCAACCCTCACCATTTTAGGATCTTCATCTGTACCTAGATTATATGAATCACATTCCTTGATCCCTTTTCCTTGACCATTCTCTTTCTAAGCACTGATTTATCAGGATCAATGATGTGCTCCAACTCAACCATTCCCTTAGGGATAGTGTTGGTTCTTAAGTAAAGGCTTCTATCTTCATCTTCGAGTTCTTCATCCTTAGGTTTGTCATCAGGAGTATAATCAATTTCATGCCTTTTAAAATGCTTATTGCACATGATAAACTCAAGTATGTGTTGGCCATCCTAGAAAACTTGGAAGTTCGTAATGTTGTCCATGATAGATGGGACAACAACCAATTCTACTAAAAATATTTTCAATTTCGTTCTCTTGACAGTTTGTAATGTAGTAGCTAAAATTGCAAGGGCATTTGCTACCATGTTTCTCCGTTTGGGGATGGACTCTATGTTCAAAGCTTTGAAGTCATCCATTAGATCCCACACTCTTTTTAGATAAGTGATTAATCTCCTACCATTAGAAGAGTAAATTGATTTCACTTTTCTAGTCACCAAATGGGAGTCTCCTTTTGATTACATCAGCTCTGACTCCCTTTTCTAATGCCAAGAGAATTCCATGAATCAAGGCATCATACTCTACAACCTTGTTAGTACATCTAAATAGTAACTGATATGTTGCATAAGAAGACCTACTTTTTGGGTTGATTAATTCAATACCTGCATTGGCTCCTAATTTGAATTTAGAGCTATGAAACCTAATGTCCAGATTGGTTCTTCTTTGGGCTTCCTAGACTTATGCTAATTCATTCATAGCTTTTCTTTTACTTGAACCTTAAAGGATTCTTTCTTTGGATCCATTGTAATCTCTCATGTAGTGTACTTGATGATTTTTTATTGTTTATCTTTGATATGGGAAGCATATGTTTCTCTTGTTGATGTTGAATTTCCATAAATTCTATAAATTTGTCAATTTTTGGCTTAGGATGAATGACTACCAAAGTCCAACCTTGGCCTTTTATGAAATGTCTCCCTTTTTGGATCTTGATCATTCCTGGTGGAGGAGAAGAAAAACCTCCACCATCTAAAGAGGTATCACTATATGATGCATTGATATCTTCTACCTCTTCTCCATCTTTCCCCATGGCTTCAAATATGTATGTGGAACTTGGATTTTCCACAGGAACTTCTTTTGGAATGTGGTCACTATTTATTTCCATTATTTGAGTTAGAACCTGAGCAACTACTTCTTGACAATGTGAACATTCAAACTCTGAATGACTAACTTTGTGCAATCTACAAAATTCAAAAAGGAGAAATTTTACAAATAATGTAATTACGTGTGAGTGTACATGTTGATGTGTCACTACACTTATATGTGTCAACATCTTGAATTGTGTGTAAGGAGATCATGGTTGAAACGGTTATGATAGATTCCTATTACACATAAGAGCTATCTCTAAAAGATTCTATGATGGGTGAAGATGTGAAGACACATAGCAATCGATCATTGAGTAATATACACTTGAGTCTCCAAATAACACATAGGGTTTGGGGCATTTGCCCAAAGAAAAAATTTAGGTTCCTATTTTTTGAGAGAATGGTAAAACACTAATATGGTTGTTCTTTGGAAGTGTCCCTAAAGGGAAAGCATATGATATAAGCATTTTTAGGGTTTTAGATTGGAGAGAGAGAGAAAGTGTGTTATTGGCATGGTATGTTGCAACTCTATTGGTCTTCTATGTCATTGTTCTCCAAAAGAACTTGCATTGCAAGTGTGTTGTAACCTTCTGTGTTGAAGATAATATATTATATATGTTTTGGAAGGGTGGGGTTGTTTTACCAAAAGGTTTTTCCCCATCAAAATATCTTTGTGTTTATTTTTTTTCTTTATTTGTTTTTTGCATTCATGGTTGACTACAATATTATTGTTTTCATAATATCGAATCTGAAATTGTAACGATTTAATAGGAATTTGTACAATACTTCCCTTAAGGGATTAGTGTAGGAAGTTTTTTTCACACCTGAGTTTCCTTACACAACCCTCCTCCATTAGGATTGGCTTGTTTTGTGAAGATAATCACTTATGAGAAGACTTTTTCCAATGTGTTGATATTTCCAATAGGAAATCTTCTTAGGAAAATAGTCATAAGATGGTCCATAGAATTCAAATAAATTTGAATCCTAGCTTCAACTAGTATAGTGTATGGTGTTTGCAACTTGTGGTATGCCATATGAAAGTGATGATTGAAGAGTGAAACTCTTTCGGCTAGGTCCTTTTTGATTGATATGAATTGATGATGTATCACAATTGGGTTGATGAAAGTTTTAAATTGTTCCAAAAATAATTTTTTGAAAGTGTCCTAATTGTTGGCGTAAATAATTATTCAGTATTTACACTTAAGTTTACTTAAGTTGATGTATTATTTTATTATTTATTAGGTGAGACACTTAGGAGTTTGCATACTCATATGAGTTTTCCTATTGACAACAATAGAGTAAGCAACTACAATTCAGCACATGGTGTCTACAACACTAGAGTTTGCATAATTAACTGAGTTGTCATGTTGACAACACAGTTATTAGGACTCTTATTTTAACACATATTGTCTGCAACACAATTTTATGTGCTACACCTTTGTAGGCTTATCCTTTCATCATAACACTTAATCCTATGCTTAATGGAGGATAATCCATTCCTGGTGGACATGTGCCTTATTGTAAGAATTATCAGTTTTCTAACTCCTAGTTAGTCTAGAGGCCTTTATATTTAGGCACTCACAGTGTACTTGTACTTGACATTACATCAATTCAATCAATATTTTTATTCTGGTCATACTCTTTTGGTATATTCTTGTGCTTGTGCTTGAGTTCCTTGATCTTCGGTGAATTTTTCATAAGCCAAATTCTTACATGGTATCAGAGCTAAGGGAATTTCTCTTCACATAGCCATTTGAGAATGATCTTGCTTCACCTCTCTAAGGACACCTTGACCTAGATCCAAAGTATTATAGTCATTGGGAGCATCTAGAGCCAAAGTAGACTTCACCATTGCATCCAAAATGTTGATTCAGTGAAATTTAACTATAAATTTACTTACCCTAGGCCATAGTCAAATTTGAGGCAAAATGTTTTTGGAAATCGGCACCCAAAGACCACATTTGCAAATCCATTATGATCATTTTTTAGATCTGCAAACTTATTTTTAGATCGGTATTCTATTTCTTTGAAAATTCTATTATATTTTTCTACCATTTTCGTTCAAATTTTTGGCAATTTTTATTTAGCTTGTCGAGCTTGCAGAGAATTTTCCTTTTGCAAGAACCAGGTGGTGAAAACCTAGCCCCCATAGGGAATATTCAAATGAATATTCCTTCATTAATTGATGGGCATTAACTTACAACACAGTGGTTTAGCATCCCTCACCAGTGAACAACCTTGCACCAACCTTTTGATGACCTTTGTTTGTTTACAACCAAGGCATTTAGTTTTTAAACAACACACATATTGAGCGCACAAGAAATGTGGGACTAGCAAAGTCCCTATCAATTTTTAAAAAAACCCTGCTCCATCTTTCAACAACACTTTTTTCCCAATGGATGCTGCACAAACTCTAGTGACATAGACCCCCGATGGCATCTTGACATTTGGCACTGTATTCTTCTTATCACTAAACAAAGGTTTTCCAGTGTGTAGAACTCCTTTTTGGCCTTTTTCCATCAATCTCTGGCATTCAAAAAATTAAAACTTCTAACAAACTGCCAATTGCCACCTATCCATCATGGAACCAAACTCAGGTGATACTTTTTTACTGTCTCAAGTCATCTTCAAAGTCTTGGCAGTCAAATTAATTTTTTGGCCATTGCTACAAGGTTTCTAGTGCATGGCTCTAGCATGCTATGCAACGATTATCTGATCATCCTCATAGGCCAGCGAAAGCATTAACTTAGTGTACAAGAGGTGATTCACCTACCAAATCTGCAGACATATAGCGACATGTGTCACCAAATCACCCACAGACTTAGCTGTACGACCTACCCTATTAGCATGCCACATCACAAGACTATATTGGTTCATACATACAGTTAGCCTATCATGTCAGCTAGGGGGATTTTTTGTTGACATCAACATTTTACTATGGTAAATTTAATGGTCATTTGACCATCATTTCTAGGTAAATTAGAATTTTTGTGATGGTTGTTTGACTGTGAAATTTAATTTTTCAATATTCTGCCTAGGCCCCTCTCAAGATTTAGTTTTGATTTCATAGTTCAACTTTGGGAGGCCAGAACTTAGTCATCCAAACTCCAAATCAGGTACAATATTTTTTGATTTTGGATAGAATTTCTTGAAATTTTTAGTGTTTTCTATTTTTTTTGGTTTTGGCACATATATTTTTGATAAATTGCATTTTTTAGAACCTATACTTGTCCAATCCAACATTTTGCAACTTCAAACACTCCATATAGGCTCATTTAGACTCCAAATCTGGTTTTTCTTTTTCTAAAAGTGCTTAATTTTTCATCTACTTTCTAATTTGGAATTAGATTATAGGGTTGTGTTGATAGAAATATCAGTTTTAGACTTAGGGCCTTTTTTGTATTCTATTGCTTTGATTACTTTTCAAAATTGTTTTACATCTGAGCTACAGTGCATAGTGATAGATTTGAGCCTCAAAAGGTAGTTGTAAACAACAAAATTAGAAGTTGACTTTGTATATTTTGACAAGTGGCCTATTGTACATGCACTACATATAAAGTGCCAAAAGAATCTTTTTTGGGGGGGTCTTTTGATTGAGTGAATAGGGAGGGTATCTCTTGTGTTCTTGTGTCTTTCTTTCTTGTTTGTGCTCCTTTACTTTTCTGCATCATGGGTTCACCTAAAGCTCCACTTCTAACTTCAAACAATTATACTACATGGAAAGATATTGTATGGAGTAGACTAATGGAACAAGGTTTAAATTTATATGTTGATGGTACACTTACAAAACCCAATGATGCTACAATACTAGTTGATTGAAAAATTAAAGACAATTAGGCTTAAGGAATCATCAGGAGTTGTGTTCATAGAGATCTCTTCTTCCACATTTCTAATTTCAAGGAAGCCAAGGCTGCTTGGGACAAACTTGAAGGGTTTTATGGTAAGGTAGATGAAGAAAAGAGATACCAAATTGAGAATGACTTACTTCTCTTGGATCATAAGAATTTTAACACAATTCAAGATTATATCAACAAAACCACTAAATTGAGAGCACTACTTAAGGATTGTGGTAATCCCATGAAGGATGATAAATTGATTCATCACATCTTGAAGAGGCTACCTTTAGAGTATGCAACTTTTGTGTCAAGTTACAACACTCACAGGTTGACCATGGGTAGTGCCTTCACAAAGCCTACATTTGATGTATTTGTAGAGATGTTGATGTTGGAACAATCCAAGTTGAAAGATACGGGAATTCTCAAGTCATCAAAGATAAAGGCATTGGTACCTACCAATGAGAACCAATCAAATCAAAGTGGCAAAAGTTCTACCAACAAGAAGAAGAAGCAGTGGAAGCAAAAATCACAATCTGAGACACAACAATCTACCTCCTTGTAGCAAGGAAATTCTTCTTCCAACAAGAAAGAAAACAATGATAAGAAGGAAAAATTGTTTTGTGCATATTGCAAGAAATTGAATCATGATGAGCATCATTGCAAAACTAGGAGAATTAATGAGTTGGAAAATCTACTCAAGAAGAACAAAATCAATGTGCCAAATTCTTCCAAGGATTCAACTCCCCCCACTTCAAAGGGAAAAGGGCAAGTAGTTATGGATGGTTCAAGTTCTTCAATGGAATGGATTCTAGACTCGGGTGCCTCATATCATATGGGTTCTTTAAGAGGATACTTTTCTTCATTGAAGTAGTCTAAGGTACTGCACATCTTTGTAGGAGATGATACAAAAATAGAAATTGAAGGGAAAGGACAAATTCAAATGGAAAATGGAGAGTTCAACAAAGTTCTCTATGTTCCCAACCTTAGCTCTAATCTCCTCTCAATCTAACAAATCACTCACTATGGAGATGGAAATAAAGTTGAGTTCCTTCCATATTCAATAATGTACACAATCTCCAAGATGATTCATTGGTTGTAGTGGGTAAAGTCAGTCATCCCAAAAGGCTTTATTTTTTTTCTCACTTTGTGCCTAAGTCTCCTTCACATTCCTTATTGACTCAATCTCATTCACAAAGAAAATTATGGCATAAGCGGTATGGACATCTTGCCTTCCACTATCTTCATCAACATTGCTCAAATAATATGGTCAAAGGTCTACCTATAATCAACTTTTCTAAAGGTGAGTGTTCAAGTTGTTCAATGGATATGCATCTAGATGAGAATATTGATAAAAGGAAGTGTTGGAGAGTATCAATTGCTCTTGAGTTGGTTCACATAGTTCTAGTAGGTCCTTTTGTAGTAACATCAGTTAGTAAGGGTCACTACATCCTCACTTTCATTGATGAATTTTCATGCTACACATGGGTCTACTTTCTTGATCACAAAAATGAAGTGTTTGATAAGTTTCTAGCCTTCAAGAGTCTCGATGAAAAGAAATCAAGGAAAGCCATCAAGGTTCTTTGTATGGACAATGAAAGAAGATATGTGAACTCAAGACTTAGAGAATTTTGTAAGCTTGAGGGTATTGATCTTCAGAATCCAATAGCATTTAGTGCAAAAGACAAGTGTTGAAAAAATTAGGATTAGAACTCTTAAGTGTATGGCAAGTTGTATGATTCAAGGCAAGTCTCTTGATCCAACATTTGAAGTCGAAGCTATAAGTAGTGTCAATCACATTCTTAGTAGATCTCCTCATAATGCCTTAGATGGAAAAACTCCTTTTGAGGCATCGTGCAAAAAAAACTAGTTGTGAGACACTTCAAAGTTTTTGGTTGTCCAACATGGGCAAACATATCTTCATGGGAATGCAAGGCATCATGAAGGCCTTGTACTTTCATTAGATATGAAGAAAGTGTTAAGGCATATAGACTTATGGATCCTAAGACTCATGAGATCTTTAAACAAAGGAATGTTCACTATGAGGAAAGTTTACCTATGTTGTCCTCTAGTCCTCTCCATACTTCATACATCATGGAAACTAATAGTGACACCAGCGATAGTGATTCAATAGATTAAGATGTGTGGGTTCTATTGATAGATATAGCATGATGTCACAACTTAGCACATTCCACATGCATACATTGCTATAGTGATAGGTCCATGCAAATCAAAATAGTAGGGTGTACCTTGTCTTGTAGCTCCACCATCAGGGGATGATTAGATAGAGAATATTTTAGGTTTATTTGTGGAGTCACTCATATAAAATTTGGGAGACATCATTGATGACATACATCTTGTCTTTGATGAAGAAAATCCTTCTTCAATTTTTGCGAGAGCCCACTTTGACCCTCTTGTCCATTCTCTACATGATCAGTCTTACCAAGTTGATATGATTGTGGATCCTTATGTACAATGGTTGCAAGAGGTCTCTTTACCATTCAAGGAGATAGTTATTTCTTTGGAATATGTTCTACATTCATCCTTGCTAGATCTAACCATGTTTTTTTTAGTAGTGTTGGAAGGGGTGATAGTCAATATTGACATAGGGATAGTTGAGCAAGTTTTAGAGACACCATTCTTCTTCAGGATTATTTCTACACATTGGGGAAGAATCTCATTTGTACCTATGATTTTTTTTTTTCCAAAGGGGAGGAACATTATTCAGCATTCATGGATCAGCTTCTACATTGAAGTTTTTATCAGTGATTGACATTCTACATTTGGGGGGGGGGGGGGGACTATCCTGTCTCCTTTCTTCTTCTCTCTTTTGGTGGGGGACCTTTTCCTATTTTAGAATTGTGATCTTCTCATACTTCTCTTTTTTATATACTTGATTTATGTCATAATGGGAGGGTCTTGATTACTCCATCCATCCATTCATCTTGTTTTTCCATCTCTCTTTTTAGGGGAGGGTTTTTCCCATGAGGTTTTCCCTCTTTCTCTGCTTTATGAGAGATTGCATTGCATTTGTACATGGATACCTAACATGGCCTTGTAGCTAGGACCCATCATGCATTTTCATTATAGCTTTGGTAAGCTTAAGTGCATTCCCCTAAGTTTCTCTTAAGGGGGGGTGTTGGTGTAAATAATTATTCACTATTTACACTTACTTTAGTTTACTTAGGTTGATGCATTATTTTATTATTTCTTAGGTGAGACACTTAGGAGTTTGTGTACTCATATGAGTTGTCCTATTGATAACACTAGAGTAAGCAACTCTACTTCAACACATGGTGTCTACAACACTAGAGTTTGCATAATTAACTGAGTTGTCATGTTGACAACACAGTTATTAGCACTCTTATTTTAGCATGTGTTGTCTACAACATAATTTTACGTGCTACACCTTTGTAGGCTTATCCTCACATCATAGCACTTACTCCTATGCTTAATCGATGATAATCGACTCCTAGTGGAAATGTGCCTCATTGTAAAACTTATCAATGCACTGACTCCTAGTCAATCTAGAGGCCTTTATATCTAGGCCCTCCTAGTGTACTTGTACTTGACATTACATCAATTTAGTTGATATTGTTATTCTGATCATACTCTTTTGGTCTATTCTTGTGCTTGTTCTTGAGTTCCTTGATCTTGGATGAATTTTCCCTAAGAAAGATTCTTAGACTAGTCTCCAACACATCCTTGCAGTAAATTGACATACCAGTTAAAGGAAACTTCTCCTAATGAGTATGGGAATAAATGAAGAACCACATTATCATTAGCAATTTTCTTTTTGTTGAACATTTCTTTGAATACCTTAATGTGATCTTTAGCTATTCTTGTCTTTTCATAGATTAACCTTGGGAAAAAATTCTTAGGATTCTTAGGAAGGTTGTTAAGTGCACCTATCAAGTTGATTGGTGAATCTATAACATTTTCAAAAAATGGCATTGGTGGAGGATTTGGTTGAACAACGGGTTGTTGGTTTGGAGGTGGAACTGAGGAAGATGATGAAATGTTAAAATCCTTTGTTACTATGAGGCTTGTTAAAATGAATAAGTTCTAAGAAATTTGGCTCACTATTTGAAGTTCTTAAAGCTCACTTAAATGGGGATGTTGGATTGAGATCTTCTAGCATGCATCAACTCTAGAAAAAGTGCACCTTTGTAGAAGCACACTTTGTCAAAAAATAGTGCACCTTGTGCACCTTTGGATAGTGACAGTTTAGAAAATTTTCTAAACTTGTGAAAAAATGTAGAATCTTGAAATTTCAAGTTGTTTATTTCTTTCCTAAATGGTTATGGCCTTCCTTCTAGCAGTACTTCTATTGAGCTATCATTTTGCACAATGCTTAATGAGAGGAATTGTTTTGAACTCCTCTCTTGAAAAACTAATTTGGGATTATCTCCAAGGTTCTAGGTGATCTTGCGACCTACTAGAATCCAATCAGTTGAAGATAAATGTATTTGTTCACAGGGAGGCCTTTTCCAATTCTAACCAATTTCAAATAAGATGTTCAATCTTCTTGATGTTTGAAAAAGTAACTAGAAAAGAGATATATTTTTCGTATTTTATGTTTTATGATGAAATGCAATTCTAATAATGCAACTATATGAATTCCTAACTTAACCAAGTGTTTAGCAAATCAAATAACAAAGATAGGGTGACAAGAGATGAAAACAAATAACATGAAAGGGAAATTCCTAGCAAACATAAATCACGATAACAACATGTCTATGAGTTAAATTGTCAAAAAGATTGGGTAGGAAAATAATGAAAATAGGAGAAATGCTTCCTCAAATCCACTGATGCAATCATCGAGGGGAATTTAGTAAAAACTAAAATATGTTTCACTTCTCATCAAATTGCAAGGCCATAGAAAGCGCACTCATGTGAGACAAGAATATATGTAGGAACAATAGGGTGATCTCTTCTCCAACTTGGTATGTTAGTGAAATTTTTCAACACATAGAAAATACTAGGACTAAAAGATCACACAATGAAATCAACACAACAAAACCACTGGCTCCATTATAATTCATGAACATGCATTCAAAAAAATAACACACTCCAACAGCAGTAACTACACTTAGAATGGGAGCACCAATAACATTTACTGTTGCATCTAAATAATGGCCTAGAATACATGTTACATTCTTGAATTTATAAGAAATCATATCCCCAATTTGTGTTGAGAGTGAGAGATCTCTTAATACAAACATATTCTTCTAAACTAATAAAAAAAATCTAATTATGTACGAATGAACTCTCTAAAATGGTACTAAGCAGGAGTTCACCCTTGTTTATATAAATTAATGGGTGCATGAGCCTTTACATGTCTTTAAATAAAGAAAGAAGCATTAGATAAGAAGAAGGAATCTATAAGAGGATCTGAGAGTCATAGGAAGCTCTAAAAATGGAAGCTTGACCTTCTCTAATTTTTTGTAGGAGTTAAATTGCCATCAGAATGTGTTTCGAGTGCATGGAAAGTTCTAAATTAGAAATTGTCAACTTTTAGTGTACTATTAATTCTTCAAAATTGTTAATGCACCTCTGTAAAAAGTGCACCTTACGTACCTTGCACACCTTGGTGGCAAGTTCAAAAAATCCAAAATTTTCTCAAGTTTCAAAACTAAAATTCTATCTTTTGGGTTTTCTTCTCCTTTATGCCAAAGAAATGTGTAGATTCTTTCTCTTAAATCTCTTTATAATATCCATTACTTGGGAAGCTTTGGGAAAATCTAATGTTTTATACTTATCTTTAACAGTTTGTCAGTAGTTACTAATATCCATACAAATATTTGTAAAATAATTTAGTTTAGTGTCTACCTATAACAGTGCCTCTTCCATCTTGAATGCTTGTCTAATATCTTCTTCTAATGAAGTATCTTCAAAGGTTTTTCAAAACTATTGAAAAATTGATTGTACAAGAATGAACTTGTTCCTTCAATCATCTTAAAAAATATCAAGGTAGGCATCGCTGTAATACTTCTCAGCTTCCAAAATTTTCTCTTGTGTTTGATCTCTCAACTTTTTAATATCTTCATGAAATCATTCCATGACCTTATTTCCAGTAGCTATCTTTTCGATCCAATCTTTGATTTTATCGATCTTGTCCACTATATACGCCTCCATGAGTCTATGATACCTTTAACCCTTTATTATTTGAATTTCTTGAAGGTATTTTCCTTAGGTATGTACCTCATCCATAAGCCCAAAATCTTGGGTCCAATAAGATTCCAGTTTCTCTGCACTAGGCTAAATGTAATGTAATAGGTTCAGATTAAACTATATTATCTGTCCACCTTTCTACTCAAAATTGTCATGCCATTATTGACATGCACCCAAAAATGAATCTATTTGTACACTCCCCTTATCTCTCCCCTCTAATGCCACGAGAAGAGTGATCTTTGGATTATCTAGGTCAATGAGACCTAGAACTCCATGTAAATAGCCTCTCATAAGATCGTTCTACTTTCATAGCATTACTAATTTTGACTCATACCTATCCACCTACTTGAAAACCTCTTTCATGCCTTTAGTGATAAAAATTTTACCAGTATCCATCATGGGATTTCTTAATAGGACCTCCTTGATTTGGTAATCACCAGGAGTCAAATATTCAATGTCAGCATGTGGGAGAGGGATGGCAATATGTGTAAGAAAATTTGATCTGGGTTCTTCATTACAAAGGCCAATGTTTATGCATCACCCATAGGTTGTTTAGACTTCTTGATGGCTTTCACTAGCTCATCCATTCTCTCTTGTGGGCTCAATTTCAGCTACCTTTTCTACCAAAACATAAGCTTCCTCTTCAGCTAGGATGTTGTAGTGCCCATGGGAAACATGTATTTGGATAAAGAGGAGATTTTCCCCACATGCCCTTTTCCCTTATCACTCCTTTCTAGAGTCTTCTCTTTCTCAGAGAGATCTATGTTTGGATTTCCTGTATATGTTGTAGCCATAGTCCTTGCTTTAGTATACAAAGAAGTTTACTAAGGTTCATTAGGTATCTTTCCCTCCTTTGATACATCATTAGTTGGTATTTTTTCTTGCTCTTCTTTATTCACCTCTTCTTCCTCCATTTACATAGCAAAAGGAAATGGGGTGACTCGGCCTTTTTCCAAGAAAGACAAATCTTAAAATGGTGGTGGTGGTATACATGAAGACTCTTGTGGTAGAGGTGGCATTTGGTTCCAATCCCATCCTAAAGGTTGGTTCCTAGGTTTAAGTCGTATCTTATCACCCATAATTTTAGTTCCCATAGGCATAAAGTCAAAATTAGACATGCTAAAAATTATTTTTTTCTTGCCCCTCCTAATCATCAATCTACTGCCACTACTAATCTTCATAAATGGTAACCTAAATAGGTTCCTTAGGAATAGATGGTGGCATTATGGTGGAGCTTCTTCTTCTCTTTTCTACTACAACACTAGCTAAAGGAGTCCTCTAACTCAAGGGTATATTATCTTCTTCTTCTTCTTCGTCATCTACCTAAGAGATGGTTTTAGGCAGTAGAGAAATGCATATAACTTTATTTTGTAACTTTTTTCTTCTTATCCTTCTCACATTAGGTCCAAACCTAGCATTCTTAGCAACTAAAGGAGATGCTCACTCCTCTTGAGTAGGTGGTATCACCTCTTTTCCTTCCCCCTCACATTCCTATTCCTTTTCTTGTCCAAGTGGGTGCACTTGTTTAGTCTCTTGATCTAGAGCTACTGCTTCATTTTGAGGCTCTTCAGTTTCGGGTGCTTGAGCCACCTCTTCATCTTGAGGCTCTTCAAATTTAGGCTCAACTTATTTTGGGGACTCTATTTTCCTCTCTTTTTTTCCCCTTCTTTTCCCTAAAGTACTCAACATCCCTCTCGTGTTGATGTACCATTTCCAGCCTAAATAGGGATTGAATAGGGAAATTTGGTACTGTCACTTTTACACTTTTACCCTTAATTGGGTGTGTTGTGGCTTGAAATGTAATAGCCTATGGAACTAGGTCAAGGTTAAAAGGCTTCTTGATCCATTCTATTGTCAACTAAATTATGTGCCTTGCCTTGTGATTTATATCTACATTCTCATCTCTATCTATCTCTACATTCATGATTGACCTATCAAATATTTTGTCATGGTTGTACAATGGGTCCAAGAAATCTTGAGTGTCTTATATAATAGCTTTGAGCAAGATCTTTATTTTTAAGGCCCTTTTTTCTAGATATAGATTCATCCTATAATAATCCCTTATTATTAGAATAAGTCCCAAATGTTGAACTCTGCCAATATTATCAAAATAAGGGTGAGGGGAGTTGTAATCTTCCAAGGGATATTGATCCCACTCCGAATCAAAACTCATAATAGATTATTTATGCTTGACCTCAAATTCACCTATAGTAATAGGCCATACCCATGTCTTCTTGTGTTTCTTTCTCACTCTATCATATGCAGATGTGAGTTGTCTAGCAATCTCTAATAAGATGAGCCTATCTGATTAATATCTTGGGAGTTTCTTTGGATTTACATGTGTGCTAGCTATCCTTAAGTAAGTGAATGTTTTGAATTGGATGTAGTAGGCACCAACCTCTATGATCCTTGGTGTTGCCTCTATTGAAATCCATTTAGCATAATCACCCTCAAAAAATTGGATGATTGCAACTATAAATGCATCATTCACTATTCAATATTCCTTGCTCTAATCTAAGAGTTTATTCTTTACCAACTAAGGGTATACTGCATAGGACCAGGCATTAGCATCTTGCATGTTCATCTTCTTGTAGATCCACGGGTAGTCAATTATCCTAGCTACCAATAAGTACACCAAATATGTTTTCATATAAAACTTTAACTCCTACCAACTATTCATCTAGGTTTTCACTCAACATCATAGCCCAATCAATCATCATTTTGGCCATTCTAATGGTGTCTATGAAATGAACTATCTTGATATAAAGATGCCTAGTTTTTGGTAGATCCATAGCTCTTCTCAAAAGTATAATGACATATCTGATGTCATCCTTCATATCCCCCTAGTCATGTCTACCTTTCTATCTCTAAGTCCCATTGGTGTTCTATCAATAAAAAATGATTTCATGATCTCTATAGCCTTCTTCTCATTCTCCTTATACCATCTTTCTACTTGATCATAAGTTATCTTTACATACTAATCAGTTCTAGGGAGATGGAAGGCTTTATTGATATTCCTAGGTCTAAGGTTCAGGACTATCTCCCCTGTGACACTTTTAACCACTCTTTCTTCAGACACATATTTTTTGACCAAAGTCCTAATGAGCTTAGAAGACTACATGGATGTGGGATGTGATGTAGTATTAACCAAGCCTAATTTGATAAGTGTCAACACCATCAGGACCTTTCTTTAGGATTATTGTAGAGTACAAGGAATGCACTCCAATCTATGTGTCCCAACTTAGTATCTCTAATCTTTGAATGTCCATTTTGAAAAATATGATTTCTTTGGTGCACCTTGGAATCTAAAGACAATAGGTTTTGGAGCCATCTTCTCTACAGGAGAGGATGATGTGGATGTCATTTTATCTACACAAAATATAAAATCATTAGTTCAAAAAGTTGAAAATTAAACCCTAAACAAACCCTATATGCTAAAACATCAAACCAGAAACACCAAAAGAATAGAAAACCAACTCAGTTCCCCCTAATAATCCCAAAAATAAAAATTAAACACCTTCATAGCTATGCTAGGTGTGCCAAAAGGGTATTCCAAGAGTCTTTTGGGCACAGTTACACACCTGCACATATGCACACCTTGGTAGGATGCACACACATATATGTGAGCAACTACACACATGTGCACAACTATGCACATGCACTATGTGAGTGCATAATGAGGGAGACTCTCACTTAGTTTCCTTTGTTTTTTTGCTAAAAGTGCACACATATGCACCTTTATGGGGTGTGCATGTGCACACCCTTATAATACACTTAATATTATTAAGGCACAAAAAATAGTGTGTTGATGTGCACCTTGACAAGGTGCACATCTCAAAACCATTATTTCTTATGTTCTATGTTTTTTAGAAAGGTGCACATGTTTGCACCTTGGGGATGTGTGCACATGCACACCTTTTCTTAGTTTTTCCTTAGGTTATTTTAGCTTTTCTTAGGTTTTTTAGGTGTGAGCAAAGGTGTGCATGTTTGCATCTTTGATGACTTATGTTTTTTTGTTGTGTTATGAAAATTTGGAGTGCACCTAAATAGGTGCAAATGTGTAGTTTAATGGAGCATGGTGAGAAGAATGAAGAGAGGGGAGGGGTTCCAGGGCATTTATAGGCCTCGGGTAATGTGCACCCTTTGGAGGTGTGTACTTGCACATGTGCATGGGTGCAAATCTCCAAAGGAGTAAAGTATGCACTTGCACATATAGCGCAGCTGTCAACCCAAGATGGGTGTGCATTTTCTCTAGCTACACCAATGTGCCCTTTAGCACTAAGAAACCTCTAATTTCTAAAAATTTCTCTATTCTGACATTTGGGTTTCTTAGTTAAAGGACTAGGGCTTGACCCAAACTCCACATGGACTTCAAAAATGATCCTAGGCCCCAAACCAAGGGTTTGGGAGATAAAAATTTACTAGGGTGTCCCCATTTCTAGGAGAAATAGGGCATGTGTCGTGAAACCACAACAATACATACATACATACATCTACATATGCAATTTTATCCCCTTGGAAGGCATTTGATTAAAAACATGGAAAAGTTGTGAAAATTAACAAAAAGTTGTCATGCAAAAAATATAAATGTAAATTTAACTTTCAAAAAATTACTTCATTTAACTAACTTTACTTTCAAATAAAAATTTAGGAAGAAAATATTTAGGTACATTTTTAAAAAGAAACTAAATTTTTTAGTGGATGAAAATATGATATTTTTGTTCATATGGATAATAATATTAATGCATTTTTAAATATTTTGGAAGGATATTCAAATTTGGTTTACAATTATTTTCATTTTCAATAAGTAGTTCTTTTGAGCTGATGAGATACATATTCATATGTGTGATTTCCCTCTTAACTTTTTGCTTTACTACCATAAAATTTGCACAATACTTTCTACCTAAATGGTCTAATAGATGTACAATTTTGAATGTTACATTACTGGTTATGAACACAAGAGTTAAAAGTAGCTATTTTGGGTTGATGTACTTATATATTCATATTTCCTATTAACTTTTTTCTTTTCTACCATAAAATTTGTACAATAGTTTACCAAAGAATGAAAGTTAATCCATGAACCCTTACCTTGAAAGCAAGTTCCAAACAACACCTTGATCAGGCTAGAAAGATCTTGGTCACACCTAAAGTTGCACTTTGCTACATGAATAAATGATGTTTCAATTTTCTTTTCTTTTTATATATCCCCAACAACATTGAAATTTTGATAACTTAACTGTCATCAAAATTTTGATGTTATTGGGATCAATTTTTTTAAAAATGAGTTTGACAAGCCAAATTGGTTTGTCATCAAAAATGACCCCCAATTGTACTAGTAAAATATTCAACCCTTTGTAATTATTTTCAATAGTGTTTTAATAAAATATATATTTTCAGAATTTTATTCTTGTGTAAAATATATATTCGGTATTGATCAGAGCTTCAAGATTGTTAAAGCTTCAAAATTGCAAATAGTACTTTGCAAATTTCAGAATTTAATGGAGTTGATTATCAATATTGATCAACAAAGATGAAGAATTTTATGATAAGAAATTTTTTTTGGCACATTGTTGAATCGGGATATGAAGAACTTGAGAATTAGGATGATCTTCAAGGTAATGAAAGGAGAATTAAGAAGGAAGATGACAAGAAAAATGCATTGGCTCTATTTCACATTTAGATGGCTCATGATAAGAGCTTGTTTCCTAGAATTGTAGATGCACAAACAATGAAGGATGCATGGAAGCCTCTACAAGATGATTCCCATGGAAATAGTCAGATTAAGGTTGTCAAGCTATGAACCTTGAAAATAGAATACAAATATTTGAAAATGAGGGAAACTGAGAGTATGGGAGATTTTTGTGTAAGAGTTAAGGATGTGGTTAATAAAATGACCACTTTAGGTGAAGCTATGACCCAAGAATATGTGATACAAAATGTGTTGATATCATTAACCCCAAGATGGAACAATGTAGTCATCATTATGGTAGAGAGGAAATATTTCTCCACATTGGAGTATGATCAACTAGTTGGATCTGTCATATCACATGAGAATAGATTGAAGGATAATTCTATACACATTAGTGAGAAAGATTTTTCTTCTCAACTAAAAATTTCAAAGAGTGATAGTGTCAATAGAACCTCTAACAACAATAAAGGCCAAGGAAGAGGTCAAGGTTGGAATTATTCAATAGGACATAGAGCAAGATGAGGTGGCCATGGAGGAATAGGTAGAGGTAGATTTGATAAAAAAAATATATTCAATGTTAATATTGTAATAAGTATGGACACTTTGAGAAAGAGTGTAGATTGAAATCAAACAATAATAATAATTCCAATTATACTCAACAAAATGAAGATTCTTCCTCAAATAATATTAGATTGTGTTTTGGCAAAGCTGAAAATAATTTGAATTATATTTGGTATTTGAATTCAGGGTGCTCTAATCACATATCTAGTAATAAAGAGATGTTTTCAAAACTTGGTGGTAGATTTCAATCAAGTATAACACCTGCTAATAATAATATAGCTGATATTGCTAATAAAAAGTTTTCAATCTATAGAATAAGGGTGAAACCCTTGATACTTTCAAGAGGTTTAAAGATAATGTAGGCAATGAAAATAGGAGCACAATCAATGTTTGAGAACAGATCAAGGAGGAGAGTATCTCTCTAAAGATTTTTAGAATTTTTGTGAGATGAATGGCATAAAAAAACACACAACTATTGAAATTGATGAAATATCAACCCCACAGCTCCCAAGAATCACCTACATGCAAACACCTATCACATAAAGAGAAGAAAAAAGATATGGAGGCTGAAATTGCTAGATCCATAGATGAGACATTCTTGATGAGAAAAAAAGTAGATTTTTATTATCAAAACTAAATGAAAAATAATTACAAAGAGAGATTGTCCCTATAAAGGAGATCAAAACCCTAAAAAAGGTCTAACCTAGGTTGCATCATAATAATTAATAAAATAAATTAAGTATTAGATGCCTAAATTTTAGCTTAAGAAACTAGAGTTAACTAGGAAATATGTAATTACTCTAACACACCCCCTTATGATAAACTTAGAGAGTTGCTAAAAACCTAGAAACTAGTATTAAAAGTAGAAATGGGTCTTGACAACAAGGCTTGATGAGGTACCGAAGCACAACCAAATCTTTGGAAAGAGGAGAAATAAAAGAAAGCCACATGGGAAAAACTCTACTCCAAAAAGAGATGAAAATAATGCTAAAAAAACCTAGTGAAGGATTGAAGAAGCTTCCAAGCTAGGGAATGTCATAGAATATAGGAACAAAATATTATCATGAAGAACACCATTGAAGCATGTAGAAGCTACAAAGCACTATCAAAATTAATTGTTGATTTGAAGAGCCTACACTAAAATAAAACTTGACCAGGTAGAGAAGATTGTAATTTGCATAGAATTAGGAGGAACACAAAAGAAAATAACTAAACTCAAAGATTCAAATGACATGAAACACCAAAGCCTGAAAATTTGATCAATCAAATCAAGGAAACATGAGAAACAACAAAGAACCACCCCACCGAATGAAAACAAGGAGTAGAAAAGTGCACCAAAAGAATTGCATATCAAGGAACTAGGATCAAGATGCACAAAAGAGTACATATGTGTGTACTGAGGTGATCAATCTTAGACCTTTCATGAGGTTAATGTCACAAAAGGAACACTCATTATACAAAGGAAGATGGAAAACAAAGGTAAAACATCAACCCCCCATGACACTTTATCAAATTAGTACATGTACAATATGACACAAGATATGATACCCAAGAATACAATAATCTATATGAGTGTCCTCATATGACATTGATCAAATCAAAAGGAAAAACAAGGCAAACAACTAAAAAAAAAAATACATATGTAGTATGACACTTTATCTCAAAGTTTCTACAATAATGGTGCAAAAGATGTCTAAATATATTAGAAGAGACATAAGACTAATACAATAGATAGTGAAAGTCATGACGAATCATTTGAAGCAACAAAACCGATCCCTGGTTTTGATACCATGTGGAAGTTGATGAAAGATCAATTGCATAGCTTCCAAGAATCACTTGCATGTAAACACATATCAAAAAAAGAGAAGGAAAAAGCTATGGAGGCTAGAATTGCCAGATCCATAGATGAGACATTCTTGATAAGGAAAATCTAGATTGCTATTATCAAAACTGAATGAACAATAATTACAAAGAAAGATTGTCCTTATAAAGGAGATTGAAACCCTAAGAGGGTCTAACCTAGGTTTTACAATGATAGATCATCCTTATAAAGGAGATTGAAACCTTAAAAAAGTCTAACCTAGGTTGCATAATAATAATTAATAAAAGAATTAATTATTATATGCATAAAGTTTAGCTTAAGAAAACTAAAACTAATTAGGAAATATATAATTACTCTAACACCACCCCCTAAGATAAACTTAGAGAGTAGCTAAAACCCTAGAAATTAATACTCAAAGCATATTTGGGTCATGAAAAACAAGGCCTGATGAGATACCCAAGCACAACAAAATCTCTGAAAAGAGGAGAAATAGAGAAAACCACATGGGAAATACCCTACTCCAAAAAGAGATGCAAAAAATGTGGAAAGAAACTAGTGAAGGACTGAAGAAACCTCCAAACTAGGGAATGTCCTAGAAGATAGGAACAAAATATGATCATGGAGAACATCACTAAAGCATGTAGAAGTTGTAAAGCTCTATCAAAATTAATTGTTGATATGACAAACCTACACTAAAATAGAACCTAACTAGGTATCCAAGTTTTCTTTCAACATTGAATTATAGTTTGCTTTCTCTTTATGTATTGTTTGTAACTAAATTGTTGCTCATTTTAAGGGCGGGGGTTGTTATCTTTCAGGTTACCCTTTGTAACTTTTTAGGTTACTCTTTTGGGTTTCAATATCCTTTTATAAAGATTTCTCTTTTTTAATAATCTACATATTTTATTTATCTTAGAATAAAATTTGCATATTTTCAAAGCAAACCCTTGCCTCCTCTTATCTTCTTCTTCTTTATGATAGGTATTCTACATGTAGGTATTCGAGGGCTTCATGGATTTGTTTTACATATTGTTCAAATCCTTGAACAACTACATACACACCTCAACAAAATAGATTGGATAAAAGTAGGAATTGTAGTGTGGTAGAAATAGAAAGGTAAATACACACCTCAACAAAATGGATTGGATAAAAGTAAGAATTCTTTTTGGGAAAATGCAGTTGCTAAAACTCTCTATATTTTTAATAAGAGTCCTACATGTGTCCTAGACAAAATGACTCCCTATGAAGTATGGTATGAGAAAAGGCCTAATGTAAATTATTTTAAATATATTGGTTCTTTGGCTTATGTTTGTATACTTGATCATAATAGACAAAATTTACATGCTAAGAGTGAACCATATATTTTTGTGGGTTACAGTGAGGAGAGGAAAGCTTATAGATTGTATAATCTTATTACTAATAAGAATTTTTTTTCAAGAGATGTAGTTTTTGATAAAGGGAGTGTTTATGGTCATCAAAAAGGAAATGTTGAGAAGAAAAAAATTATTTTGAATGATGATATTATTGATAATAATGATCATAAGCAACCAACTAATGGTTATATTTCAAGATCTTCAAGTCCACCAACCAACCTCTCATAAAGTCCAAGCACATGTCCAAATTCAACTCCAAGGATTACAAAGAAGATGAGACAAATGAGTGATATTTAGCAAAGGAACCAAAATCAAGCACATCAAGAAGATCCAATAGGAGAGATGATAAATTTTGCATTACTTTCTCACGTTGATTTTGAGCCATCATGTTTTAAAGATGCATATTCTAACAAGGTTTGGATGCAAGAAATGAAAGAAGAGATGAATTCAGTTCATAGGAATGAGACTTGGGAGATTGTAGAACTTCCACATGAAGAAGAAAATTGGCACCAAATGGGTCTACAAGATTAAGTACAATAGTGATGGGAGTGTTGAAAGACACAAGGTGAGATTAGTTTCTAAAGGTTTTACTCAAAGGTATGCCATTTATTATGAAGATTTTTTTGCACTTGTAGCAAAACAAGATACTATTAGGATGTTGATTTAACTTAAAACATAAAAGGATTGAAGCATACATCATACAAATGTGCAAAGTCTCTTCTTGAATGGGTACTTAGAAGAAGAAGTATATGTGGAGCAAGAACAAGGCTTTGATGTTCAAGGAAAAGAAGATCATGTCTACAAGTTGAAGAAGGATTCGTATGGCCTCAAGCAAGCACCACATACATGGTATGCTAGAATTGATGAGTATTTTTAGAAGAATAGCTTCCAAATGAGTAAGAGTGAACCTACCCTTTACTAAAAATAAAAAGGTAATGATATTATCATTGTAAGTTTTTATATTGATGATTTATTATATATGGGTAGTTGTTCTAAAATGAAAGATGAATTCAAAGCTACAATGGTAGATGAATTTGAAATGAAAGATCTTGGTTTCATGAAATATCTTCTTGGAATGGAGGTTTATCAAGGTAAAGATAAACAATTTTTTTTTTTTAAAGTATTCAAAATATATGTTTAAGAAATTTGCTATGGCTAATTGTAAACCACTTTCCACTCTATTTTCTCATGAACTTGTGTTGTGTAGAGAAGATGGTGTTGAGTTAGTTGATGATCTAGATTATAGAAGTATTGTTGGTTGCTTGATGTTTCTAACCTAGACAAGATCTAATATTGATTATTTAATTTCTCTTATTTCAAAGCACATGAAAAATCCATCATAAATATATATGAAAGAAGCCAAAAGAATTTTGAGGTATGTGAAAAGAACTATCAATTTTGGTATTCATTGCTACTCTTCTAAAACATTTAGTGTTATTAAATTTAGTGATTCAGATTGGGAAGGTAGCATGGATGACCATGAGTCTACATCTAGAAGTTATTTATCTTTTGGTTCTATTTTGATTGCATAGAATTTAAAGAAGAAAATTATTTTTCTCTCTCATCTACATAAGAAAATTATGTTGCAGTTACTTCGGTAGGTACACAAGCCCTTTGGCTTAGAAAGATTCTTGATGAAATTGGGGAGAAGTAGCCTAAACTAATTTATTATGACAATGTAAGTGTTATTAAGTTAGCAAAAAGTCAAGTTCATCACAGTAGGGCAAAGCATTTCGATTTGAAGTACCATTTTATCCATGATTTGGTACAAAAAAGAAATTTGAATTGAAACACATTAACATCCAAGATCAGCTCGCAGATATCTTCACCAAGGCAGTTAAAACAAATCAGTTTTTTATTCTTTGTGATCAAATTGTGAGCCCACTCAACATCAAGGGGGAGCAGATGGATAAGTGATGCTATTAGAGTTATTGGGAGAATTTTTTAGTTATTTTATTTTTTTATGAAAATAAAGAATGTGTTGAAATATGCATATTTATATTTAGGATTTAGTTTTATTTATAGTTTTTTAGTTTTATTCTTTAGCAAATAAAACTTGTCTTGGTATATCTTGTTTTTTTTGTGTATGTGAATTCTTTATATTCAACCCTTTATAATTATTTTCAATAGCTCTACAATAAAAGATATATTTTGAGAATTTAGTTCTTGTGTAAAATCTACAAAAATGAGCAACATATGGCTATGGAAATTTAAGCTTGTAATTGTAATGTGGAAAATAAATTGATGTCTGAATTAGTAAGTGAGCTTTATGGCAATGCAAAGAGCCACAATTAATAGAATTACAAAAGGATTTATGAGATAAATTTGTAGTAATTTTTTTATGAGACAACTGAGTCATGCCTTAATCAACATCTTAATAGCAATACCATAAAAGAAATGGTTGTGGGTACATTAAGGTTTCTTTTACATACATTTTGTAAACAAAAGCATTATTTAATAAATGTATGTAATTGGTAGATCATTACATCAATTTGTGAAACATGACTTCAAGAAAATAAGTGACAATTAATTGGAATTTCTTTAATGAAAAATTAACTCCTGATGACACATCTGTGATCTCATTAAAAAATTTATTGAAACTATTGGCACATCTCATCATATGAATTCCACTTATTTAGCATGAGTAATCTTGGTATTATAACATGGGAAATCCTCTTAAGGAATAATAGATAGTTCATTTTCTAAGTTTTGTGAGGATATGAATTTTATAAAGGAACTCACCCTAGTCACAAGCCATAGACCTTTGTTGCATGTGGGGTATTTTTTAGTATTGGATTTGTTGTTGTATAACTAAAACTCATCCTCCTAGTAATTATTTAATTACCAACCTTCAATGCAAAGTAACTCAATCAATTTACTCATAGAATGCTACTATTGTGTAACATGTTGATGCTAAGATCACCCACATAACTTCAATAACTTGATCACATTGCTTCAATATGCTGAAATGAAGGTTCTTGAGAGTAGGAATAGAATATTTTCAAATATGTTCTATTGTTAATGCTTTCTTATTGTCTGTTATAAATTTTCCATTAAAATACATTGTAAACAAGTTTATATGTGAATATAAGTTAAAGAGGTTTGTATGTTTCACATATATATAAAATTGGTCTTTAAAGGCTGCTAGTTGCAAAGATATTAGAGTACTAATAGTAGTCTTATGCACACATTGTCTACTACTACAACACCATGACATCACCTTTCCAACATCATATACTTGGTGGAACTTGTTATAATGATAGGAACAAGGAACTAGTACCATTTTGGACCTCCATGGGAATAGCTTGGCCTTAGAAATCAACATTTATATGGGTATATGTCTATGCATGTTTTCTTTTGTAATAGTGAAGTATTGTGTAACTGATAGAGGAAGCACAAGTTTGAACCCAAGTGAATGTGGCATATTGTACCCAATATTTTTGGTTTTGAATTTTTTGGTCTCATGCTCAATTCAAATGCATGTATGTTGGAATTGATGTTTTGAAAAGTTTGTTGAATGAGGCTAGAAGAAGCTTAGTGGAGGTTGTGGCAGGAATGGAACCTAATGCTCTAGAATATGTACATGTAGATTTTATTAAGGGTTTATAGATGAAAAGATTTTATCTTGAACAACAAGGTTGCCTTGTATGGCTTGGAAGCATTGTTGGCAATTTTACAAAGGAAGATGTTTTACATTTGCTAAAGGATGTTTCCAAAGCTATGGGATTCACTTGCCAGCTTCTTGTCACCATGGGCAAGAGACTGATGATACCATATTAATTGGTTTTAACATTTTACCTATATGAATCTGAAGATGATTTCTAATCGTGCATTTTGGAAGAACTTTAGAATTATTATTTTTTCTTGATTCAAAAAAGTAGTAGCAGATTCACTACTTATAGTCAACATTACTAAGGTTACCAATTATCAAATTTCTATATTCTGCAACATACCCATATTAGCAAGGTATGCAATTTTTCTTAGTTAACATTCCTTTCACTACTTGTTCTTCACTTTTGATAGTCATTCTTAGTTCTACATGATCACTATATGAATCATTAAGTAGTAACTGCTTATAATGTCTCTTTAGTTTGTTTGGCTGAATTCTCTTTCCTCTGACTAGGGATATTAAGAGTGGCATGTGATCTTTTTCATATTTATCCATCCCCATGTCTTTGGTATACACCCTAATTATTTAATCCCATGGTATGAGTACCATGACAACTTTTCCATTCTCTAAATCCCCTTCTTTTTCCCCTTATCAAAATGAGTATTTCTACTCATAGAAGAAATAATTTCTAATAGTAAAGGTTTTCATGTTGGTTAGATGTGTCAAAGAATCCTAAAATCCTTTATTCAGCATACCATGACAACAAGGGAGTAATTGGGTGCTTCATTAACCTATTCCTCCCATCCCCCATTTCTTTACTAGAATAAAGAATCATCAATAGTAAATATTGGGGTTTCTTTCTCTTCACTAGTCTCAATGGATACTTCCTAAGTTATTCCCACTTCTAATTCTTGGAATGATGTCGGTTGGTACTGTCCCAAATAGATGGAGAGGACTATAACTATTACCTATGATGGGTCATACAAAATCTTCCAACTCCTTATGATTTTTATGATTATTGATGTAAGAATTGTGAGAAGAGATTTGTCTATTTCTTGAGTTCTTTTGATTTTTTATAGTAGCTTACACTAATTATATATAGAAACTAGGTATAAATCACTAAAGAAATGATTAGGATGAACTCAAAAAATAAGAACCAGGACAATGTAGAAAATTACACATTGTATGATCTTTTTTTAAAGGGTGCTAGATCAATGGAAGAGTACCTGCTTCACAAGTAGATGGATGGTGGTTTGATTCCATTGTACCCTATTATGACCAAATACACCATTAAATAAGCTATTCAATATTTGATCAAATATACTACTAGACATGCTACTAAATATACCACTAAATATGTGACTAAATATATTAAATATGTGACCAAATAGATGATTAAATATGCTACTAAATTTGTGACTAAATAAAATATCAAATATACAACTAAATACGTGATTAAATATACTGTTAAGTATGTGACTAGCCACATGATTAAATATACTACTAAATGAATTACTAAATATACCACTATGTTAATGATCAAAATCAGTGATCAAATACATGAATAAAATTGCTTAGTACTAAATTTGGTAGTGTTATAAATGACTGGATATTAACTAATCTTAGTCACATGACTAAGTTTAGTCACATATATATAAATTTTCATAGTTTTTTTAGTCATATATTATTGTTTTTGTACTAGTGTTAATTTGGTATTTTAAGTTATAGACCATCACAAACACCATAACTTTGACTTTTATAGGAAAGTGTAATGTCCTAAGCATGGAAGAAAATCAAGACATTCTATGTGTTTGCTTGTTGAGGACATTCTCTTGACCATAACAACTAGAGTTATAATGTTCATGATGGTCTATAATATTAAAAAATTATCAAACCTATTAAATAAATGTAAATGTTGTGCATTTTTTTAGCTCCACCTATTGTCCATGCATATAGAATGCAGTTGCACATGCATTCTTGATTCAGAGTGACAAAATCTTGTTTTCAATGCGACAGAAAAATGACATGAACCAGAAGATGGGAAAATGATGTCACTTTTGTAGGTTTGGAACCATTTTTTGTTATATTTTGTCCCACATATCCAAAAAAATATGAATATTTTTCATGCATATCATTTAAGAATATTATTTTCTTCATATTCCAAGTTGAAATAGGTGATCATATGTTTCTAGATTACCTTCTAATGGCTCACTTCGAAGCTTTGCAAGCTGCTACTAGATTTATTCTATGCAGATAAATAGTAAAATAGGTTTATTTCTTTGCATTAACATGCATAATGAAATATTTTTTTTCCATATACTAAGTTTTAATTGAAATGCACAAGAAAACTCTTAGTGATAACTATCCCATATTTCTTAGGCTTATTTTTGTGATTTGTTATGAGAAGTTGACCATATGACTTTGTTTGGTAACTTTTATGGAGCTTGAGATTACTTTCTTGGTTTGCAAAATGTCTCTCTATTTGAGAAACTAGAAATGAATTCCACATTAGTAGTTCTTTAAGGATAGTTTTTGGTCAATATGACATTTTTGCGATTTTTAATACTACAAACCTAATAGTTAAGAATGAGCTTTGGACATTGAAAGGAATATTAATGTATGTCTACTAAACTTGACTAGAAGCATAAGTTTGTACCTAGAAAAAGAAGACTAATTAACCTTTCAACAATTTCATCATCCGAAGATCACTAGTCAGCCTCCTACGTAAGTATCTTTTTTTTCCTTTAAAGATTTGATAGTGTTTTGGGTTCCTATTTTGAAATGGATATATGTGATCAAGCATTGTTTTAACTATTTATTGGTTGATTTTAAACTTGTAGCTAAACTTAATAGCTAGAGAGGAAGTTGAAATAGAATATGAAGTTGATGGTTGGTTCTATGTGAGTAAACATATTTAATAAAAAATAATACATTGCATCTCTAGACCAGCCTATTTTACTAGATAACTTTTTCTTTATCTAAATTATTGCAAGTAAGGAAAAAATGACCTAGAAGGGATGGTAAAATGGTTAGATTGGTCCTTGTTCTTTATATGAGCCCTTCCTCTAGAGCATTTTTTATGTAGGAAAGAAATAGACATGTAGCCCTTCTGATGCGATCTTATCTAAATTTAGTCACGGTCTAGCCTTGTCCTATGTGCATTATCACTTGAGTTTTGGTAGTTTTGTTTGAAAGAATATGCACATTTAAAAAATAATGGATTTATGTAGATCCATTGGTTTTGAACTCTTATATATTTTATCCTCAAGTTATCTATCTCAATACAATGTTTTCTACAAGCTAATGTGCTTTCATACAAGTGTGAAGTAACAACTACTTCAAGTAAGACATTCTCCCATTTTATATGTGCTCATTTTTTTGGTCTAATTGAAGGATATTGAGTTGATTGTGGATATAATCCAATATTATATTGTAATATATTCATTACTTTTTCCATCTCAATCTTTGCAAAACATTTTTCAGAATTAGCCACACTAATGTGGTAGTTTGTTGCATGAGCACTCTTATGTTTGTTCACTAAATTGCAACACTACTCTCATTAACCTTTTTACTCAATGGTATTCTTGGAACTATCTATTACTGTAAAATTTAGACATCATAGTATCAAATTTTTTTTTTATTGGATGAATTTCTAGACATAACAGAGATTTATTTACATGGGACTAGTTTGATCCATTTGTTGTGAGAAGTTTGAACGATCTTTAATAAAATAAACTATATTTAAAGGTGCTCTACTATAGAAATATTAACTTAGTGTAATTTTTGTAAAAGATCTTTTGTTAATGCCTCCATTGGAATGATATTATGTGAGGCTAATGATTTTCCAATATACATAGAGAGTTTTTTTTTGTACTAGGTAAGTATTAAGATAGATAATTTTATACATCAATAAAAGATATGGGTGTTGTAAATATGATGGAAATAATTATTTAAAACCTTATTTTTTGATATAGGTTTTCTATGAAAAATTTCATTATGATCATATTGATAATTTTATAGCTATGTCAGAGTCCTCAACTAGTAGCTAACTAGAATTCTAGATAACAATTAATTAGCTTCACCTCAGAAGCCACTAATTTCCACAAAAAAATAGTGTATGTATCAGGTACATACATGTTTCCTTTATTGGGGAAAGCTATGGAAGATTAGTAAGACTATTGTTTGTATTCCCATTCTAGATTAGGTACTAACATTTTTTTTGTAAAGGAGGTTTCTTATTCATTTTAAACATCTAATCTTAATATATGAATAGTGATAATGTTGTTATCAAAGTCATGAGTCATGGAAGACTATGAGCAACAATGGAGAAGGATAGCTAAATAATGAGAAAAATAATCATTTTCCTAGTTACAAAATGTAGTGACAGTGTTAAAAAAAATGAAAACAATGATAAGTCACTATTGTAAGACAAAAATATCACATCAAGTTGAAAGCTAAATGAGAAAATTATTTCAAATAAGGACATATAAGTGATTGAAAGGAATCCTTGTTACACTGAGAGAAGTCAAAAAATAATGGAAAATATGTTTTGTTCAATAGATTAAAAATAGTGAATGCATATCATGTTGCTTGGTTTCTGACTTATCCTTGGTGAAATCAGGCTCGCAAAGCTAGTTCCAATTCTTACATTAGTTATTTTTGAATCATTCTTTCTAACTAATGAACCATATCTATTTTGCAACTCACTTAGATTTTCCTTTATAAACCATGCCCTCCAAGATTTTTAGAATTGAATTTGGGGCTTGCCAAAGCTTTCTTTTTTAACAGATCTAGTCTTTTTCTATGGAACTATTGATGATCCTTTTAAAAAAACTTCTAGTTGGAGGAATAGCTATGGGTGAATTATGTTTTGCTAAGTTTATCAAAATATTCTTTGTATTGTGAACATTTTTCTTAGTTAGTGAGCTAAATCATTTTTGAGCTGTATTTATTGCAGCATGATAATCCACATTCTCCTCCTTAATTAGGTTTTTCTCTTTAATAGGAAAACATCTAGTATGTTGTTGAACTTTCTTTGTAAACAAGTTGTAGTTTGTGTTTAGGGAATTTTTGATAGTTTTTTCAAATAATTTTCCACTAGTAGGGGTTAATGAATCTAAATAATCAATCTCTAATAGATATCTCTTCCCCCAACATTTGATGGAGTTTTCTAAGTGATTATTAGAGTCTAAGGAAAGATAAGCCCATCACACATCTGATGGTGTGTAATTTTTACACTTCAACATTTGATTTACTAGAGTGAAGGAGTGAAGAGCATTGTGAAAATTTGTAGCTTCCTTATCCTTGATTCACAATGTTATCCATTTTTGGGCACTCTATAGGCTTTCCTACTATTGTGTAAGTCTTCCCCATTTTGAATCCTTGTGATATTTCTATTTCATGTCGGGACCCTCATCTTGTGCTTAGAAAGGGATTTTCATGACTAGTTGAATGAACAACATTTCTTGTTGAGGAAAACCTATGGTAAGACTGATCATGCCTTCTAACCCTAGAATATCTCTCAAACCTTGTGTAAGTCTATCATTTGCAACTTCACATGGACAATCTTCTCCCAAACTAGACTATAGTCAAAATTTATTTGAAGGATTCTTATTAATTACAATTGACTCACTTAAACCATGTTGACCCAGTTTTGTAGCCATATTTCTTTTCATTGAAGGTTTCCTTTCAATGTCACATTTGTCCATGCCACCTAGCTCCTTCTAGAAAGATAACTCTAAGACATGGGTATATGCAGGATCACAGTGTGCCAAAAAATGGTGATATTAAAAAAATGTAGTTTTGAAATTCCTAAAAGCATTTCAAAATGCACTTTGAATTTTTTCCCACCCATCCTGGTACCGAACCAAAAATGTAATACCTTGCTTGATTGGGTTCCTAGCAATGAGTATCTAATTTGGGAATGGGTATCCAATTTGAGAATGGGTACCCGATCTATGCTCCCAAATCATGGTGCCAAATTCAAATGTAAAGGGAGTGGAGACCAAATTTTAAGATAAATAATGATTTTTATTTACCAAACTCAAAGGGGGGACCAATTTTTAAATTATATCAAGTCCTAGTATAATATAGTTATAGCATACTTAGGGGGGGGGAAGACCAATTATTATATATAGATACTAAAATTTATTATATAGTGTTATATATAAAAATATTATATATTATATAATTATTTTATATATAGTTATTACTTATTATATATTATTATATAATTATATATCATATATATTATTATTATAGATTATATATTACTAACCTAAGTTAATAAACTATATGATGATGTATATTCCTAGGGGTCCTCCTAAGGACATACATGTGTTCCAATCAGTGCAAATGGGTCATGGGATACCCTAATTATATATCATATATATTATTATTATTATTATATATTATATATATTAGTAACCTAATTTAATAAACTATATGATGTTGTATGCTTGTGGGGGTCTCACTAGGGACATACATGTGTTCCAATGAGTCCAAATGGGTCATGGGATACCCTATGACCCATTTTGACCCATTATATGACAAAAAATCTTCCTAAGGGTCAAAGGATTCCTAGGGACATACATCTTGTGTTTCAATGGGTAGAAAGGGGTTATGGAGTATCCTATGACCCCTTTTGACATAATACATGATAACATACGTTTGTAGGGGTCCTAGGACCCTTATAGACATATATGTTGTGTTCCAATGGGTCGAAAGGGTTCATAGAGTATCCTATGATCCTTTCCACCCATTATATGACAACATAAGTTCCTAGGAGTCCTATGAACATATGTTATCATGTAATGGGAAAAAAGGGGTTATAGAGTATCTAATGACCCCTTTTGACCCATTAGAACAAAACATGTATGGCCCTAGGGTATTAGGATCCCTAGTAACATATGTTATCATGTAATGGGTCAAAATTTGACCCATTGGAGCACAACATTGGTCCTAGGATGCCTAGAAACATATGTTATCCTATAATGTGTCAAAAAGGGTCATAGTTTTCCCTATGATCCCTTTCTACCCATTGGAATATAAGAGGTATGTTCCTAGGGGTCATAGGATACCCTATGGCCCCTTTCTATCCATTGGAACACAAGATATATGTCCCTAGAGGCCCTAGGATCCCTAGGAACATATGTTGTCATGTATTTGATTGAAATGGGTCATAGGTTATCCTATGACCCCTTTAAACCCATTTCAATTCAACATGCTTGTCCCTAGAGGTCTTAGGACCCACAAGAACATATTTTGTCATGTAAAGGGTCAAAAGGGGTCATGGGATATGTTATCATGTATGTCCTTAAGAGTCCTACAAAACTTATGAATGTATTTTGTCATGTAATAGGTTGAAATGTGTCATGACATGCCCTATGACCCCTTTTAACCCATTACAACATATCATGTATGTCCCTATGGTTGCAGGTCCCCTAGGAACATACATCATGTGTTTGAATGGCCCAAAAGGGGTCATAGGGTTCTCTAAGACCCCTTTTGACCCATCAAATGATAACATATGTTGATAAGGGTCCTAGAACCCCTAGAAAAATATAGCATGTATTCAAATGAGTCGAAAGGGGTCATAGAGTACCTCATGACCCTTTTCAATAAATTATATGACAATATATGTTTTTAGGCATCCTAAGACCCCTAGGGACATAAATCATGCATTTAAATGGGTTGAAAGGGGATATAGGGTAACCTATGACCTATTTTGACCCATTGAATGATAACATATGTTCCTAAGGGTCCTAGAACCACTAGGAAAATGTATCATGTATTCAAATGAGTTGAAAGGGTTCATAGAGTATCCTACGACCCCTTTCAACATATTTTATGACATCGTATGTCTTTCAGGGTCCTAAAAACCCTAGGGACATATTATAATCTTTTATATGGGTCAAAAGGTATCATAGTATATCCTATGACCCCTTTTGACACATTTCATTACAACATATGGCTTTAGGGGTCCTAGGACACCTAGGGACATATTAGTCATTTATATGGGTCAATGGGGTAATAAGATAACCTATGACCCCTTTCAACACATTTCAATATAACATATGTATCAAGGGGTCCTAGGACCCCTACGAACTTTTTATAATCATTTATATGGGTCAAAAGGAGTCATAGCATAACCTTATGACCCCTTTTAACATGTTTTCATGACAACATATGTTCCTAGGGGTCCTTGGACTCCTAGGGACAAATTATAATCATTTATATGGGTCCAAAGGGGTCATAGGATAACCTATGACCCCTTTGAACACATTTTATTACAACATATGTCGGTAGGGGTCCAAGGACCCCTAGGGACATATTATAGTTATTTATATGGGACGAAAGGGGTCATAGGATAACCTATGACCCCTTTTGAAACATTTTATTACAATATATGTCTCCAAAGTCCCAAAACCCCTAGCGACATATTGTAATCATTTAAATTGGTTGATAACCCCTTTCGACATATTATAATCATTTATATGGGTCGAAAGGAGTTATATGATAACCTATGACCCCTTTCGACACATTTCATGACAACATATGTCTCTAGGGGTCCCAAAACCCCTAGGGACATATTATAATTATTTATATGGGTCTAAAGAGGTCATATGATAACCTATGACCCCTTTCAATGTATTTTATTACAACATATGTCTCTAGGGATCCCAGGACCCTTAGGGACATATTATAATCATTTATATGAGTTTAAAGGGGTCATAGAATAATCTATGACCCCTTTTGACATATTTCATTATAACATATGTCTCTAGGGGTCCTAGGACCCTAGGAACATATTATAATCATTTATATGGGTCAAAAGGGGCCATAAGATGGCTTATGACCTTTTTTGACACATTTCATTACAACATACATCTCTAGGGGTCCTAGGACCCCTAGGGAACTATTATAATCATTTATATGGGTTGAAATGGGTCATAGAATAACCTATGACCCCTTTCAACACATTTTACTACAACATATGTCTTAAGGGGTCCCAAGACCTCTAAGGACATATTATAATTATTTATTTGGGTCAAAAAGAGTCATAGCATAACCTTATGAACTCTTTCAACATGTTTTCATGACAATGTATGTCCCTAGGGGTCCTAGGATTTTTAAGGACATATTATAATCATTTATATTGATTGAAAGGGGTCATAGGATAACTTATGACCCCTTTCGACACATTTCATTATGACAAATATTTCTATGGGTCACAAGACCCCTAAAGAAATATTATAATCATTTATATGGGTCAAAAAGGGTCATAGGAAAACCTATGACCTCTTTCAACACATTTTGGTACAACATATGTCTCTAGGGGTCCTTTGACCACTAGGGACATATTATAATCATTTATATGGGTTGAAAGGGGTCATAGGATAACATGCGATCCCTTTCAACACGTTTCATTACAACATATTATAATCATTTATATGGATCAAAAGGGGTCATAGGATAACCTGTGACCCCTTTCAACATGTTTGATTACAACATATGTCTCTAGGGTTCCTAGGACTCCTAGGGACATATTATATATTGTTTATATGGGTAAAAAGGGGTCATAAGATAACTTATGACCCCCTTCAACACATTTCATTACAACATATGTCTCTAGGGTTCCTAAAACCCCTAGGGACATATTATAATAATTTATATGGGTTGAAAGGGGTCATAAGATAACCTATGATACCTTTCAACATATTTCATTAAATATATGTCTTTAGGGGTGATAGGACCCCTAAGTAAATATTATAATCATTTTTATGGTCTAAAAGGGGTCATAATATAACCTATGACCCCTTTCAAAAAATTTCATGACAACATATGTCTCTAAGGGTCCTACGACCCCTAAGAACATATTATACTCATTTATATGGGTCAAAATGAGTCATAGTGTAACCTATAACCTCTTTCAACACATTTCATGACAACATATGTCGTTAGGGGTTCTAGGACCCCTAGGGACGTATTAAAACCATTTATATGGGTCCAAAGGGGTCATAGGATAACCTATAACCCCTTTCAACACATTCCATTTACATATGTCGCTGGGAGTCCAAGGACCCCTAGGGACATATTATAATCATTTATATGGATCGAAAGGGGTCATAGGGTAACTTATGACCCGTTTTGACACATTTCATTACAACATATGTCTCTAGGGGTCTCAAAACCCCTAGGAACATATTCTAATTATTTATATGGTTTGAAAGGGGTCATAGGATAACCTATGACCCCTTTTGACACATTTCACTACAACATATGTCTTTAGGGGTCCTAGGACCCCTTGGGACATATTATAATCATTTATATGCATCGAATTGGCCCATAGGATGACCTATGACTCCTTTCAAAATATTTCATTACAAAATATGTCTTTAGGGGTCTCAGTACCCCTAGGGACATATTATAATTATTTATATGGGTTGAAAGGGGTCATTGGATAACCTATGACCTCTTTTGACATATTTCAGTAAAACATATGTCTCTAGGGGTCCTAGGACCCCTAGGGACATATTATAATAATTTGTATGGGTCGAAAGGGGTCATAGGATAACCTATGACCACTTTCGACACATTTCATGACAACATATGTCTCTAGTTGTCCCAAGACCCCTAGTGACATATTATAATCTTTTATATGGTTTGAAAGGGGTCATAGAATAACCTATGACCCCTTTCAACACATTTCATTACAACATATGTCTCTAGGGGTCCAAGGAGCCCTAAGGACAAATTATAATCATTTATATGGGTCAAAAGGGGTCATAAGATAGCGTATGACCTCATTCAATGCATTTCATGACAACATATGTCTCTAAGGGTCCTAGAACCCTTAGGGACATATTAGAATCATTTATATGGGTCAAAAGGGATTATAGGATAACCTTTGACCCCTTTCAACACATTTCATTTCAATATATATCTCTAGGGGTCCCAAGACCCTTAGGGACATATTAGAATCATTTATATGGGTCCAAAGGAGTCATAGGATAACCTATGACCCATTTTGACACATTTCATTACAACATATGTCTCTAGGGGTCCTAGGACCCCTAGTGACATATTATAATCATTTATATGAGTCAAAATGGATCATAAGATAACCTTTGACACCTTTTAACATATTTCATTATAACATATGTCTCTAGTGGTCCTAGAACCCCTAGGGGCTTATTATAATCATGTATATGGGTTGAAAGGAGTCATAAAATAATAACCTATAACCCCTTTCGACATTTTTCATGACAACATATGTCTCTAGGTATCTTATGACCCCTAGGGACATATTATAATTTTTTATATGGGTCCAAAGGGATCATAGGTTCATAGAGGTCGTACAACCCCTAGGGATATAAATTATATGTTTAAATGGGTCAAATGGGATTATAAAGTTCCCTATGACCTCTTTTGACCCATTAAGTAAGAAAATATATTCCTAGGGGTCCTAGGAATATATATTATGTATTTGAATTAGTCAAAAGGGGTAATAGAGTATCTTATGACCCCTAAACCCACTTAATGTCATTGAATGGGTACAAAAGGGTCATATGGTATTCTAAGGCCATTTTGAGTCATTAGATCACATCATTTATTTGGTTAGGGGTCCTAGGAACCATAAGCACAGATATTGTGATTGAATGAGTTAAAGAGTGTTAAAGGGTGCCCTATTACCCCTTTTGATCCTTTGGAACCATTATATGTATGGTTAAGGGTCCTAAAGCCTTTTAAAAAAATATTAAGTATCATAAAAAGGGGCCATACTCTTATAAAAGAATTTGAAATTTTTTTTTTTTAAAAGATTAAATTTTTAAAAATGGGTATCCAATTTGAGAATGGGTATTTGATTTGGGAATGGGTACCTGATTAGGCTTGGTTTTTCTCTGGATGCAACCCTCCATGGTCAACACCAAAAATTCCCACAAATGTTCTTTTGGCCTGTTGTTGTGTGTTTCTAACTTCAACGATGTAGCTGACAACTTTTTTCTCATCTAAATTTGATGAAATGAAAAGAGTTTCTTGAGAACTTTCTTAGCTTTCAATCAATATAATGTCTATGAAATTATGAGTTAAGTAAGTAATTATTACTTATATTCTAATAGAGTTAGTTACAAAGTGTTGATTGGAAGATTGATTGGAAAATAGCTATAACTTTCAAACCGTATAAGATTTTTGAAATTCAAAAGATGTGTCACATTCTATTCTTTGACTACTATAAGGAAAAAAAAAGAAAATTTTGATTTTGATTTTTTTTGAACTAGTTAAGGTGGTCAGACACTAGAGTTTTTTAATTCTGAAAATAGTATAGTAGAAAATTCATAATTAATTATTTATTTGAAATAAAATTACCCAAAAATATGTGTCACATTTGCACATGAGTCTACTTTTTTTTTTCTATAATTATATTTTAAAATATTATCATTTGATTTTGATTAAGGTGGTTAAACATACATGTACTTTTTATTTTCATCTTGAAATTTTTGTAGTACTACATTAAAATTCAAACTTTTGACCAATCAAATAATTTTTTCCCCAAATAAGGTCTAGTATTTTAGAAACTACATTCAATTTCCTATAGATTATTTTCTTACAAATTTTTGATATAAAGTCTACAACCACTTTAAAATTATGTGTCAAGTTGACATAACCTTGATTTGCTAGTTTTTCACTGCCACTTAAGGCCATGGTTTGGTTGACCATGATTAAGAAATATTTTTAAAAGAAATAATTTGACTAACCATCACAATTGTGATGGCCCATTTTGATGACTAGTCATCACTTGCATAGCACAACTATCACAATTATGATGACCAGTCCTCATGGATGAATGGCACTTCTATAACACAACTATTGCATCAATGTGACAATTGTGATGATTGACTAGAAGCTTAAACTATCATACTTATGATGGCATATTGTCACAAGTGTGATGTTGTGAACATGAACTCTTGTCCCTTCCATCTTCCAAGTTGTAATAGTGCCATTCTTCATCATTATGATGGACCCCCTCATCGTCGCAATTTATGACAACAATAAGTTTGATGCCCATCCAACGGGAGCCAATTTATGGTTCTATCACTAGTGCAATGGCTAGACATTGTAATTGTGATGGCCTACAATATCAATTTGGGTCCAAATGTAGTAGTTCCATTATCCTATAGGATCCTAACTTAGATTTAAGAATCAACAATTCGTTAGGAAAAATATATTATGTGATCATTTTCTTCAGTTTGGGCTTATCATCAATTTTAATCTAGTTATTTAGTCCCTTCCATGGCAACCATAGTTAGGTAAAATTTGTGGAAAACTATCCCCTAAGATACTTAGTCCATTCCCTACTCAAGAGCATATCATAGGTTTTGGGAATATCTACTACATGAATATCGATGATGTCTTGAACTTAAGGATATGTAGTTAATTTGGATGCTTGCATCTTTTAATACCCCAATAAACTTTAGTACTATCTTATTGAGATGGACTATGACTCAGTTGATGGTTTGTGGATTAACTCCTAGCCTTTGTGATATTGATAGTGGCATGATGTTTCATGAAGCACTGGAATCTATGAGATAGTTATGAAGATTCTTTCCAAAGATTTATACACTTACTAAAATAGGAGGTACTTATGTCTTATCTTTAAACATGGTTGACATAGCTTCTACAATGTTGACTCAGGGAGAGTTCACCTTCTTTGTGTTGGTGCTGGTAGGTGCCTTGGTGTAATCCAACATCTTCAAAAGAGCTTCCTTTTGGGTGCAACAACTTTGCAATATGTCATACATGGATATATTTTCCTTGGTTCTCTTGAATTCTTTGATGGTGTTGTACTTCTCTATGGACCATGCATGATTCTTTAATGAAGTGGGCATTATCTCTTGCCTTTAAGAGTGTGTTTGGTTAGGTGCACATATTGGGGTATGATTATTCCTTTCTTGTGGATCAAGAGGTGTAGGTTGTAATATAATAGGATTCCCATCAGTAGTAGTTCCTTTTGGTTGTGCAAATTTTATGTGTTTGGTTTGTCATTGTGGAAAATGAACATTTTGGCAGGTTTATACTCCACTTTTTGGTTGAAAGTGAACATGAATTACTCATTGGAACAACATTCTATATTAGTGAATAATGAAGTGTAGTAGGATTCTAACATCATTGTGTTGAACTAGAGAGGTAGCATATCACCTATGTCTTGTGAACTTTGTCCCATGTCATGAGTTCCCCCATAGGACATGTTCTCATTAGATGCATCTAGTTTATGTCAACCTGATTGACTTTAGAAAATTGAACATTGTTATTGTTGTCGGCTGGTATACTTCCATTATTGGGGTGAGTGTTCCATTGTTGGTTATTTCTATTAAATCTATTGTTATGGTCTCATGGATTGAATTCATTTCTAGTAGTATTGTTCCCATAGGAGTTGAAGTTCTTTGTCTAGTTTTCCTATAATTGTTTCTCATATATCCATTGGACCATTGGAAATTTTTGTTTTTTCCCTATGACAGTCACAAATGAGTGAGCTCATTTGTGATTTAGGACATGGTGTTCTTCATTTATTCTAGTTTGGATATCACACTATTCTCTATTTTTGTAAAGGGTGCAACCTTTTGCTCAAAGAATTCAAATTTTAGAGGTTCATATCCTTGATAGGTTATGACTGATGTTGGATGATAGGAATATGTTTTACTAGTACTGGATTCAATGGGGAATACTTATTGGGAAACCTTCATATCCCTACTAGATATGGTGGCATCATAGTAGATGTAATAGTTGGAACTATCATGCTTTCAACATTAGGATTGTCTTGTTTGGTGAAGGTGACCACCTCTTCAAAGGCCTTTTCCAAAGTATTGATATTTGTGGTAGGAAATCTTCTAAGAAAGATGGTGGTGAGTTGATCTATATAATTTAAATTATAACTTACAATGGTATGATATAAGGAGTATCCAATCTCTGGTATTTCATGTTAAAATGATGGTTAAACAATGAGATAGTTTCAGCAAAGTCACTTTTTATTGACAAAAATTGGTGGTTCAAGATAGTTGGGTTGATAAATATCTTGAGCTAATCTAACAAATTCTTAAAATTTGTCCTGTTCTAGATAGATGTTAGTGGTAGATTCATGTACCAGTTGAATGTAACTTCCCCCAAAGTGTATGGAAAAACATGGACTACATCTTCATGTTGAATCTTTTTTCTATTACATATTTCCTTGAAGATTTTGATGTGATCTTATGTTGTTTTGGCTTCACCATAGATGAACTTTGGGCATAAGCTTTTAGGATTCATAGGGAGGTCATGTAATGGACATTGCAAGATGATAGGTGAATCCTATTCATTTGCAATGAAATCCATGGTTCAAGTAGGTGGCGGCTGAGTTTGTTGTTGTGAGATATTTTATGAAGTGGTTATGAAAAAAGAATTGGAAAGTTAGGTGGATGATGATGATGGAACTTGTGATGGTAATAGGCCAAGTTTTGGTATCCCTTTGCCACTATCTGGCTTCTAGAAATGGTCAAGTTCTAAGAACTCATGCTTGTTGGGAGAGGACATCAAAGCTCCCTAAAAAGGGGATGTTGGGTTAGGAGCTTCCAATTTGTGCACCTCTAAAATGGTGCACCTTGGTGTCTATTGCACCTCTCCATTTAATGCACCTTGTTGAAAAACGCACCTTTGCATAAGCACACCTACACACCATAGTGACTTAAAAAATATAGACTTGGAATTTTGCAGATCCTTGAGATTTTAGACTCATAAACTTGTTGATGGCCCTCCTTCCAAGACCATTTCTATTGAAAGGTCATTTTTCATTATACCAACACTAGAAATACTTATGAATTACTCTTTTGAAAAGATGATCACTTTGGCCACCTCTAAAGTTTTGGATGGTTGTTTTTCAACCTACTGGGTAGCTCAATTGAAGATAAATGTGAATGTTCACAAGGAGGCCTTTTTTGGTACTCTAATTGTACAATTCCTAAAGAAATACAATCTGGAAATGAATTTATTTTTCTTCCAATTTTTTTGTTTTAATGATGCATGCCAATATTAACAATGTAACTATAAGAATTCCTATTCTAACAACATGTTTAAAAGAAAATAATAGAGTTAGGATAACAAGAAATTTAAAGAAAATTACTAAAAATAAAATTCCTAATGGACATAAGACAAAACAACAATGCTTCTGTGAATTAAATTATCAAAAGGACCTAGTAGAAAACCAATGAAATTAAAAGCAATGCTTCCTTAACTCCACTATTGCAATGGTCAAAAGGAATAAATGAAAACCAAAAGATGTTTTACAATTCATCAAAGCATGTAGTCATAAAAAGTGCATGCACATGAGACAAATTTCTATGCAAGAACTTGAAGATGAGCCTTTCTCCAATTTGTTACAACAGAAGAAATTTGTTAGAAAATGACAAACACTGCAAGTAAAAGATCATATGCTAGCTCCATCTCTATTTATGAACATAAACTCATAATAGAAACACATGTTCCACCAAGAAATGATACACACAGAATGAGAGCACCAATAGCATACTTTATTGTATCAAAATACCAACCTTGAATACATATTACATTCATGTATTAATAAGAAACCCCATCCTTAATGTAATTTTCAGATGTAGGGATTTTTCCTTGTAAAAAGCATGCTAAAATTGCTAATTTAAAGGAAATTATATTAAAAAAGGCTCCTAACTAAGTGCTAAGTAGGCTTGCACTATTTATTTTATTAATTACATAGTGCATGGACCTTTACTTGACTGAAAACTCTTTAAAAAGAAGATAATAAGAAGCATGGATTCTTGGGATGATTTCTGAGTCTCTAGTACTCCTTTAGATGTAAAATCAAGCTCCACTATGTGTCTCTATTAGTTAAACTATTTCCAAAATGTACTTTTGATGCATGAAATGCTAAAAAAATGAAAGTGACAGTTAACTACCGGTACCACCACAACTAAGAAAAACTGTCAGTACACCTTATTGATTGGCACACCTTGGTGTTTTGTACACCTTATGCAAAGAACACCCTTATACCATACTGATGTCTAAGTGTACCATAGAGGTGATCTCTTGAGTCTCCTATAAATCTAAAGATCCATACTTAGTGTGCACCATTTGTTAGTAGTTACTGATCTCTAGCCTAGTCTCCACAAAATCTTCCAACTTCAAGTCAAACTCATTCAATGCCTCCTTAGTTTTTAATATTCATCTGATAACATCTTTAGAGGATATTTTTTGGAACAATGCTCTAAACTATTGCACCATTGTTTCAATTGGGCATAATTGGGTTCTTGAGTGATCTCCAAAAATCTCCAAGCTAGCAACATTGTAGTACTTATCCACCTTCAAAAACTTCTCTAGAGCCTTATTTTTCATATCCTAAATATCCTCATATAATCCTATCATAACTTCATTTCCCTTAGATACCTTCTCTATCCAATCATCTATTTTATATAACTCATCTATCTTATATACTCCAAAGAGCACTCAATACCTCTGACCCTTAATGGTTTTCAATGATTACATATCATTGGTCCAATTGTTCACTTCATCCATTAGCCCAAAATATTGGTCTACTATTGTGTCCAACCTATCAAAGTTCTTCTAAATATTGTACAAAAGGATCTAATTACCTTCAATTATATGGAAACCTCTATCCTCAAAATGGTGATGCCACCTTTGGCATGTGTCCAAAAATGAATCTCCTTGTCTTCTTGTTGCAGCTCATTTGATGAGGGCAACAACTAGAGTGAGGTAAGGGTAGTCAAGGTCCAATGGACCAACTACATCCTTTGCATATTCCTAGAGTAAATCATTCTACTTTCTTAATTAAAAAATTTCAGCCTCATCTTCATCCAAGTGTTGAAATAGTTGTTTAAGTCTTTTTGTGGTCAAAACTTTGGCCTTGTCTTGGGTGGCCTTCTTGAGTACTATCTCCTACATTTGGTAGTCTTTGGGGGAAATATCTCTAATGTGCATGTGAAGGAGGAATAGCTAGATGTGATATTAAATCATTGTCTTGACTCCTCATGACAAAGGAAAACTGATTTGGATCATCTTGAATGGGCATTGGTGTCTTTACTATGTTTTTTAATACCTCCAACCCCTTAGCCTCTATATGCTCCACATACCTTCTTTTTCGAGTCAACAATTCTTGCTTCATCTATGTGATAGTAGTACCCATGGGAGACATGCAATGTCTTGAAGATGAGGTTGTCTCAAAGATTGGCTTCTTCCCCATGTCACTCCTCTCTAGAGGTTTTCTAGCTCTTCTCTTAGAAAGGGGTTGGGCAATAAGGTAATTCTCCTACACTATAAATTTTCCTCTTTTTCATGGTCCCTATACCACCTGTTCACAATGTCATATGTAATCTTTTATAATTGGTTCATAGGTGGTAGGTGAAAAACCTTCTCAATATTATCAAGGCATATAGCTAGAATCATTTTCCCTATAACACTTCTCAAGACCTTCTCCTCTAGCACATAATGATGGGCTACTGCCATGATTAATTCTAAAGATTGGATGGATATAGAATGCGAGGTCATGTTCACTAGCCCTCTCAGGATCAGCCATGAAATCATCTTTGACCTTTCCCCCAATTTGTTGCACAACACAAAAAATGTGTTCAAATAAATATGGCTCATCTATGTATCTTAAACTTCTAAGTTTTTATCCATGAATCATGATTTATTTGGTGTACCTTGGAACTTAAGTACCCTTGGTTCATGCCAACCCTTCTAGCTCTTTTATTAGCAAGGGTTTGGGAAATAAGGTACTTCTCCCACACTATACATTTGCCTCTTGTTCATGGTCCCTCTACCACCTGTCTACAATGTCATATGTAATCTTTATAATTGGTCCATAGGTGGTAGGTGAAAAAAAAGTGAAATTAGTAGCAATTTTTCCTCAACTCCACTAATGCAACCATTAAAAGGAATAAATAAAAACCAAAATATGTTTCACAATTCATCAAATCATGTGGCCATAGAAAGTGCATGTACATGAGACAAATTTCTATGCAAGAACTCAAAGATGAGCATTTAACCAATACATCACAATAGGAGGAATTTGTTAGCAAATGAAAAACACCAGAACTAAAAGACCACAGAAAAATTAACATACAATAAAACCATTGGTTCCATCGCTATTCATGAACATAAAATTCATAATGGAAACACACATTCCTGTTAGAGTAAATAATTAATTATTAATTATTTATTTTATTTACTTAAGTTTACTTAGGTAAATTAATTTATTAATTAGTTGTAGCCTAGGAGTTAGTTATAAGTTGTTGACAATACGAGAGTTTGTTCTCTCCTAAGTCATACTTATCCTCTCACATTGTTCGAGGACTTTCCACCTTAAGTGGATGCATGCTTAGTTGTCACACTTATCTCCAAGCACCTTCTAGCTTGTTCTAAAATATTCTTGGAGCTCTTTATAAGTAGGCTCCCTCTTTGTATTTTCAAATCACATATCACTTCTTGCATATTGTAAATACATATTTTCTTGTGTTTCAATATCTTGTGGTCTCTCATGTCCTTTAGGGTTTTTCCCTTGCTCCATGCTCTTCCTCTCCTTGGTTTCTCTTTGACAAGTTCTTGCATGCAAGTGATCTTGGGCATCTTCAGAGTTGGCTTTCATCAACTCCAACATGGTATCAAAGCCTCCCTGCTGCTTCCTCATCTGAAGATTCTTGAAGCCACAATCATTGGATGAAGATTAATGTTACATTGTTGTGATCTTGCCAGCCTATTGAGATTTCAGCACTACATGTCAGTTTAGTGAGTTTGCATGTCAATTTTGACAACTACCCAAATCTTGCATGTCATAATTTATGGTTACATGTTGCTTCTAATTAGCTACATGTGAAAATTTATGGTTGCATGCTACTTCTAATCATTTGCATGTTAGTTCTTGGTGAATTTGGTGGTTGCATGTCAAAATTTATGGTTGCATGCTACTTCTAATCATTTGCATGTTAGTTCTTGGTAAATTCGGTGGTTGCATGGTGCTTCTAATTATTTGCATGTCAAAATTTATAGTTGCATGCTACTTCTAATCATTTGCATGTTAGTTCTTGGTGAATATGGTGGATATCTTGAGTATTTTAGGCCCGAGGATCATTTTTCTGGCATGGATTCTCTTGTTTTTTGTTGTACTTTGTTTTGTTACAACTTGTTTTTAGTTTTGATCATTATAGCTATCATTTGAAGCACTTTTATGTATCGCACTAAGATAAAGTGCCACTCTTGCATTTCGAGGGTCATGAACATTGTTTTAGAGTCAATTGTACATGCACTATTTTCATAAAGCACCATGGGGGGGATAGTTGTTTGCTGTTTTAGGCTTCTCCCTTTGTCAAGTGAGTGTCCCTTCCATGGAATTAGCCCATGCAGAGTCAATTTGACCATGTCTTTATAGGTTTATGTACCTCTTTCCCTCTTTCACCATTCTTGGTTCGTTTGCAGGAGACTTCGGCCCACCTTCTCAGTTTCCTGTCATCACACCCCATTTGCATTAAGGGGGGGTTATGCTATTGTTCTAATGCATCCATGGTTTGATGGTTCGATAGTGTGAACTATGTATTCAGTGGTTGATCCTATGTACAAGGCGATTGCAGTGGCTAGCTACCTATGCATTTCGGTGAGATGGATCATCTACCATATAGACATGCTTGGTTCATACCTTCTTCTTCCATGGAGGTTCTTCAAATCAGCATTTTGACAGATTTGTGGCTTCTTCATGCTTCAGTGATGCTTCTTCATGATCACTCCTTGTTCCTATTTTAGGGGACATTTCCCTAGTTGGAGGCTTCTTCAATTCTTCGCTAGGTTACCTCTTTTTTGGGGAGGGTTTTTCCCACATGCTTTTCTCTCTTTCCCCATTTTTAGAGGTTGCATTTTGTTGCATTGTTCATGGGTAGCTAACATGGCCTCGTTGTCGGGACCCATTTTGTATTTCATCTTAGTTTTGTGATCTTAATGCATTTCCCTAAGTTGCATTTAAGGGGGGGTGTTAGACTAAATAATTAATTATTAATTATTTATTCTATTTACTTAAGCTTACTTAGGTAAATGCATTTATTAATTAGTTGTATTCTAGGAGTTAGTTATAAGTTGTTGACAATACGGGAGTTTGTTCTCTCCTAAGTCATACTTATCCTCTCACATTGTTCGAGGACTTTCCACCTTAAGTGGATGTATGCTTATTTGTCACACTTATCTCCTAGCACCTTCTAGCTTGTTCTAGAAGATTCTTGGAGCTCTTTATAAGCGGGCTCCCTCTTTGTATTTTCAAATCACATATCACTTCTTGCATATTGTAAATACATATTTTCTTGTTTTTCAATATCTTGTGATCTGTCATGTCCGTTTAGGGATTTTCCCTTGCTCCATGCTCTTCCTCTCCTTGGCTTCTCTTTGACAGGTTCTCGCATGCAGGTGATCTTGGGCATCTTTGAAGTTGGCTTTCATCAACTCCAACAATTCCAACAACAAATACTACACAAATAATCATAGGGCCAATATCATACTTTTTTTGCATCTAAATACCAGCCTTGAATACATATTATATTCATGTATTTATAAGAAACCCCATCCTTAATGCAATTTTTATATATAGGTCTTGTTCCTTGCAAAAAGTATGCTAAAATTGCTAATTTTAAGAAAATTATGTACAAAAAGACTCTTAACTAGGTGCTAAGTAGGCTTGCACTCTTTATTTTATTAATTACATAGTACATGGACCTTTACATGACTTATCTCCTAAAAGAGAATATGATAAAAAGAAAGGAAGCTTGGGATGACCAGTGAGTCTTTGGTACTCCTTCAAATGTAAACTTCGGATCCACTATGTGTCTCTATTAGTTAAACTATTGCCAAAACACATTTTTGATGCATGCAATGCTTAAAAAATGAAACTGGTAGTTAACTATCAAGACCACCTCAATTTAGCAAAATTTTCAGTGATCTTAGTGTCAGGCACACCTTGGTATTTTGTACACCTTATGAAAAGAACACCTTTGAGTTTTGCACAACTTATAAAAAGTGCACCACTGGGTGGCAGGACCAAAACTAGAAGAATTTTCCAAGTGTCAAAGTTTTCAATTTCTAACATTTGGATTTTGTAACCCTTGTACCATATTGATGTCTAGGTGTATCATAATGGTGATCTCTTGAGTCTCAGATAAATCCAAGGATTCATACTTAGTGTGCACCACTTTTCTATACTTACTAATCTCTAACCTAGTCTCCGCAAAATCTTCCAACTTGGAGTCTAACTCATTCAATGTCTCCCCAATTTTAAATATTCATCTGATATCATCTTTAGAGGATGTTGTTTCAAACATAGATGCTTTGAGCTATTACACCATTTTTTTAACTCAGCATAAATAGGTTCTTGAGTCATCTCCAAAAATATCCAAGCTAGCAGCACTATAGTACTTATCTGCCTCCAAAAACTGCTTTAGAGCCTTATTTTTCATATCCTCAATATCCTCATATATTCCTATCATAAATTCATTTCCCTTGGATACTTTCTCTATCTAATCATCTATTTATCTAACTACTCCTATGAGAACTTGATACCTCTAACCCTTAATGATTTTCAATGCTTCCAAATCATTGGTCTAGTTGTTCAATTCATCAATCAACCCAAAATCTTTTTCTACCACTATGACAACCCTATTAGAATTTTTCTAAATGTTATATACAAGGATCAAATTACCTTCAATTATATAGACACATCTATCCTCAAAATGATGATGCCACCTTTGGTATGTGTCCAAAAATGAATCTCCTTGTCCTATGGCTAGTGCTCATTTGTTGAGCATAGCCACTAGAGTGAGGTTAGGATAGTCAAGGTCCAATGGACTAACTACATCCTTTACATATTCCTAGAGTAGATCATTCTACTTTCTTAATTTCAAAATTTTAGCCTCATCTTCATCTAGGTGCTGAAACACATGTTTAAGGCCTATTGTGGTCAAAAGTTTGGCCTTGTCCTAGGTGGTCTTCCTAAGTACTATCTCCTATATTTGGTAGTCTTTGGGAGAAATATCTTCAACATGCACATGTGGAGTAGGAATATCTAGATGCACTATTAAATCATTTTCCTAATTCCTCATGACAAAGACAAGTTTCTTTGGATCACCTTGAAAGGGTGTTGGTGTCTTTACTAATTTTGTCAATACCTCCAACCCCTCAACCTCTACATACTCCACATACCTTCTTTGTTGTACCCTTGGAGACATACAATGGCTTGAAGATGAGATTGTCTCGAAGACTAGCCTCTTGCCCCTGTCATTCCTTTTTGGAGGCTTTTCTACCCATGACAACTCAATTGATGGAGTGGTCATTATTTTCCTTAAAGGAGAAATTTTTGACACTACCATGAGCAATGTCTTCTCTCTCTCTCTCTCTCTCTCTCTCTCTCTCTCTCTCTCTCTCTCTCTCTCTCTCTCTCTCTCTCTCTCTCTCTCTCTCTCTCTCTCTCTCTCTCTCTCTCTCTCTCTCCAACAATTTTTCCCTCATCGAAACCTCATCAATACATAACTAATGAAAATATTTTCAACCAATCATTTTACTATTGGATTGAGTGACTAGTGGTGGCATAAGGACGATCTCTTGTTTTGGTGGAGGAGGAGGAGGTGAAGGTCTCTTCCCTTGTAGTAGAGATGGTATACTCAATGGTCTCTGGGGAAATGGAGGAAATTGGTTCCAATCCTCACCTAGAGATTCTCTAAGGTGTGTTCCTTATCACTTTACCCTCCAAATATGTCCCAATGGGCATAAAGTCAAACTTCGAGAGGTCAAAGACATGAGATTAATTTCCTTCTATTGACTCTATCCATCCCTCCTAGTTTGTGGACTCCCTAAGTAAAATTGGATGTTCTAGAATGGAAGGATGCATTTGAGTTGCACTCTGTCACCTTTCTTCTTCTGTCACCCTAGCTGAGTGGGTCTTCTTTTTTAGCTGGAGATATTCAATCTTGTCACCTTGATCTTCCTTTATTTCCTCTAGTATAGGCTCTAGAATTTGAGGAGATGAGGCATTTTTCTTCTTCTTTAGCTTCCTCCTCTTCTCCCCTACCATCACTGTCTCAATCTTAGTGCCCTTGGGAAAAGACGAAAAAGATTTTATTTGGGTTAGGGTTTCTGTAGGTGGAGCTTGAGCTTCTTTCCTTAGAACCTATTTTTCTTTGCTCTCGATCTCCTCTAGTTGGGCTTCTTCTTCTTGGATGACCCTCCTTTTCATCTTTCTCCTAGGTATCCTTGTCGATGTAGAAGTAAACCACTTCCTGCTCATGTCTATATACTATTTTTAGTCATACCAGGGACTTCTCTTATCCTTTTTGTCCAACACTAAAATGGTTCATCAGTCTAACTTAGATTTTATTTATGTTTTCAACATATCCACTCATGAACTTTAGCACTAGAATCTTTAGATTGAGGGGGAAGATGGGCTTTTGGCCATAAACCAACATGTATGGGGATGTTCCCAAAGTATTCTTTACTCTAACTTTGTTGGTCCATAAAGCATATCTCAGTTGTGTGTGCTAATCCCTCAAGTTCTCTATGAGCATATGCTTTATGGCCATTATCAATTTTTTGTTGGTGGATTTAGCTACTCCATTCCCTTGAGGGTAGTAATTGGATGAGAACTTAACTATTACTTGATTCTCTAAGACCCATTGGGTAAGGAAAATTGACACATAGGAGGATCCATTATGGTACACTAGAAAGAAAGGCATCCCAAATCTAGTCACAATATGTTCTTCGAGGAAGTTGGTGATAACTTTCACTATGCAATTCTAAAATGTCTTTTCCTTAGTCTACCTTATGTACCAGTTTGTAGCAATCAAGATTTAAGTATGCCTAGTTGATGATGGTGGATTTAATGGTCTGATGAAATATAGCCCCCATTTAGTGAAGGATTGGATCTCAAGTCTGGTTGTAAAGGCATCACTAGTTTTCTTTCTTTGTTAGCACTTGTTTGATAGGCATGACAAGAGCACACTCATTGATGGGTATCCCTGAAGAGTGTAGGCCAACAATATTTGGACCTTAGAATCTAGTGAGTTGTAGCTTATGTTAAGCCATACCTTGTACAATACTTTTTGTGACATTGTTCCAACACTTCTTTGGCTTCATGTTGCAGTCCAAACACCTTAAATACACCCCTTCATAATTTCTCTTATAGATGTTGTCATCTTGGAGCATATAGGACTTACATTTCATTTTTAAACCTCGATATTGAGAACTATTCATGCCTTGAGGGAATTCATTTTCTAGGTTATAATATATGATATCCTAGTACCAAACATCAGTTTTGATCCCTTCACTTGTATACACCTGAGATACTATCTTGTTCATCATTTTCAGCTGTCATTTTGGTCAATCCATGCCCCCTAACTAATTTCATAGGCTGAATTTACAAGTTAAGTTCCTATAGTAGGATAGTCAGCTACATGTCATTTCATTCTCCCAACTCATTCTGTATCAGTAGTGCCTTGACCATATGTTCAGGTACTATGGAATATACCTTTCTCCAAAGTATATAATGTCAAAACTTTTTGATCACTTTAACCTATGCAAATGACTTCTTGTAAAGTTTTGGGTAATTTAGTTTAGCATTCTTGAGAGGAAAAATCATAAATGTTATTGATATCTCATCCTCACCTTCTTTCTCCTACATGAGACTATCTTCACACAAATGCTCCAAGGCAAAAGAGTAGACTTTGAAAGGTAGTTGATAGTTTGGGCTAATGAGAACTAGGGTAGTAGAAATAGATATGTTGATATCTTTGAAAGACCTTTTGAATTTAGGTGTCCATTAAATATTTACTCCTTTCTTCAATAGATCATTTAGAGGATGTACTATCTCACTAAAACCACTGACGAACTTTCAAACAAAGTTAATCTTCCCAAAGAAATACTTTAATTCTTTACAATGGTTAGCTGGTAGTAACTTAAGTTTCACTTCAAATATTTTGAAGTCAATAGAAATTTTGGTTTCTGAGATTATATGCCCAAGGAGCTTCTCTTAGTAATGTTAGGATTAAACCATGGACAGAAATAACAATTACATGCAAATATAAACAATACTAGAATGTTCTTTTATTCCTATTTATTCTAGAAGACAAAGTGAAGTGGAAGAGGAATGTAGCTTCTCTCTTGTCACTAAATTTGTAAACATATCCACTAGATTATCATTTGTATGTATCTTTTCTAGTTTTCCATCATCCAAAACCAACCAAATGAAATGGTACCACAACTGTATATGTTTTGTCTTTGAATGCAGAGCAGAAGTCTTTGCAAGATGAATGACACTCTAGCTATTTGTAAACAAATAGTGATCCCTCTGAGGGTGTCCCAATTATTCCAAGAAGAACTAAAGAAATAACATCTCCTTGGATACCTCTTTTGTAGCAACATACTTTGCTTCTGTAGTGGATAAAGCATTAACATTCCATAATCTAGAAACCCATCTCATAGTTGCCCCACAAACAGTATTATGCATAACTTGTAGTACTCCACTTGGTATCAATATCCCCTTCCAAATCTAAGTCAACATAGCCCTATAAATAAGTAGTAGAGCCCCAAAAGTGTAAACACTTACTGGATGTTCCTCTAAAATATTTTGGAATCCATTTAACTACATTCCAATGCTCAATGCCTGGATGACTCATATACCTGCTAACAACTCCCATTGCATGTGCAATATCTAGCCTAGTACATACCATAGCATACATAAAGCTTCCTAAAACTAAAGTATAGGGTACCTTTGACATCTTATCTTCCTCTTCTTGTGCCTTGGGATACATCTCCTTAGTCAACTTCAAATGACTAGGTAAAGGTGTGCTAACAACTTTAGCATTCTCCATAGAGAAACATTGCAAACCTTCTCAACATAATTAGCCTAAGATAGTGTCAATTTCCTATTCTTCCTCTCTAAAAATCTTCATACCAAGGATTTGTTTTTTTGAAACCAAATTCCTTCATAGAAAATGCATGTGCTAATTGGCATTTCAGCCCCTTAATGTGATCCATGTTAGACGTAGCTACAAGCATATCATCAACATATAAACATAAAATAATGTTACTATCACCATCCAACCTCTTAAAATAAACACAATGATCTAATTGAAACCTACTATATCCATGCTCATGCATAAAATTGTCAACTTTTAGGTACCATTTCCGAGGTGCTTGCTTCAAGCCTTATAAACTTTTCTTCAATTTGCACACTAAGTTCTCCTTACCTTTGATCGCAAATCCCTATGGCCAAGCCATATATATCTCTTCCTCCAAATCACCATGAAAGAAGGTTGTTTTAACATCAAGCTACTATAAATGCAAATCTTCTGTAGCTACAATACTTAAAATAGTATGGATAGAATTCATCTTGACAATAGGAGAAAATATCTCATCAAAATCAATGCCCTTTTCTGTGAAAATTCTTTTACAACTAACCTAGCTATAAATCTTCTCTTACCTCCAACCTCTTCTTTTAACCTGTGAACCTGCTTATTTTGTAAAGCTTGTTTACTTGTAGGAAACTTGCATAAATCCCATGTCTTATTTTTTTAGCAAAGAGTCCATTTTGTCTTTCATTGTAGACTCCCACTAAATCTTAGTATCCACCTACACAACTTCATCATAACATTCAAGTTCACTAGCATCAATAAGTAAAATAGAATAGAAAGAGGGAGAAAATCTTTCTAGAGTTGTAATTTTCCTTGTTGACCATCTAACATTCACTAGTGTGTGTGGTATTTGTTGTTATGGTTGTTGTACATCATGAGGAATGGGTGCAACATCATCTTTTGGAGTATCATCCAACACTACATAATCATCTTCTTTCTTCTCATGTTGCTGCAACAAATCTTTTACAACACTTTATCATTGAATATAATATCCTTGCTTCTTACAATATTATGATTTTCAAAATCCCAAAGCCTTTAACCAAATTCATTAATGCCATATCCAACAAATACACATTTCTTTAACTTAGCTTCCAACTTGGTTCTATTTTCAGAATCTATATGAGAAAATGCTTCACAACCGAAGGTTTTGAGAAAATAATAACTCACCTTCTTACTAGTCCATGCTTCCTCTAGAATACCACAAATCAAAGAAGCAGAGGGACCTCTATTAATCAAATATACAATAGTATTGATAGCCTCCACCCACATGTGTTAGGGCAACCCAACATGCAAGCCCATGCTCCTTACATGCTCCATTATAGTCATGTTCATGTGTTTAGCCACTCCATTTTCCTGTGGAGTCCTTGGAATAGTTTTCTATTTACGAATACCATTAGTGGAGAAATAATCTTCAAATTCATGACTGTTATACTCACCATCATTATCATATCTAAGACATTTTAATTTATTACCAGTCTCATTTTCAACCAAGCATTTCCATTTCTTAAAAGTTTGAAATACATTAGATTTATGTCTAAGGAAATAAACCCATACTTTTCTAGTTGCATCATCAATGAATGTAACATAATAATGATATTCACCAAGGGAAGATACTTGAGTTGGTCCCCATACATCTTTATGCACAAGGTCTAAAGTCTCCCTTTTATTTTACTTCCCAATCTTCACAAAACTCACTCTCTTTTGTTTACCATGCACATGACTTTCACAAAAATCCATATTAACACATTTCAGGCCTGGTAAAACATTATTTTAATGAAGTAAATTCATACCTTTCTCACTCATATTCCCAATTCTATTGTGCCACAATCCTGTATCAGAATCTATAGTAGCTATTTGTTCTCCCTGCTCAATTGCAACAATCATTCCTAAACATTAATTTTTGTCTAGAACAATCATAGTAGAAGGAACAATATAACTTGTACAAAGATATAAGGTGCCTATATCCACATGTTTTGCTACTACATGGTAACCTTTTGAAATGTTCCAATTTTTATCATTAAAAGTAACCATACAACCCTCATCACTAAGTTGCCCTGCTAAAATTAAATTCCTACTCAGCCTTGGAACATGACTTACCTCATGTAGTAGCCAATGATTCCCATTCTACAACTTAATCTTAACTTTTCCCTTTCCAACAATTTGACAAGGTTCATTATCCCCCAAATAAACAAGCCCAAAATCTCCTTAGACATAATCAATGAAATAACCTCTACAAGGTGTAGCATGAAATGAAGCATCAAAATCTAAACCTCATGAATCATCAACACTTTCTAAAGATAGAAGAAAAGCATCCTCTTCAGATTTGTTACTTACCACATTTGCCTCCTTGTTCCCTTCTAGTTTATCTCCTTCACTATTCTTTCAAGTCTAACAATATTTCTTTTTATGCCCTGGTTTCCCACAATACTAGTAGTTATTTGGTCCTCCTAATTAAGACCTCCTCCCCTTTGACTTTCCTCTTGATTTCCCATGATTTCTAGAGATTACTTTCTCTCTTAGTTGTTTTGCCTTAACTTTGTGCATTCAAAGCACTTCCTGATGTAGATCCACTTGAGGTTTTCCTATGAGTTTCCTCACTCAAAGTAACATCGATCACATCATCATATTTTAGGGTACTAAATCTAGGAATAGAATTACTCACAACCATTACCAAGCCATTCCAACTTTTAGGCAAAGAACACAAAATCAAGAGAGCCCTAATTTCTTCATCAAAATTGATACCCAAAGAACATAACTAACTAGTAATATTATAAAACTCATTTAAATGATCTTCAATAGATCCACATTCTATAATTTTCATATTAAATAAACACTTCATGAAAAATACCTTGTTTGAAGAAGAGGGCTTTTCATATAGTTTCGCTAGGGTTTGCAACAACTCTTCAGTTGTCTTTGCTTTTGTAATATTAAATGCCACCGATGGTGCTAGGCATAATGGAATGCTTCCAAGTTCCTTTCTAGCCAAAAGATCCTAGTCATCATTTGATATAGATCCGTAATTCTTGTTTTTTCCTTCCAATGACTTCCATAAACCCTTTTGATAAAGATAATCTTTCATTTGCATCTTCCATAACTAAAAGTTCTATCCATTAAACTTGTTGACCCTCGGCTTACCCTCATCTGCCATCGCTCCCACTCAACCGTGAGACTCCTACTCAACTTGAGACTTTCCTATAGAGGATAACTTAAAAACAACTAGGATTTGATACCACTTGTTAGGATTAAACCACATACAGAAGTAACAATTGCATGCAAATATAAACAATATCAAAAAATAATAGATCGCATAGAAAAGAACACAAGACACCAAGATTTAATGTAGTTCACCCAATCCCTGGGCTATATCCACCAACAACAAGTCCAATATTATTATGATCTAGTGATTACAACCTGATTACAATCCATAATCCCTTATAGCTCAATATTGCCACAAGAACCAATTTTTGAATCACCACAATGAAACAATCCCTAACCCCAAGCCCTTTTATACAAGTATTTTTATCGCTTTAGGGTTATAATTAATAATTAAATTTATAGTACTTTCTTGATCAATCACCACATACTAACAAGTAACCCCAAATGAACACTTCTTGGGATTTAAGGATATTCCATAATTCCTACATCTCTTGAGTTACTATTTCAAATTGGCGATGTGATTACTTCTATCTTTAGAGAACACTATATGGTCATCCATGTAGATGATAATGCACTTGTTTACCAATCCTTTGAATACTTCATCTATGGCCCACTGGAATGTAGCTCCCATATTGATTATGCCAAAAGACATTCTCTTGTATATGTATGTTCCCTAATTGGTGGTGAATACGATCTTTAGCCTATCCTCCTCATCCACCATCACTTTATTATATCCAAAATATTCATTTGAGAATAACATCTTGTATCCACTCACTATTTTTAGTACCTCATCAAGAGAGGGTAGTGTATAATTATCCTTCTAAGATGCCTGATTTAGGTTTTTGAAATTAATACAAAGGTCGATCTCTTCACTTTTCTTTCTTATTTGCACAATGTTGGCTACCTAGGTGGAGTATCATATAGGGAAAATGATCTTAGCATCTAGCAGTTTCTAAATTTTTTTCATGATTAGCAATTTTATGATTGGGTTCATTAGTCTTTGCCTCTATCAAAAAGGTTTAGCATCTAGCTTCAATGGGATATTGTGAGTGATGATGTTTAGGTCATAGGTTTTAACTTCTTCATAGATCTAGGTGATGACATCTCTATATTTGGTGAGAAGGCATAGCATTTCATCTTTCTCTTGAGGGGTACATACATTCTCAATATTGACCATCTTGGGATCATCATCAATACTTAAACTATAAGACTCACACTCACTGTTACCCTTTTCTTTAGGAGCTTTCTTGAGTCATACAGCTTCATCATGATCAAAGATACATTATAATTCTACCATTCCTTTAGGGATAGTATTGGTTTTCAGGTTTAGAATAGCATCCTCTTTCTTGCATTATTGATCTTTTGATTTTGCCTCAGGATTGCTATCAATTATTTGTCCTTCAAAAAAACTCTTGCACATGACAAATTCCAAAGTATGTTGATCATCATAAAAAACTTATAAATTTTTTATGTTGTCTAGAATTGATGGGTCAACTACAAGTTCAACAAAAAAATCTTGAGTTTCATACTTCTTACAAGTTGTAATGCACTAAATGAGATAGCTAGCTCATTGAAAAATGTAATCTTTCTTCTAGGAATGGATTTGGTGTTCGTTGCTATGAAGTCTTTAATAAAGTCCTATACTCCCTTGTGGTACGCCATTAACCTTTTTTCATTGCAAGAGTAAATCACTTTGACCTATCAAATCACTGATTGAGAATCCCCTTCCACCATGGGGGATTTCACATTCTTTTCTAATGCAAAGTGGAGTCCTTGCACTAAGTCTTCATATTCCACCACATTGTTGGTGCATATGAACTTTAAGAGATATGAAACATAGAAGAATTTCCCTTTTGGGGTTGATTAGAGAAATCTCAGCTTTGACTCCTTGTTTGCACATGGAATTATTGAATCTGAGAGTCCAAAATGACTCTTGGTTTGGTGCCTCCATCTTATGTTTATTTTTTTGGACCTTCTCTTTCACTCAATCTTTGAAAAACTTCTTGAGAGTGCACTACACATTTTGTTGTGATATTCAATTACTGGTAGTTTCTTCTAATATTAGAACATCATGGGTTCTTTTTTTTTCATGGATTTCCTCAATTAGGTTAGAGACTTTAAAGGCTTGGGCTTTGGATAAATAATCATTGAGTCTCATCCTTGACATTTTACAAAGTGTCACCTCCTTTGTATGGTAATTACCTCTTCGAGAGGAGAGGACAAAGTTCCCCAATCCAAAGATGTATTATTTTATGATGCATTATGGTCTTCTTCTTTAGAGGAACCCTTATAAATGTCACCCCCTAGGAGAGGGGCTTTTGAAGTGCCTTGAATGTCATTTGTAACTTGAGGTTTTGACACAAGGGAGTTGTCTCTTTGAATACTGGCTAATGGAGAGAGTTGAATCATCACTTGGGTGGCCACATTCTAGCAACTTGGGCATTCAAATTTAGAATGGCTCATGCAATGCAACCAAAAAAATCCAAGGAGAAACAAGGGGCTTGGGTTTGCATATTCTTCAAGGTACTACAAATTGGTAACCATTTTGTCGATAAACTAAGCAATCAGGTCCTAAAGAGAAGATTCTTGTTGGTCCATGGTGAGGTTTTCACTAGATTTCTTAGTTTGGTAGGTATTGAATGCCATTACTTTGTAGGAACCTAAATTAGATTGAGGAAACAACACTTTGTTGGGCTAATTTTATTCTATGATCATTTTATTTAGTTTGGGCTTATCATCAATTTTAATCTAGTTGTTTAGTCCCTTCTATGGTAGCCATAGTTAGGTAATTTTTTTGGAAAACCATCCCTTGAGTTACTTAGCCCATTCCCTACTCAAGAGCATACCATAGGTCTCAGGAATATCTACTACATGAATATCGATGATGTATTGAATTCAAGGCAATGTAGTTAGTTGGATGTGTACATCTTTTAATACCCTGATGACCTTAACTTATGTCTTTTCAAGATGGATTATGACTTAGTTGGTGGTTTGTGGGGTAACTCCTAGCCTTTGTGATATCAAGAGTGGCATGACATTGCATGAATCATTGGATTTGAGATAGTTATGAAGATTATTCCAAAATATCTAGACACTTAGTAAAATAGGAGGTACTTATGTCTTATCTTTGAACATGGTTGGCATAGTTTCTCAAATGTTGACTTATGGAGAGTTCACCTTCTATGTGTTGGCATTGATAGGTGCCTTGGTGTGATCTAACATCTTCAAAAGAGCTTCCCTTTGGATGGGACAACTTTGCAATATGTCATACATGGAGATATTTGCCTTGGTTCTCTTCAATTCTTTGATGGTGTTGTACTTATCTATGGATCATACCTGATTCTTTAATGAAGTAAGCATTGTCCCTTTCCTTTGAGGGTGTGTTTGGTTAGGTGCACATACTAGGGTAGGATTATTTTTTCTCTCGAATTAAGAGGTCTAGGTAGAAATCTAGGGGGATTTCCATCAACTAGTGGTTCCTTCCAATTGTACAAATTTAATGTGTTTTGGTTGTCATTACAAAAAGTAAACATTTTAACAGGTTCAAGATCTAAGTTTTGATTGAAAGGGAACACAAATTCTTCATTGGAACAATTTCTTGTCTTAGTGTTGTATCATCTTAAAATGGAAGCACTTTCATGGTAAGAGTGTTTAGCCCTCTTAGTAAGTGGTATGGGGTCATGTCAATCACCTTGAATGGGTCTTTGCATGGGTCTAGTTGTTTTCCCCTTGTTCTACTTCTCTTGCTCCATTTCCAGCCTCTTTATGACAACTTTCTATTTGAAAGTGAGGACTTTGACTTTTGGTTCAAGAACAACCTTTTAGATCAAGGTTGACCTTGACCTTGACCTATGTCAAGGATAACCTTGACCCTTACCTAGTGTAGGGTCAACCTCATCCTTGGCCCTAGGTCTAATTTTCAATTTTTGGGAGTTTCAAGATATTAGTCTCTGGAAAGCTTTATTTTCCCACTTCCAAGTTGGTTGTTCTAGGTTTCAAAATGGTAGGCTCTTAAATTGCATTTAATCTAGGTCTATTTATTGGAGTTAAGGCTAATTGGGATTTAATGCTCCCATGTTAGCCTTCTCTAGGAGTTTGTGCCCTAGATCTCTATTTAAGGAAGCCTCCTCCTTTCATTTTATCCATCCATTATTCATGAGTGCATACACTTTTTATGAGAAAATTTATTATCTATGATTTATTCACTTACTATAAAGTGAAGATCTACTATCTATCAATCATTCAAGTGTTCAAGCATCCAATTCATCAGGGAGGTCCATTGTTAGCTATTGAAGGATTCAATCTCTATGGAGCTGTCTTGTTAAAGATTTCTCCATCTGCATTTATCCAAGCCTTTTCTATGCAAATATCCATTCAAGATTGGCATTGAAGATCTAATGTCATTGATTTGACACATCCTACATACATTTCTACATTCATTTGGAGCATCCGCACTTGTGGATTCAAGGATTCGAATCCCCCACAAGGATTTCAATATAAGCAAGTTGAATAGTTCCATTTACTTTGTTTATACATATTGCAATTTCAATTATATTCTAAGGTTATTTCCAAACTAGTGTTTGACTAAGGAAACACACCCCCCCCCCCCCCCTCGCCCCCCCCTCCCCATCCAAACAAACAAACCCCTTTTTCTTGTACATATAGGTGTGGAATAGTGAATTGAAGAGAAGATTTGGATGCCCCTTTCGTCGAACTTGCAACATCCACGAATTTTTTTTCCCTTGGAGTAGTGTAGGTCAAAGTAGACATTTTGGGGTAAAATTGTGCCTTAGGGTAAGATTGTGCCCCTCTATTTGGGTCAAGGTCAACCTCCCTTCAAAAAGACAAAAGTTTTCTAAGTTTTCTCTATCTTGACATTTCCAGTCTAGAATAGGTTGCAAAGATCCGTAAAACTATATAGAGACATCATAAATCAAAATTTTCCAAATTTATCCTACTTTAAGGTAAGTATTTGTCTTCTATTTATTTCAAGTACTTACTTCTCAAATAGCAAGACCAAAGGGTCTCCTTTCTCCCTATTCTCCATTTCTTGATCCATTTGTGCATTGATCACTTTCTTGTGCTTAATAAACTTGGATCATCCCTTTTGGGAATTTGGGTCAAGGATAGGTCCTATTTTCATCCTATTCAAGTGCATAATGAAGTGTCATAGGATTATAATAGCATTGTGTTGAACAAGAGAGGAGGCATATTGCCCATGCCTTGTGAACATTGGCCCATTTCACAAGTTCCCCAATAGAACATGTTCTTGTTAGATGCATCCTAGATTACGTCAACCTGATTGACTTTAGCAAATTGAGCATTGTTATTGTTGTCATCTGATATGCTTCCATTATTGGGGTGAGTGTTGCACTATCTATTTTTTCTAGGAAATTAGTTGTTATGGTTTGATAGATTGAAGTGTTTCTAGTAGTATTGTTCCCATAGGAGTTCAAGTTCTTTGTCTAGTTTTTCCTATAATTTTTGTTTGTGTTTCTATTGGACCATTGGAAATTGTTGTTTTTCCCTAGTGAAAATCACAAATGAGTGATATCATTTGTGATTTAGGACATGGTTTTCTTCATTTATTCTATTTTGGATGTCACATTGTTCTCTATTTCTGCAAAGGGTTTGGCCTTGTACTCAAAGAATGTGGCTTTCAAAGGTTCATATCCTTGATAGGCTATGGTAGGAGCCAAGATGACATGAATCTATTATATTGGCACTAGATTCAATGAGGAATACTCATTGGGCAACGTTGGTACCCCTACTAGTTATGGTGGCATCATAGTAGAGGTAATAGTTGGAACCATCATGTCTCCACCATTGGGATTGGCTTGTTTGGTGAAGGTGACTACCTTTTCAAAGACCTTTTCCAAAGTATCAATACTTATGGTAGGAAGTCTTCTAGGAAAGATGGTGGTGAGTTGATCCATAGAATTTGAATCACAACCTCTAATGGTACAGTATAAGGAGTATACAATCTTTAGTGTGCCATGTGAAAATAATGGATAAATTGGGAGATGGTTTTTATAGGGTCACCTTTTATTGACACAAATTGGTGGTGCAAGATATTCCAGTTGATAAATATCTTGAATTCATATAGGAAAAACTTCTCAAAATCTGCCTAGCTATGGATAGATGATGATGGTTGATTCATGTACCAACTGAATGTAACTTTCCCCAAAGTGTATGGGTAAAAATAGACTATGTCTTCATGTTGAATATGCTTTCTATTACATATTTCCTTGAATACTTTGATGTGATCTTTTGTTGTTCGGGTTTCATCGTAGATGAATTTTGGGTAGAATTTTTTAGGATTCATAGGGAGGTTGTGTAATGAACCTTGCAAGATGATAGGTGAATCATGTTCATTTGAAAATAAAGCCATGGTGGAGTACGTAGTGGTTGAATTTTTTGTTTTGAGATTTTTTATGAAGTTATTATGATAAAAGAATTGGAAAGTGAGGTGGACGATGATGATGCAACTTGTGAGGGGAATGAGTGAAGTTTCAATATCCCTTTGGCACTATGAGGCTTCTAGAAATGGTCAAGTTCTAAGAACTTGTGCTTGTTGGGAGAGGATGTCAAAGCTCATTAAAAAGGGGATATTGGCTCGGGATCTCCCACTTTGTGCACCTCTGAAATAGTGCACCTTGGTGTCTAGCGTACCTCTTTGTTTAAGAACCTTGTTGAAAAGAACACCTCTACATAAGTGCACCCACACACCTTAGTGACAATGAAATAAAGACTTGAAATTTTGTAGATCCGTTAGATTTTAGACTCAAAAATTTTCTAATGGCCTTCCTTCTAGCACCACTTCTATTGAGGTCATTTTACACGATGCCAATGATAGAAATCCTTACAAATTCCTCTCTTGAAAAGCTAATCACTTTGGCCTACTCCCAGGTTCTTGATGGTTTTTTTCAACCTACTAGGTAGCTCAATTGAAGATAAATGTGAATGTTCACAAGGAGGCCTTTGCTAGTACTTTAACTGCACAATTGCTAAAGAAATACAATCCATCAACAAATATATTTTTCTTTTGTATTTTCTATTTTAATGATGAATGCAAATGCTAACAATGAAACTATATGAATTCATATTCTATTGACGTGTTCAAAAGAAAATAACAGAGTTAAGATAACAAGAAATTTAAAGGAAATTGTTGAAAGTGAAATTCCTAAAGGAAATAAGCCAAGACAACACTTTTGTGAATTAAATTATCAAAAGGACCTAGTAGAAAACTACTGAAACTAGGAGAAATGCTTCCTCAACTCCACTGATGCAATCATTAAAAGGAATAAATAATAACCAAAATATGTTTCACAATTCATCAAATCATGTAGCCATGAAAAGTGCATGCACATGAGACAAATTGCTATGCAAGAACTTGAAGATGAGCATTTATCAAATTGGTCACAATAGGAGGAATTTCTTATCAAATAAAAAACACTAGAACTAAAAGACCACAAAATAATTAACATACAATAAAACCATTGACTTCATTGCTGTAACATAAAATTCATAACAGAAACACACATTCAAAGAAGAAATACTACACACATAAAGATAGCACTAATATCATACTTTTTTTTCCTCCAAATACCAGCCTTGAATACATTTTATATTCACGTATTTAGAAGAAACCCCATCCTTAATGCAATTTTCAGGTCTAGGTCTTTTTCCTTGCAAAAAGCATGCTAAAATTGCCAATTTTACAAAAATTATGTATAAAAAGACTCCTACCTAGGTGCTAAGTAGGCCTACACTCTTTATTTTATTAATTACAAAGTGCAGGGACCTTTACATGACTCAACTGCTAAAAAAGAAAGGAGGCTTGGGATGACCAATGAGTCTTTGGTACTCCTTCAAATGTAAACTCAGGCTCCACTATGTGTCTTTATTAGTTAAACTACTACCAAAATACATATTTGATGCATGAAACACTTATAAAATGAAATTCATAGTTAACTATCAATGCCACCTTAATTTAGCAAAAATATTGGCACACATTAGTGTTTGGCACACCTTCGTATTTTGTGCACCTTATGAAAAGAACACCTTTGAGTTTTGGAGAACTTATAAAAAGTGCACCTCTGGGTGGCAGGACTAAAACTAGAAGAATTTTCTAAGTATCAAAATTTTCAATTTCCAACATCTAGATTTTGTCACCCTTATACCATATTGAAGTCTAGGTGTACCGTAATGGTCATCTCTTGAGTCTCCAATAAATCCAAGGATTCATACCTAGTGCGCACCACTTCTTGATAGTTACTGATCTCTAGCCCAGTCTCTGAAAAATCTTCCAACTTGGAGTCTAACTCATTCAATGCCTCCTTAGTTTTAAATATTCATTTGATATCATCTTCAGAGGATGTTATTTCAACTAAGCAAAAATAGGTTCTTGAGTCATCTACAAAAATATCCAAGCTAGTAGCACTATAGTACTTATCCGCCTCCAAAAACTTCTCTAGAGCCTTATTTTTCATATCCTCAATATCCTCATATAATCCTATCATAGATTCATTTCCCTTGGATACCTTCTTTATCTAATCATGTATTTATCTAACTCATATGTCTTATATACTCCTACGAGAACTCGACACCTCTGACCCTTAATGATTTTTAATGCTTCTAGGTCATTGGTCTAGTTGTTCAATTCATCCATTAGCCCAAATATTGGTCTACCCTATGAAAACCCTATCAACATTGTATACAGAAGGATCAAATTACCTTCAATTATACAAACACTTCTATCCTCAAAATGGTGATGCCACCTTTGGCATGTGTCCAAAAATGAATCTCCTTGTCCTGTGGCTAGTGCTTATCGAGAGCAGCCACTAGAGTGAGGTCAAGATAGTCAACATCCAATGGACCAACTACCTCCTTTACATATTCCTAGAGTAGATCATTCTACTTTCTTGATTTCAAAATTTCAGCCTCATCTTGATCCAAGTGCTGAAACACATGTTTAAGGCCTATCATGGTCAAAACATTGGGCTTGTCCCAAGTGGCCTTCCTGAGTATTATCTCCTACATTTGGTAGTCTTTGGGAGAAATATCTCCAACATCCAAATGTGGAGGAGGAATATATAGATGCACTATTAAATCATTGTCCTAATTCCTCATGACAAAGACAAGTTACTTTGGATCACCTTGAAAGGGTGTTAGTTTCTTTACTACCTTTGTCAATGCCTCCAACTCCTCAACCTCTATATACTCCGCATACCTTCTTTACTAAGTCAACAATTTTTGCTTCAGCTATGCCCAAGTTGTGCCCATGGGAGACATGCAATGTCTTGAAGGTGAGGTTGCCTTACAGATTGACCTCTTGCCCCTATCATTCCTCTCTAGAGGCTTTTCTACCCATGATGGCTCAACTGATGGAGTAGTCATTATTGTCCTTAGAGGATAATTTTTTTTACCTTACATGAGTGGTCTCTCTCCTCTAAAACCTCATCAATACATAACTATTCAAAATATTTGCTGCCAATTGTTTGACTATCAGATTGAGTGACTAGCGGTGGCATAGGGGCAATCTCTTGTTCTAGTGGAGGAGTAGGAGGTGAAGGTCTTTTCACTTGTAGCAGAGCTGGTATACTCAATGCTCCTTGGGGAAATGGAGGCAATTGGTTCCAATCCTCACCTAGAGATTCTCTCTAAGGTGTGTCCCTTATCACTTTGCCCTCCAAATATGTCCCAATGGGCATAAAGTCAAAATTTGAGAGGTTAAAGAAATCAAACTCATTTCCTTCTATGGAATCTATCCATCCCTCATAGTATGTGGACTCTTCAAGTTAGATTGGTTGTTCTAGAATGGAAGGCTACATTTGAGTCACACTCCTCCCTCTTCTTCTGCCACCCTAGCTGACTGGGTCCTCTTTTTTTAGTGGGAGATATTCAATCTTGTCATCTTGATCTTCCTCTTCCACCTCTAGTATAGGCTCTAGAATTTGAGGAGATGAGGCATGTGTCTTCTTCTTTAGCTTCTTCCTCTTCTCCCCTACTATCATTGTCTTGGTCCTAGTCCTCTTGGGAAAAATCTTTTGTTTGGGTCAGGGTTTCTATAGATGGAGCTTGAGCTTCTTCCCCTAGAAGCTATGTTTCTTCACTCTTGATCTCCTCTACTTAAGCTTCTTCTTCTTGGATGACCCTCCTTTTCTTCTTTCTCCTAGGTAGCCTTATCACTATAGAAGTAAGCCACTTCCTGCTCATGTCTATAGACCATTTTTAGTTGTACTAAGGACTTCTCTTGGTAAGTTAGGATAATGAATTTGGTCCCTTTACCTTTCTTGGTCCTAGCCTTAGCCTGTAGTGTCAACACATTAGGAACTGGCTCCAAGTGAAAAGGCTTTCTTACCCAATCTTGGGTCAACTAAATGACATGCTTTTCCTTGTGTTGTATGTCATCATTCACTTCTCAAAAATCTTGACATTCATTATCAGCCTCTCAAATATTCTATCCCTAATATACAATAGATCCAACACATATGTAGAATCCTTGTTGCATATCTTTAGAGGGATATTCAAATTGAGGGATTTCTTTGCTAGCTATACACTCATCCTACAATAGTTCCTACTATGAACATCGTAGTTGTCTATGAAATTCATCTAGTGATCTTCGATCAAAGCATGAGGTATGAATTTCTTCCCTATGAGATGTTGCACCATCTCTATGTTGTCAAAGTAGGGGCTTTCTACTAGGAAGTCATCCAAGGGATACTGGTCCCATTCACTATCGTATGTAGTAATATCTTGTTTCTTATTTACCTCAAAAGCTCTTATATTAATGGGCCAAACCCATGTCTTCTTGTGTTTCTTTTTGACTTGATCATAGGCTGAGACTAATTGTTTAGCTATCTCTAGTAGTATAGACCTATTAGATAGATATCAGGGAAGCTTCTTTGGACATATGAGGGTCCCTTCCAATTGGATGTGAATTGAATAAATTAAGCACCCACTTGTGTTATATGGGTTGCAACCTCTATAGATAGTTTCTTTGCATAGTCACCTTTAATGAACTAGGTTATGGAAAAGATGAAACCATCATTCACGAGTCTATACTTTGGGCTCTTGAATGGAGCTTCTTTCGCATAAGCTAAGGGTATAATACGTATAGTCAAGTGTTGGCATCTTGTATGCTTTCTCTCTTTACCAACCTTGGATAATCTATTGACCTAACATTCATGTACAAATAGGGGCCAAGTTTCACCAACATGAGCTACTTGTTCAGATTGTTGCTGATGATGGTGGCCTAGTCAATCGAAAACCCCCACCTCTTGATGGTTTCAATGAAAGGAAGCATCCAAGTTTCAAGATGAATGGCTACAAGGAGTCCTATGACTCTACTCTTGAGCATTATAATATAGCCAATGCCATCAATCATTTACCTCAAAGTCATGTCGACCTTTCAGATACCTCAAAATCTCCAATAGTAATGGGCAAAAACCATATCTTTTTGTGTTGCTTTTGTTAGGATTAAACCATGGGCTATGTCCACCAAACAACAAGTCCGATATTATTATGATCCAATGTTTACAACCTAATTACAATCTATAATCCCTTAAAACTCAATACTACTACAAGAATCAATTTTTTCATCACCACTATGAAACAATCCCTGACCCTAAGCCCTTTTATACAAGTAATTCCATGCTTCTTTAGGGTTACAACATGTCAGCCATATGTCAACCATACATTGGCCACAACGTTAGCCATGACCCTTTTTTTTTTTTCAATTTATGAAGTATGTACCATACTTCCTTGATCAGTCACCACAAAGTAACAACTTTCTTAACCAATCATAGGATGAGGCCAAATGCCTCTAGCTATCTCCAGTAGTATCAACCTATCAAATGCATAGTTGGGATGCTTCTATGGATACAAGAGGGTCCCTACCACCTAGATGTATGTAAACATGTTGAATTGAATAAAGTAAGCACCCACTTGTGTTATTCAGATCGTGACCTCTATAGATAGTCTCATTACATGATCACCTTCAATGAATTGCATTATGGAAAAGATTAAACCATCATTCAGAAGTTTGTACTCTGGGGTCTTGAATGGGATCTTATTTTGCACCAACTAAGGGTATACTATGTATGACCAGGTATTGGCATCTTGCATGCTTCCTCTCTTTACCAACCCTAGATAATCCATTGGCCTAGCTATATGAAGGTAGACCACATAGGAATTCATGTAGAAATAGTAGTCCAACTTCACTAATGTGAGTTCTTTGTCAACATTATTGCTATTGATGGTGGTCTAGTTTCAACCTTTCTAGTTCTTCTATTAGCAAGCGGTTGGGCAATAAGGTACTTCTCCTGCACTATACCTTTGATTCTTGTTCAAGCTCCCTGTACCACTTGTCTACTATGTCATATGTAATCTTTTATAATTGGTCTATAGGTCATAGGTGAAAAATCTTCTCAATGTTATCAAGGTATATATCTAGAATCATTTCCCCTATAACGCTTCTCATGCCCTTCTCCTCTAGCTCATAATGGTGGGCCAATACCATGATTAATTCTGAAGATTGGATGGATACAAGATGGGAAGTTGCATTCACTATTCCTCTTAGGATCAGTGATGAAATCATCTTTGACCTTTCCCTTAGTTTTTTGCACAACACCAAGAATGTGTTCAAATCAATATGGGTTATCTCTATATCTCAAACTTTTGAGTGTTTATCCACAAATCATGATTTATTTGGCACACCTAAGAACTTAAAGTTGGTTGGTTTAGGTTTCGTCTTTGCCACCATGGAAGATGAGCATGATATCATTTTAAAATATGCAAAAGACATGCACTAGTATATTGATGTCAACAGCTCGAAAAATGCTAACTAGTATTACTTGACTGATGAAAAATGACATGAAATTGGCAAAAAAAATTTGAAAATTGGTAAATTCAACCAATAGGACCAAAAAATGTGAAGATGTGCACCACATACACTTGTGCATGTGTGCAAGGTGTAGCTTGTGTACAACTTTGTCTTGCATTGTACTAGGTATGTGCATGCTACACATGTGGCACACATAGTGCACATGCACATGTGTGGCCTTTTATGAGGGACTTAAGACTCATGCGCATGTTGCTCATATAGTGCACCAGAGTTTACCTTTGGAAGTTACCTAAAGCTAAGGATGAACTGCTCAAACTATATGAATGCAAAGGTGGGGACATTTGATAGTGCACAGGTGAGGGCATTAGAGTGGGGTTTGCATGTGAATACATGTGCACCCGATTTTACCTTTGGAAGTTACCTAAAGCTAAGGGTGAACTGCTCAAACTATGTGGATGCAAAGGTGGGGACATTTGATAGTGGACAGGTGAGGCTCTAGGAGGCCCTAAAATACAAAGTAATCACTATGCGAGGGGACACCCTTTACTTATAGATGTAAGGGGCTTGAGGGTGCGCATAATGCACCTCTGAGGGTGTGCATGTGTGCTTCACCAAAGTTAGGGACTTAGGCACACATTGCACAAAACTCATGGGTATGCATGTGCCCACATTTTATTTGCCTTGTGAAAATTTAACCTCCTAACCTTCTAGCCTTATTCAGAGTTGATCGACTGGACATCCTAGACTGACTTAGACCTAGAGGGAGAGCTTATCCATAAAGATGCTCGACTAGGTGTCATGTACTAGAGAATAAAATCCCTCACCTTAAAAGAAAAGATGGGGTCCCCGTTTTGAATTCAAAATGGGAGGTGTATTGTGAAGGCACAACAAGAACAAAACACACAGATTTAACAAATTAAACTACAAGACTATAATTGATGAAAGTAAAACAACCACAATCATCATAAAACCTTAGATAATAAAATTTTGAAATGAAGAACCACAATATAGAACCAAAGCCTGAAACAAAATCAAATGTAGCACACCCAAATGTGGAGGCTTATGACAAGTGTGAGGATATCTAAACTAAGTCTAATTTGTATTCTTATTAATAGGAGCTTGAACATTCTTCCTGCCATACAAAGAACAAGTAATAGTTATTATTAACTTGGGTAAAATGCTAAGATGTGGATATCTCCAAAGCTTCCTGCATCAATACTTCTTGGATCACTGATATTCTCAAGAAATGGTGAGATTTGTTAGAAGAATTCATGTTTCTCTCTCTACACCATCAAATGCAATATAGCCAAACTTTTCTTTTAATATGAATTTTCTTTGTATTAGGATTATATCATCTATATTCTTTTGACTCTCCATTATATCCTACCATTATAAACTCACATTTTCTTCCTAATTTTCTATTTCATTCATTATGAATGTGAGCATAAGTTGTACACCCAATAATGTGAAAATGAGATACAATAGGCTTTCTTTCACTCCATGCTTCTTGAGGTGTTATGCTCATAACTTCTTTTTGTAGGAGTTCTATTCAAAATGTAAATTGTCTTATAAATTACTTCATCACAAATATTGACTTCTACCTTTCTAGAATGAAGTATGCTATTCACTTTCATTATAGTCCTATTGTTCCTTTCTGCAACCCCATTTTGTTGTCATGATGAAGAGATAGTTGATTCTTTCTTTATGTTATTTTGTTTACAAAATCACAAAAAATATTGATTCATATATTCAATTCCTTTATATGTCCTTATGATCTTTAGACATTTCCCATTGCACATCATTCACATACCTTTCGCCTTGGTCAAACTTTTGGGAGCCCATGCACCCTATTCAACTTTTGTAGAAGTGGAATGAAGTTGTGAAGTTGCCACATTTGAGTTGATTTGTTCAAAATTTGCAACCTTTATGTGTTGAGTAGCTTGATTTGGGTTAAGGTAAATTGAACTTGCTGTAACTATGTTACAATTTAATAATAACACACATTAGGTGCAATGGACTTGCTTTGTCCATTTAGCTGAAAATAACATATATTTAATTGTTGCAATCGATAAAATTTTCATCGCCATGAATATTATTATCAACACTAGCTTTATTTGGGGCTTCTATTTGAATTTCTACTAATGATTCTAATATTGTTATAATAGTATGAGATGTCCTAATTCTTTTTCAAATAAAAGATTAAACAAAATATAACATAGATCTTATACTTTCTCATCAAAATAATGAATTGAATTAGAAATTATAGGACATGTCAACTAGATCTACCAACTATATTTAAAACATTGTCTTTTATATCATCATCTTCTGCAAATCCATGTTCACCATTCTAATTCCATTTGGCAAATATCCTCCATGTTATTCATTTTTAAATATCTTTTTTATTTTTTATATTTTTTAATATACTTTTAAATCTTGTTCGCTAATGTCTTTCCTACTTCAACTTTAATATTGCAGAATTAATCATTGAATATCTTGAAGACGACATTTATGAGAAAGCTTCAATAAAACCAAAAACATAATTTTTTCCTCCAAATGCCTCTTACTCATTTAACTAAAATAAATATTCAAAGCATTTTTTTATCTCATGATGCAAATGGTAACCATCATCCGCATTCGTGCATAGGCAATGAAGAAAATATACCCATCGATCGCTGACAAGCAAGAGAGTAAACCAGGACAGGCATCAAGTGCATTCAGATTAATGGAACCAGGACTTTGTTTTCCTTCTCTTCAATTGCGATTTCTGAGACTCTGCACCAGATTATTTCTAATTTGGCCCAAAAAGTATCTTTGAACCCAAGTGACTAGTTTGAGAATCGATCCATTAACAATCATCAATTGCCCTTTCATTAATATTCTTCATATGATCTGATTTTTAACATGGATGAATTTCTTATAGTTCCATGTTTTCAGCATCGTATCTCACGCTTTCTTTACATTTAGCCTCCTATTTCTCCTACGATAACTAGCGAAATAGGAAATCGCTAGTTAGGCAAAGAAATCGCGAAATCGCAAATGTTTTCAATGTCAAAGGCAAAGAAATTGCCTATCCATAAACGTGCATAGGCAAAGAAATCGCGAAATCGCTAATGTTTTCAATGTCCTCACGCAGCCATATGACCTCTGCTGTTTAGAGAGTGATTCATTGACCCTTTCAATGATTAATACATTAACAGTACTGAAAAAAGCAAAGAGAAATAAGAGGGTTTTGGAGCTGCTTTTAAAGGGAAGAGAGAAAAATGTCTCTAAACAAAACAAGTTAAAAACTTAATTTTATTATTTAGCATTTGTAGTTTAAGAATGAATTATTAGTGTGATGTTTAAGTCATCTAGAACAGAGGTGAAAAACATACAGAAATAAATGAAACATTAAAGAACTAAATGTATGATTGCTGCATGGAAAAAGTGACAGAAAGAAGCGTAGGGAGATAACATAAGTTAAACAAAGTAGAAACACAAATTTCAAAGGCGAATTATAAAGAGTTCACTACCAGATTTCAATAAAACTCAATTATTACATTATGATAATTGATTGTAATTGGCTGCAACTTAGCATTAAACGCCTGTGAGTTCAACTGTACTATTTTGTGATTTTTGTGAGACTTTTATAATTGGACAGAGAATGTCATCAAATTTCTTTGGATGGAAAAAAGACTTATATAATTGAACATAGAATGTCACAATGAGAGAAAAAGGATGAGCCAACCTTTCTCCTCCTTGGACTATTGTCTTGGCTGTTTGAGGGTGTTCCTCTTAGGAAGCTATTAAGCTCCCTACAAAAATATAGCACTGACTAAATTTAAAAACACAAATTTATGCTTACTTCAAATAATTAGATTTAATTTTAATTTTAGATATCTTTTCAAATATAAATAGATAGAAACTGAAGGAGCAGCCCCGAAATTTGACCACTTAATAGACACCATTGTTTATTAAATTATAACAGCATGCTTATAAGGTCAAAAAAAATTGTGAAAAGAACAGCAACATAGAGAGTCAACAAAATATAAAATTGCAATTGATAACGGCAAAAGAAACATCTAATGATCATAGTGCCTTAAATAGTGAAATAAATATGTACAATGTTGAGCCAAAGGCTGCAACACAACCAAATGCAACACGCCCAGAGACGAGACTTCTAATGAATGCAGAGATACCTAAGACTAAAGCTCATAAGTAGCTTTAGCAGTAGCTTGAACATTCTTCCTTTGATAGGAAGAATCAATAATTAATAACATTGTGAAAAACTAAGATGTAGACGTAGACCAATTTCCGGAACTCCCTTCATAAGTATTATTTGGATTGTTGGTTTCCTCAAGAAAAGGTGAGATATCTATGGGCAAATGAAAAGTTCTTGGAGTACCAAGAAATACACTTGTTATTTTTTCTAATCTCTAAACAATCTCCATCATAGTTGGATATTGGTGTGGAACCTCCCTTGTACAAATCAACCCAATTTGCATGATTTCAGTAAGGCATGTGAATACCATTGCTTTATTTGACTCATCAACATCTGTGAGTAGTTGGTTGTCCACTGCATCTGTGATTTTATTTGGAAAATACATGCTTGTCCATTTTGGCAGATCAGTACCTTCTACAAATATGTTATTTTCTGGTCTCCTCCTTGTCAATAATTCTAATAGTAGAATTCCATAACTATATACATCTCCTTTGGTTGAAATATTTCCACCCATTTCATGCTCTACAATACAATATATAATAATCAATGACTCTAAAGCTATATGCAATCATTATTAAAATTTAAAATAGTCGATGATCATTTATATTCTATTGATACAAAATTTTAAACCTAGTGCAAAGTAGCCAATAGATCCATTTAGAACACTTGCAGAAGACACTAAATTCATTGAACTCTTGAAAAAGAGTCTTGTAATGCTGAAGTCTACTATATATGAAGTCATGTCATCATATAACAATACATTGTTAGGTTTTAAGTCACAGTGAATGACTTGCACACAACAATAATGATGTAGATATTCCATTCCTTGTGCTATCTCCTTTGCTATTTTTAATCGGTCAGTCAAAGTAAATTTGCATTTATCTTCTCCCTCGGGGTATAACCACCTTTCCAAACTCCCATTTGACATGAAAGGAAGAACCAGTACCTTTAAATCATGGTTACAATAAGCTGAAATGATTTTTATCACATTATGGTGCCTAACTCTTTTTAACACATTGCATTCTCTCTAAAAACTTTAGAGGGCATTTTCATCTTGTAAATTGAAGACCTTAATAGGAATATATGTACCATTGTTGAGAATTCCCCTATAAAAAGATCCAAAACTACCAACCAGCCCTAGCTGATTAGTTTGGTTAAACCCACTAGTTGCATCTGCAATTTCTTCATATGAAATTCTTTTTGGTCCAATGTTGAAGTCAACGAGATTTTGATCAATATGTCTCCTTCTATAAAACATTAGAAACAATATAGAAGACATAACAAATATTGCAATGCCAATCAGAACTGGTACTATCACCTTTTTGAATGTTGACTTGTTTTTGTTCTTGGAATCCAAGCATGGTGGTAGATTAATCCACTATCCACAAAGGCCAACATTTAATGAAACTGCTGACTTATCAATCCTTACAAAAACTCCTCCTTTTAAATTGTTTGAAGACAGATTAATATGTTGAAGCATTCTCATTTTTTGGAAAGTCAATGGAATTGTAACTAACAAATTATTTTTGGAGAGATCAATGTCTTGAATATTTTTTAGATTGGTAAGTGATATTGGTATTGAGCTCCAAAATGAATTCCATGAAAGATTCAAATATTGCAAGTTTGTACAACTTGACAATGTAGCTAGAATTTCACCTAAGAAGTTGTTGAGAGACACATCTATAGTCTAAACCATTGCCATAGTACTCATTACTAAAATAGAACCTTCCAACAAATTGCTTGAAACATTGAAATAAAATTGAAGATTCACAAGACCTGACCATTCAGGAGGTATGTTTCCTTGTAGTCTATTGTAGACTAAGTCCACCTTTTCCAAATTTATACATCTCCCTAAACTAGTAGGCAATTTTCCTGAAAGCTGATTGTGATGAAGAATAAGATGCCTTAGTTGTGGAAGATTGCCAAGAGCAGATGGAATTTAACCAGAGATCATGTTTTCACTCAATGATAGCAGTCCAAGACCTTTTGCATGCCCTAAACTTTTTGGTATTTGCCTGCTTAATTTATTCTTGTCCAAATACAATCTTCCAAGATTTAAAAGATGCTCGAGTGTGGAAGGAATGATCCCATTGAAATGATTGTTAGATAAATCTAATGTTTCCAACTTTGTAAGGTTGTCGATGCCACTTGGTATGTTTCCCTCAAGTTTATTATGGTTCAGATAGTACATATAGTTGGCTTGATAGTTGACTAATAGGAGGCAAAATTCCAGTGAGTTGATTAAAAGACAAGTATATTTCTTGCAAGGAGGAGAAATAAGTCAAGGATGTTAGAAAAGGCAAGTCATTGCTTTTGCTCATGAGATTATTTGCTGCTAATGAAATCCCTCAAAGATGACTGCAATTTTGTAAACTCCAAGGGCACAGTACCACCTATTTGATTCCCATCTAAATCAAGTTTTTGAAGTTGAGAGCAATAGGAGAGGGAGGCTGGAATTTCTCCAGTGAGTTGATTATCCCATAAAAGCAATACTTGTAACTCTGATAGCTTGTCGAATTGCCAAGGAATGTGGCTAATTAATTGATTTTTATATAACTTTAAAATTTAAAGGTGAGTACAATTGAAAAGGGTGGTTGAAATCATGCCCGATAAGTAGTTTTCATGAAAATCAAGCATTTCAAGTTCAGTAAGCATGCCTAATTCAACAGGAATCAATCCCAATAAATAGTTTTCACCAAAATAAAGCTCTTCAAGTTGAGTAAGTGTACCCAATTCAATAGGAATATCACCATAAAATCCATTGCTCGCTAAGTCCAATTCAATTAGAAGGCCTAGCTCAGAGGGAATGTTGCCACTTAGTTTGTTAAAAGATAAAATAAGATGATGTAAAGAATGACAGTCAGCCAAAGTGGAGGGAATGGATCCTTCTAATTTATTATTAGAGAATCTAAGTATTCCAAGGCAAAAAAGCCTTCCCAATTGAATGGGAATTTGGCCATGAAAGTTGTTATTTCTAAGAGAAATTACTCTAAGAAAAGAAAGATTTCCAAGAAAGGGGGAAATAGTGCCCACTAGTGACATAACTGTGAGAGTCAAGGAAACCACACGTTGATGACGAGAAGAGCAAGAAACACGAGTGCAATTATAAAAAGTTTTATTGGAAGACCAATCATGTAAAACATTTTGAGGGTCAAGGGAAAGAGAAGTGTTGAAAGCCAAGAGAGTTTCTTCATCAAAATAAGAAGAAGGAGAAGAATGAGAGACAGGAAATACGAACAGAAACAAGAGCAGAAAACAAGCCATCTTCAATTTCAACTCCATGTGGGTATTTAGCCTATCAAGTCATGTTCTTGGTATAAGGATGGGTATCCTTATATAGCTCTCTGATGATAACCAAGTTGAACTGGAATTGCAAAGTAGCCACACAGATTAGGATTTTTTGGAGACTTTGTTCAATACCTTGTTCCTGTGGAAGGAATACAAAATTTTGGTCTTGTCCACTCACTTTGTGTGGTATGCAACACTCTTTGAAATGTAAAATCACGAGTCTCATTTTTTTTTTCCGGCCACTGTGGATAGGCAGCGGCTATCGACGATGGCTATCCAGCCCTACCATTCGGGATGGTTGGATGGCCATACTCCATGACCCCAATACCCATGCTTTGCCGGCAACAGTCAATTCCAAGGTGGCTTGGATTATTTTAAATCATCGCTATCCCCCACTTGATCGATCCCTATTTGTGACTAGAAAATGGCCGAATAAATTTTGTTTACGGTAGGAGAAACTTTAAACTATTTATTGTTAGTGAAATATTAAATCTGTGAAACTTGAGCGGTTGGACGAGGCGAACTCAAAAAATCGCTCTGCTATGATTTTCTTGCTTCATGCGAACTTTCAATTATTTTTGGGTATAGCCCTTCGCTTGCACTCCCATTTTGTCGGCACTTTTCATACCACATTTACTGCGAGAGCTTTAGGTTAGGATATAATGGCTCTGGCTAGCGATGAACCAGATGTTTCTGGTGTTCACGCTGCTGCTTCAAATTGCCATGGCGCCACCACCGAAAAAATGCCCGCGCAAGTTTGTCCTGAAGGTTTTCCATGAGGTAATCCTGATATTATCCTTCCTTTGCAAGAATTTGATGCTGCATGTGACTAGTTAGAGAAACATACCTTGATAGGGTATTTTGTTGGTAGGACTCCTCTTGAAGCTATGCTCAGAGAATGGGTCAACAAATGCTAGACTCCTCATGGAGTCTGCCTTGATGCTATGCAAAACCTTACCAAAGGTTTCATTTTATTTCACTTTGGTAACCCGTTGCAAGCAGACACGGTCTTTACCAATGGCCCTTGGTCTATGCATTCCTCTCTACTTGTTTTTCAGAAATGGTCCCGAGACTTCATTGTCTCGGATGATAAAAAGCTTAGGGTTCCTGTATGGGTCGAATTCCCAGGTCTACCCTTGCCCTGCTAGCCTTTCATTGAGTCTATTGCCCAAGCCCTTGGAAAAGTTGTTACCGAGGAGCCTGAGAAATTTTTTAATGCTCGCCCTCAACGGTGTGTTTGCATTGAAGTTGATCTTTCCAAAGATCTCAAGGATTTTGTAAACATCCAGATTGGAACTCAAACCTTCTCACAGAAGGTGCTTTACTTGAACCTACCTAACACCTATTATAGGTGTCGGTCTATGGAACACAAGATCAGGGATTGCCCTTTGGCTATGCCTAGGGTCAAACCCCAGCTTAAAGCTCTATGCCTATCAAACAAGCCGAAGGAAAAAAAGAAGAATGGGTTACTGTTGGGCGCAAGGGCAAGCCTGCCTTGAATCCCTTGGCCCCTAAGCCATCCTATGGGACGGTTACCATGATTCCTCCTACTTTCACAGAAGTATCAATGCCTACTAGCGTGGAGCCGCCAGGAGCTTCCATTGCACTTGTTCCAGGGGTTTCGCAGGTTTCAAACCCTGCTAGTTTGTAGGGGATCAAGGTGGCTGCCAGGGCCTTGCCCTTGGCTGGGGCTCATACCTTTCTTGCAATTTCTTCCATAGTACCACCAGCAACAAAGCATTCTCACAGTCCTCCTAGACGTGCAGAGATATCAGGGGTAGAACAATAGGTTGTAAGTCCGGAGGATTTTTCGTCTGATTTCCACCCAGTTTCTACCTCTTTGTAGAATAGCTACTCCTCTCTGGAGGATGAGGATGATATGAAAGAGTTCTCATGAACTTCCTCTCGTGGAATGTTCGAGGTCTTACAGACCTCCCCAAAAAGTTCTATGTCTTGGATACTCGTCATAGACTTGGGAATTTAGATTTTCTTTGCTTGCAAGAAGTTAAGATTTTTGGTTTCATGCTTTCTACTACATGGCGCATCATTTGGAAGGATAGCATTATATTTTCTTCTTAGCATGAAGTTGGCCGAGGTGGTGTAGTTACTCTCCTGTCACCTTGCCTTCATTCTGCTATTATCGTGCACGATTCTGACCCAACACATCGTATTATTTGGCTTTACCTCTCCATTAACAATCATTCTTTTGGAGTCATTAATGTTCATGCCTCCAATGATGCTGTGGAAAGGGCACAAATGTGGGTTTAGCTTGCTAACAACTTGTCGCTAGGTACCTGGGTCCTGTGTGGGGACTTCAATATGGTTGAAGTGGCCTCTGAAAAAGACGACATTCTACCTTCCCATTGGACAGTTGGGGAAAGAGAAGCCTGGTTTTACATGCGACATAAATTGGGCCTTTTTGATCCCAATACAAACTGCCGCCATGGTAGTGGGGCCTGGTACACTTGGTCCAATTTTCGAGCTAGTCTTGACTACATTTTGAAACGTCTTGATCATGCTATGATCTCAGTGCAATCTTTTTTCTCCTTTTCTAAAGATCGTGATTTGCCTTTCATTCCCCTGACAGATGTGACACTGTCAGACCATTATCCCATTTATTTTGGCATTTCTTGGCAAACAGCTGTCCCCAAGGTGGCCAAGTCTGAATTCTTCCTTAACACATCTGTGCTGTCGCATGCTTCCACCATCTCCCACATCCAACGTGTTTGGAACTTGGAGCCACATCTGCATTCCCATCAAGGTTGGATTCAATGGTGGAATGACGCCATTACCAAAACTGCTCATTTTTTGCGCATCTACAAGCATCAGCTAGCTATCTTCAAAAAATGGTCTTATGAAGCCAACACCCTTGCCCTCAAAAAAGCCTCTGAAGCTCTCACCTTCAACCCCTTTGATGTAGAGTTACAAATTCAGCTTGCCAAGCTTTGCCATGATAAGAAAATTGCTGATAACTATGTTGCCCAAGGAGCCCAAATCAAAGCTCACCTCCACTAGTTGGAGGTTGGCGACAAAGGCTCGAAGAAATTCTTCCAGGCTCTCTGAGCTTGTCATACCAATGTTGGGACTAAAAAGATAAAATAGGGAACCGATGTTCTTTCTAGTTTGCTCGACATCCTGCAAGCATTTGTTCTTCACTATGAGAACGTCTTTGCTTTGTAGGGAAATTCGGTTGCTTAGGAGGAGGCTCTCAGAAAGTGTATTGTTGTTACTCCAAACTGCCTCATGGTTGAGCAACGCACTTTCTGTGAGCAACTTCTTTCCCTTCAAGACCTTAAAGAGGCAATTTACTTCATGGCAGATGACAAATCCCTTGGGTGTGATGGATTTCCCTACGAATTTTACAAACATCTTTGGGAGCAAATTGGTCTTGATCTTCACAAAGTCTATCTTGAAGCATATCATTCTAAAAGCCTAAGAGCAATCATAAATAAAGGCAATATTAAATTCATACCTAAAGCTGGTGATCCTAAGGACATATGCAACTGGAGGCCGATCACCCTCCTGAATGTGTCTTATAAGATTATTGCCAAGGCGCTCTCTCTCAAAATCTGCCATATGCTACCTTTAATTGTGTGGCCTAAACAAATTGGCTTCATCAAATTTAGATATATTCTTGACAACATGATTTCTATCTAGGAAGGTATGGAATGGGTCCATAAGTCCAAGCAATAGGCTATCTTTTTAGAGATAGATTTTGCTAAAGCCTATGATCGCATTGAATGGCCTTTCATTTTGGCTATGCTTCAGGCTCTGGGTTTTGGTCCCAATTTCCTTCAGTCTGTGGAGATGCTCTTTGGTGACACTAATGGTTGCATCACCATTAATAATTCACAATTTGAAGCTTTTGGGCTTTTTCGCTCCATCAGGCAAGGTTGTTCTCTAGCTCTAGCACTTTATGTCCTTGCTGTTGAAGGTTTTGGTTATTTACTTGCTCACTCTGTGTCTTTAGGACTGGTCTGTGGAATTTCCTTGCCTGATTCTTCCTCCCAGTTAGTCAATGGTCATTTTTTTGATGATTCTTTTCTTACTCTTATTGAAGATGAAGAAAACATTAAAAATTCTTTAAATTGTCTGGACACTTTTTGTCAAGCCTGTGGCTCTGCCATTCAATGGCATAAAACGCTTTGTTACCACCAGTATTTCTTGCCAACTCCACCTTGGCTCAGCCAGTTTCAATGGAAATGGGTTACTCATGGAGAAATCTTCCACTTTCTTGTCATTCCCTTTGCTTTCTAGGCTTCCCCTGTGGAACTTTGGAATGTTGTGCTTGCTAAGATTAGCAAAAAGCTTGATTGTTGGATCACTAAGCCGCTTTCTCTTGCTGGTAAATTCTAGATTTTTTCTAAGATTCTGGTTGCCACCCATGTGTACTATTCTTCCTATTGGGCTCCCTCCAAAGCTTCCTATCTCAAGCTAGAACGTTTGCTCAGAGATTTTCATTGGGCCTCTGGTTCTGACCATCATGGTTTTCACAGAGTTGCTTGGGATTTCTGTTGTCTCCCAAGGGAATCTGGGGGTCTCAGCTTGCTTTCCACTTGGAAGCAGGGCCTTGCCCTCTATGCGAAATGGATTATCAGAGCTATTTTTGGAGATGAAACCTGGAAGATACTAGTAAGGAATTGCATTTCTTTCGGCTTCCCTATTAACAGACTAGCATGGAAGGGGATTGGTTTTCAGACCCATCTCACTATATGTGAACCAGTGGTGATACAGGGCTCTTTTGTTATAAAGAGCATTTGGAAAGCCTGGGAAGCTATTAAAACTTGGCTTCATTGGGCTGGTGATGAGTTTTGCAATGGGCTATCCTTAAATCAAAAGAAAATTTGGTGGTCTCCACTGTTTGCCATCCAGGGCACTCTGCTTGCCAAGACTCAAGGTGCAAGTGCTCTGCATTTCTTTAAACGTGGCATTCACACTACTAAGGATATTTTTTCAAGAGTCACCATGAATTTCAGGTCATGGGAGGATATGCAAGTTTAGTACCGCCTTGTTAGTTTCGATCACCAGACTTTTGACCTTTTGTTGTCTTCCATCCCTGTGCACTTAGTTCATAAAGTGGGGATTCAGTCTATTCTTCCTTGGTGGCATGATTGGAAGTAGTATCCTGCCACTCCATTTACCAATTATAAGCTCAACATCGGGTACAGATGGCTTTCGCCCCACCTTCCAATGGTGGACACGCTTAATCAATGGTGGCATTTGCAATCTTCTCTTTCTCAATAGAGAAAACGTTTCAACACCATTTGGAGTGCCATTATTGAACCTAAGATTGCCCACTTTTCTTGGTGCCTTTCCTTCCAAGGTCTTCCCTTGGGGCCTCGGTTCAAGCACATTGGGGTTCCTGATCCCAGATGCCCCTTCTGTGGTCAGCTTGAGTCCTTTTTGCACACTTTTTGATTTTGCAAGCGTGCTAAGAATTATTGGCACTGGATTCATGATTTTTTCAAGCCTTTCAAGCCCGAACCTTTTTCATGGCACATGAACCTACTGGGTGATTCCCTCAAAATTCCTCAAACGTTCTCCCAGATTTGGCATACCTTCAGGATGGAAATTTTTTTCTCTCTATGGAAAGATAGGAATGCAATTTTATTCACTCACAATTTTTTGGATGTTGACATTGCAATATACACTAAGGCACGCATTTGTAACAATGTCATTATGCAGATACAGGTGCAAGCTAATAAAGTTACCCTGGAAGTTGCACACTTATACTAATTGTTAAATCATTGGGGCAATGCTCCATGCACCATTGCTAGAGTGCCTCTGGATGCCTCAGTCGATGCCTCTTTGTCCCACGGTCGCTGTTCTTGATGCCAGTCCTCTAGCGGCCATTCACACACGCTGCGCCCCCAAGGTCCTTGCCACCGCTCTCCCAACAGTGGACATGGTAGCTGGAGGCACCACTTCGCTTCCCCACCGCATGGTGGTTCTAGTTGGTCCCTGGCTCCTCCCCCTGGGTGGGCTTCTAGCCGGTCCCTGGCTCCTCCCCCTGGACGGGAACACTCTATAAAGTTTCCTCAGCTGGCCTTGGCAATTTCTCCTCCGCGGCCAGACACGAAGGATGCAGAGACTGCGACTACCCCAGATCCTGTTGATGTTGCTGACGACTGAACTATTCCCAGTCCATGCCACAATCCCACTGATGTGTGGGGATTTCATGATAAAGATGATCCTCCCTCTGCTAGCACTGCCTTGGCAGCTTAATTTTTTTTTTGATGAATAGTTAATAGTTTCTGCCTGAGGCCATGTTGTTTTTTTTGGCTTCGACCGTCTGAACTCATTCACGGGGTGATCCTGTATCCCCCAGCCCCTTTTTTGTGAATTATAATCTTAGTAAATTTTATTAATTGAAAAGGACTATTCATCAAAAATATTAAATTTGTTTTTATTTTGCTTAAATCTATTTTTATTTTGCAAATATATGCAATATCTATTAAGCTTTAGCAAATATGCAACAATGGTAGTATGTTAGTTTTAATGTTTCAATACACATATAATACTGAAAATGAGATACAAGATAAAAGTGATATTTACAAATTTTAGAAAGAAGTCAGATTAGTTTAATAAATTTTATTTTATAACTTTTATCTAAGTTAGTTCTAAATATTATAATTGGTTATTAAATTTGAGTAATAATAAATTATAATAGCAATATATGAAATCTTAACATAAATATTCAAATTATGTAACAACTAACACAAAACAAACTTAACATCTATATTAATAGGGTTGATAGGTAAATAGTAATTTCTTTCAAATAAGAGTAAATAGTTAATTCTTTGAAACAAGAGTAAATAGTTAATCCGAGTAAATAAGTTAACTCTTTTGAAGGTTTATTTTAATGTTATGTATTTCATTTCTTAAATTTTAATAATAACTCTATAAAATGTTTTTTAAAATGTTTTCAAAATATAAATTAATAGAGTTAATATCATTCTATTATCACTTCATCATATTACTAACTTCATTTATATCGCTTCATTTGAAAAATCTTTGTTAAAGGAAAATAAATGATAAATTTTATGATCTATAGAAATCTAAATTTTACTTTATCTATCATGATTATTTATTTTATTATTACAATAAAAATTAAATAAAAAATATACTCTTCAAAGGGCAGTCATAAGAATGATGAGGTGTTCTATAATTGAAATCCATAAAAGTGTCTATCTACTTCGAACTTTGTTTAATAAAAGAAAAGTGATCAAGGGTTGTATAATGCCATGTATTATATGATATTAACAGTTTTTCTTTTGTGATTTCATATTTCTAAAAATATTGTTTTAAATATTTCAATGCTATAATTACAATTTGCAAAAATTAGTTTAATAGACTAAACCACTACTTTTTTTTTAAATAGAGGAAAGAATGAGTAAGAAAACCTTCATTTTACAAAGTATAGATTTTTATTAATGTTTCATATATATTATGTTTTATGTTTTATATAGTATATATTTTTAAATGTTAACTAAGTTATATATAATATTATATATTATTTTACAAATATATTCATTATGGTATTTTGTTATTTTTAATATATTTGAAATTAATTGTGTGTGTGTGTGTGTGTGTGTGTGTTTCTTATATTTAATAATCATTATTTAAAATATAATTAATACATCAATTTTATTTTATATATTTAGAATAAATTATAATCTAAATAAGAACTTATTTTTATTATTCCATGTGAATAAATCTAATTATTTTATTTCAAATTATGATATAGTAGATTTATGTGTATTTAAAATAACAACAAAAAATTCAAAAGAAAACTTACCTTTACCCCTCCCTTGCTTCCAATCATACTACCCTTTTAATATTTAATAGAGTTATCATTGAAATTTAAGAAACAAAATAAATAACATTAAAATAAACTTTCAAAAGAGTTAACTTATTTACTCTTGTTTCAAAGGATTAACTATTTACTCTTGTTTCAAAGAATTAACTATTTATTCTTGTGTGAAAGAAAATACTATTTACCTATCAATGGTATTAAGATAGATGTTAATTTTATTTTGTATTTGTTGTTAGATAATTTGAATACTTATGTTAAGATTTCAAAAATGGTATATGCATATATTGCTATTATAATTTATTATTACTCAAATTTAATAACCAATTGTAATATTTAGAACTAACTTAGATAAAAGTTATAAAATTAAATTTATTAAAATAATCTGACTTCTTCTTTTAAAATCTATAAATATCATTTTTATCTTATATGCCTACCAATTTATAAATATCAATGACCATCTTTAGTATTGTATGCCTATTGAAATATCAAAACTAACATACTATCACCGTTGCATATTTGCTAAAGCTTAGTAAATATTATATATTTGTAAAATAAAAATAGGTTTAATATTTCACTAACCTCTTTTATGCAAAATAAAAATAGGTTTAATATTTGACTACGATAAATAATTTGGAGAATAAAGTTTCTCCTTCCATAAGTAACATTTATCTAGATAGCATAGTTTGATAGCAATATCACAACATTTATCTAGCCATGTTCTTGCCATAAACATGGATCAATGAAGTGGGGGACAATCTATGAATTAAAATAATCTGAGCCACCTTGGATTTGACCACTATTAGTAAGGCATGGGTATGGGGGTCATGGAGTATGGCCATCCAGCCATCCCAAATGGTGGGGCTGGATAGCCATCACCGTGGCTATCTAGCCACACTTCCATGTCCCATAAAATTTATCCATTGCACATTGTACTTTCACCAGTGAATGCTTGTGTATAGGAAGGAAATAACTATGACCAGTACTCTCTCTGATTTTGATGGAGGGTTCATACATCCTAGACAATCTAGATGAAGGCTACTACATTGACTTTTTAAGAACAACTACACGTTAAAATAAATTTTATTTCAAACCTATGTTTTTTATACTCACCTTCTCATCCATGGACTCAAAGTTTTTAAGTATTTGATATATGAAATATTTCTAATAATATACTTTTTTTCGTAAAAATTTAATAACTTAAAATTATTATATTTTTATTTATTTTTGAATAAAGTAATTAATAATGAAGAAAGTAATTAATTATTTAGTAAATAAAAGTTAGGTTTTTGAATTATGAAGAATTAGAAAATCAATTTATTTAATTAATTAATGTAAAATGATAAAAGATTATATTAATTAGCAAAGAAAATTGTATATTGTATATAACTAAAATTTTATAATAATTTTATTAAAAACTTAACTTATAAGAAAATTAAACTATTATTCTTATGAAATAACTTCTCCTTGATAATTTAAATCTCATTTTTTTATATAGAAAAGTTTAGATTGTCATTGATCATGTCAACTACTAATTAATATATAATTCGTTGCTTAGTAAATTAATATATCATATTTTGAGATTTATCAAGTTAAATTATACCTAACTACACTTTGACAAATACATACATATTATCAACCTTTACATAAACTAATATAAAAACCTTATTGAGATTTTAAAAAGCCAATATCAGAAGGGATGCCATAGATATTTCCAAAGGTTGATTTGTTAACAAATATAAATTTATAATCACTAATACAAATTTAATTGATAAATTAAATTTGAATTGTAATATTAAATAATAATAGATCATATGGTGATATCAAAAAATAATAGATAGATAAAAAATGCATTGAAATAATCTTGACTATAACATTATTTTTATTAGAAAACTTTACTTACATACATGAACAAATTTAGTTCTTGATCTAATATTCAAATTATTTAAAAACTAGCATACGCAAGCTTTTGTGCTTGCAACAATGAGCCAATAGGTGTTTACTTTAAGTAAAATTTAATTTAATTTTGTAATAAATTAAATAAATAATATTTATTTATTTAACTATTATATAATAATAAAGGTATGACTACTAAGTGTTTTATTTATTATCATGAGCGATGGATTCTTTACTACTCATTAAACATGAGTCAATGAGTTTGACTCAAAAACTACATAGTTAAACCCTCATAATTATTTTAACATTAATTGTCATCTAGCTACTTAATGATTATATTCTAAAAATATTCTTAGTGACAAGTTGAGTGTATTTTAGTGTGCAATGATAACTAGTGGTTAAACAATATTATTTTGAAATGTACTATTGTAAATCAATGACAGTGTTTTTTTCTATGTTTAAATTATTGTAGGTCAAATATAGGTATTGTCTATCAAGAAACACATATGTCATATGTACCTAAAATGTTCCTAAGTTATTAGAGATGCCAAAAAGAAGAAGCATAAGGTTAAAATCTAAAAATAGGTTTTTACTATAGTTTAGCACATATTAACTCCCTTCCCTTTCAATTCCTGGATGTCTACATAGTTTATTCATTTGACTAAATTTTTAGTACTTTTGTAATTATCGATTGAAGTGAAATATGAGTTGCCTTGCATTACATAACCAATGAGGTCTACAAAATCTTACGATTTCATCTCGTGGAGGCCATTTCAAATTAAAAAGTTTTTCTCCCCTTTGTGTTCATATTATGAAAGTTACATGTAATAAAAAATTATAAAGTGAGTCACAGTAGAGAATTTTTGCTAGGAATCATCACCTGATTCACTTTAGAAGATATTTTATTGTAATATATTAACCAGACCAACCTTTTTCAAAGCTTGAAGTGTTGACAGAATGTAGGAAAGGAGGATGACTAAGCATTTTCTTCCTGTCAGCATCTCCCTGAAGGATGTGTACTTCTCACCTTTCACATATAAGAAGATATAACCAGAGTTTACTAAAGAGGCTCAAATATCTGTGCTACATGCTTTTCAAACACACTGCAATAAATTTGTACCTCTAATTACCTACTTATTTAAGCCATATACGAATAAACATTTGATGGAACAGATAATACTGAATATTTGTTGAATATAGTTGAAGGTGACCATAATTATTTTTAGGTGATCTTCTATGAAATGAATGAGTAGATCAACTTAATGAGTTGGATCAACTTGTATATACTCAATTTGATTTTAAAAATTATTACAAAATATAAAGCATGCTAATTTAGAAAAACTGTCTAAATATATATTTATATGATTCATTTCAATCAATGAATATTTTCACTGTATAAGATTAGCATAGAAAACTATAATCTCCTATTAACAAAATATCAATTCTATTAAAAAATAATTTTAATTTAACCAAATGTATATGATAGCTCAAAATGAGAAGCAATGTACCATGAATTTAGTAGGATTCCAAAATAAAATTGAGAAATTGTAGTCGGTTATAAGCATATGCATTCATTATAGTGAAAATCAGTAATCCGAAATAGTTCGTTTTAAGAATGGCATGTTGATCAAATGGAAAAAAGTGTATATCAAATTTACAGAGCAATGTTGGAAGGGACTTATATCTTAAAGGCTCCAATAAATTCAGCAATTATAAATGGTTAATATAGGTCAAAATTAACAGCTTCCTGAGTAAACTCAACAACCTTTTATCATATTAGTTCTTGTTCAAATGAACAAAACATTCTATAAATTCTGGTCTTCCTTCCGATGAACAACCAAACATTCTGCTATCATAATCAAGAATCCTGCTACAGGAACAACCAATATAAGATTTTAAAAAGGAGTTAGGCATCTACATCAACTGATATATTTAGTGATATGCTTGGCAGGTTGCATTTAAAATGTAACCAGCACTCAGGGAATTCCTATAAATATTTCCAAGTGATCAATAGATTTTTAAGCACCCTATGTAAAAGGATTTTAAATAATTAAAATGCAAGGCAAACAAGACAAACACTAGAAAAATAAGCAGAAGAGGGATGAAAGTGAGATATAGGGAAACAACTTCAAATTTACAAGTTTGGAATTGTATAGGCACTTACTTTTGGAATTCGCTGATTAAATTTACTTTCAATTTGTGCATTGTAGTCAATGTCGACAGAAAGTGGGGATGAATTTGTGCGCACGTTGATTCTGTTTGCCAGAAGTTTCACCAGGAAGGCTAATACCAGTTCTCAGAGAGGTTGCCATGGGGCCATTGGCAAGCTATCAGAATTGAAAGACAAGCCAAACTCATTATTGAGTATGGAGGTCATTGGATTTGTTGCTTTTTGTTGTTGTGAATAGAGCCACAAATTTTCATAATTTGAATACGAGGCCTCCATTGCACTATTTCTAGCAAGATCACCAACAACAGCAGTGGCAGGAATATTGGATGAAATTGGAGGTGCTATTAATGAAGTGCCTTGATGAATTGAAGAACTCCCCTACTTATCGAAAGGTTGGGATGCACCATCCATTGCCACATTAAAAAGGTTGTATTCTCCAGCTAGGTAAGGGTAGGATGTAGACTTGATGAAACGTGGAGTTGAAGCATCTTTTGGTGAGTCCTGCTATCAGTGGGGAAGAGTGCCCCCCTGAACCTTGCCTTTGAAGAAATCTGCCTGTCTGCAATGGTAAAGTAATCTGGATAAGCTCCAAATTTACAAAAGGAATTAGCTAATTAGGTGATAGTACAAGTTGATAGTTTGCTTGGTTGAGAATCAGAAGACAAGGTTCAAACACATACACACATTATAGTTTATAAGCAGCTTGAGTTCAAGCTTCACTTTTGTAATGGATTGAAACAAGTAATAGGTGAATAACATCAATCTCATGATAAGATTTTAGCGCATTGCATGAAATTTTATTCTCTTTGTACATATTTTGAGGTTAATTGGAATTGAAAGCTACCTCAGAATTCAAGAGTTAAATCTTAATTGAAATGCTAAAAGTAAAGTAGTTTGTTGTTTGTATACAAGTGATTAGACATATACAAATGATGATGTTGGAAAATCTTTAGCATACCTAAGTTTTAGCGAAAGATAAGAGTCCAACTGGCTATGCTTTTCCATATGGACACTGTATATTTTATCTCCGTGAAGACAAATAATGGGAGTAGACAGTTAGCATAATTGAGACACTTGTCTGTCAATGTTAGATTCCACGTGTAAAAAAAAAAATTAGATTTCCCATTAAATGATCATATCCTCCAATAATTTTTACAAACAATTACATTTTTCATGTACAGCTGTAATAGAGTTGATCATGATTGTCTTTATATGTTGTATCCATTGTTTTGAATACAAGAAAACATGGTAAGCTATGCTTTCTCTTGATATTGAGAATTGAATTGAGCACATATAATACAAAAATACCTATTGGTGATGGGCACATTAATTGTTGAAGAGTTATCCATGAGCAAATAAATTCATACACCTAATGATTGAAAGGAAGATGTAGCCATAGTAAATTAATGGATTAGGAGATATTATGTTCTTGTAATGCTTTTTAAAGAAATAGTTACTAAAAGCCATAGAAAATAATGAAGGTAAGTTTGTGCGAGTACCTATGCCTTTGTATTTTTATGTGGTGTGGATAGTGAGCTCATTTGAATCTTTGAGTTTGTTCAATTTGATGATGGTTGTTGCAGGCGTGCTTCCTCTTTCTTCCTCATAGATGTGTAATTGTTATTCTCCATTTTGCAGTACCTTTCAAAGGAAAATGGTGGGTTTATTCAAAGGTTGTCAATAGATTTGACCCTTGATATTGTTGTAAATGTCAATCCTTGTTGTTCTTTTGTTCCAATGTTTATTATTGCTCTATTTAGTGTCAGTCCCTGAGATTTGTGTATTGTAATAGCCCAAGCCATAGTTAGTGGTATCTGTGTATGGTTCCCTCATGTTATTGGATAGATGGGTACAATGTTTGGGTTGTCTATATCCCAGGGTGGTCTGATGTAATTGTCAAATTTAACGAGAACATATTTTGGTAGTTCTAGTGGAGTTGAATTAGTATTGTAGATGATGGATGTAATTACTCCTAGTGATCCATTTACAAGTCCAGTTTGTATCCATAAGTTTGTTGTTAAATGATTTGTTGGCCTATGCATAGAAGCACCTCTTGCTTAAGCTGATCATCTTCAATTTTTTCGGTGGTCTTTCAGGAGCTTTAGCTAAACTATGAGCTATTGGGACATTGAATTGTTTCAACATTTTCTTACTGTGTAGTTTAGCGAAGTCATTGGTCGCAAATAGATGCGTCTCTATGTAAAAATCTTTATTTTTTTTTAGGGTTAACATTTTGTTTGTTTGAATCATGAGTGTTTCCCAATCCTCTTTGAGCAGTTTGGCATTTCTTATATTCTGTATAATTTATCAGAATTTTTGCTAGGATTCACTACATCCATTTTGGTAGAAAACTATGTCCAATATAACTACAACAGAGAATGTTTTCCAAAGCATGAGGGCTCTAGAGTGAGACACATATATTGGCTTATCCATAATAGGCAAAAGTTGTCCTAAGTCACCAACAAGAATGATTGAGATTCCACCAAAAGCATGTTGGTGGTTGTGAGGAAATGCCTCACGTAAATGGTTGTCTATTTTCAATAGTAGTTTTGGTCCTAAGAAGCTCATTTCATCTATTAGAATGTATTTGACATTTTTGAAGTCCTCCTAGAGAGCTGTCAATGGTTGTCCTTGTAAATGATGCATCTCTTTTATTGGTATGTGAAGACATATGTGGATTTTTGTGGCCTGTATGTTATATGCTGCAACCCCAGTAGGTGCTAGTGTGAGCAATGGTTTTTTGTCATGTTCTACTCCCTTATTTATGGTTTGTCTAATGCAGTCAATCAAGTATGATTTCCCAGTGCCTTCCATTCCTTGGATAATCATGCGTAGCGGGTCTTTTTGGAAGGAATTTGTATGGTGTTTAACGATAATGTCTAGTATGAGTTATTGTTTGGGGTCAAGCTGATAATTCTATTGTGTTATTTTTGAGTTGATATTTACACCATTTTTTTGTAGCTTTCCTCTATTTATGAAGGTTGTGGTAGATTCATTTAGTTCTTGGTTAATGGTGTTAGTATTTCATTGGTGATTAAGATCAAAGTCTTGTCTACCAAGCATATCAAGCTCATTAATGTCAAAATTAGTAGATGCACCCATCTGGGAAATAAACTCACATTCATATAGTTTAGATTCGTAGGCAATGTCAAGTTCATCATTGTCACTATCATCTATTTCTTTAGTTGTGGGAGGGTCTTATATTCTATTAATGTGCCAAGGTGAGTAATTGGTCATCTTTAGTAAATTCCTATTTTTTAGTATTTGTTCTTTTGTAATTCCAATGTCTATAAGGATGTCATGAAATCTTTTGTATAGTAGGAGTTCACTCCAGTAAAATGCCTCAAAGTTGTCACTATTTTCATCAGGAATGTTGTTGAATATGGGGTAGACATTGACAATTGCTTTTGTTGGTCTTTTTTGCCATTGATTTATCTTATATTTTGAAGAATAAGAGTACATTTGGGTTGTTTGAATTAGTGACAGTGATTCGAGTTCAAAGGGTTTTTCTATGTATGAGTGGATATAACCGATGCTCAATTCTTCTTCGTTGCTTGATTTGTTGATTCTATGGAGGACCTTTTTGCTGACATTGAGTGAAATAAGATTTTGACTGCACATTACAAGGGGCAATTTTTGTAGCATATGACAGGTCTCTTGTGTGCCAATGTCACGATTTGCAATGATTCCCATCATGAATCTTTGATATGCTATTAAAACATTGTCGTTGGAATGGCTTGTATCGGCAATTCATTTTAAAATAGTAGAATAGGTTTCAAATTTTCTTTCTACTTTTGATGCATTTTTGGAGATTTAGTTAAGGACATATCTTCTTGAAGTGACTGGTTAGCAGTCAACATTTACTCTTCAAATAGCTAGCATTTCTGGGTTGTGTATATTAAGGTGATTATCATTTCTCGCTACATTGTAAGAAATGTTATGATTGTTGTCACATGTTAAGTTGGATGTTGGTTGTTCCTTCCATGGGGCTTTGTAGCGGCATTTTGTCATGTTATCTTTCTTTCATAGACACAGTTTTTTTAGTGCATTTGGTGTGCCTTTGTATAGTATTTAATATATACTCATAATCTAGGAAGGGATCTAATGATAATATTTTTTGTGTGTTAAGTACACAAGGATCATTGTTAAGGGTACAAAGTGGTCTGTTTTATCTATTTGCATGACTACAGGGATTCCATGCAAACACATATCTATCGAAGAATTTAGTGGCAATATCTATTTCACATTGGTTATTCCAATTTATTGCATCCATATTTGGTGCGTTTGGAAGCCAAATAAAATCATGGACATGAGTTGATCCTCGATGTTCCCATTCGTACCTATACTAGTAATCTTTTTCTTTTAATAGTTTGACTATCACTTCTTCCCTGAAGATTGCAAACCTTTGGTGAATGTATAATGATGTGATGTGTGGATTTTCAACAATATTATCTATTAGGTGTTTCTTGGAGAACTATATTGTTGGGTTTGTATTATGTGGGAACAATGTATAAAGGTCTACACATTTAGTGTTTGTTGAGCTCAAAGTAAAGAAAAGTGGAGGGATTCCTAGTTGATGTATAATGGTTGTTAGTTTTGATCTAATCTCATTCCAATAAGCTCTTGTGCCCCTTAGTGATGTTCCAAAATGCATAAGTCAATTGGCTAATTGGTTGTTAGGTACATTTTCTAAGCTTTGTCAGAGGGCTTGGATAGTCTTCGACACTTTCTCATGTATTGTCAACTTGAGGAAAAATATTGCTATTTGTTGGCTATGGTGTCTCATAATTAAATTATATATGAAATAACGAAAATGCACATGTTTTCTGAATCTGTTATTAAAGTATCTCATTAAATGCAATGCGTATTCATGCATGTGAACTTTTTTGCTTCTGGGTTGTAATGATAGTGTAGCTCCTTTTGGGAATAGTGTTGGGAAAGCCATGTTGAAGAGGCCCTCAGTGTTGTATTCATTTATTGGTGAGCTAATAATTTTTTGGCCATGGAATTATTTGTGAATCATTATCTTTGAGGCCTAACATTGTCTTTATAGTTTGCAGCTCACATTGCCTATTAGGCAATTTTGGAATGAATGGTGATGTATCATGGGAGTATACATCATCATTGAGACAATCATCTAATTTGATTGTTGTTTTTATGTCTTCTATTTTTGTCCCCAAGTTGTGAAGCATGCTTGATACATCAGTGGTTATCTCAAGTAATAGATCAAGTCCACCCACATCAATAATAACATCCTTGTAGTATTCATCATTATTTATTTTGTAATTTAGTTCATTCAAAACATTGTGTTTGTTGACATAGCAATCATAATTGTTTCCTTGTAGGTTTGTTCAACACATAATAACAAGTTCTATGTCTTGTAACCTTCTAGGCAGAAGATGGGAAATGGTTGAAATATCATGGGGAAAACTTATAGTATGACCATTATATTTGTATTGTCCTCCTCTTGCATGTGTCACTTGTAGAATAGGGGATACTCTAGGAATAAGGATTTCTTCTACTTGGGTGAGGACTTTCAGGACATACTGTTGTCTACCTGGGTCTCAGTTGTTTGTTGCAGAGAATCAATGTATCCCTTTTACAGTCAAACATCTAGAACACACTATATCTGGAAGATTCTTCTTTATGATAATACCTATGTAGCTTTCATTACATATAGTTCATGTTTTGACATTTGATAATGCATCAATGCATTTTTGGAATTGTTTCTTTGATTCTATAAACTCTATATTGAAAGTAGGTGTCATTATAATAACAGGTATTGGTTGTTGTTGTGGGTCGACGCAGTTGTGAATGTTGTCTACATTGATTGAGTTTGGTACATGATCATTTCATCTTTTCCTTTTCAATGCATGAATAGTGAGGGGGTCAAGTGTAGAATCACATTTATGTCCTAGGGTACTCATTTGACTTTGTGTAAATAATCATTTATTATTTTGTGTTTGAATGTAGTTTGTAATTTGAAGTGGTATTTTTCTATTTAAGGAGGACTTTTGTTTTAATCTTTGGATATGATGATTGGCTGAAATTTCTTCCTTGTGTCTATTGTAATATGCTTGATTCTTAGCTTTCTTATAATTCATTTTTTCTTTGGCAATTGAATTGAACATCTGCATTTTTTAACAAATTCAACCTATATTAACAATTATAAATATAAGTAAAGAGTACAAATAGAACAATAATAGAAATAATAGATTTAAAAATGACCAATTTTAAGATTTTAACAACGACAACAAACAATTGGGTTTGTAAAGCAACAATGATTAACATGTATATAATCAATTTATATAATATTGTAGATAAGAGTGAATAAACATGCTATAACTTTGTTAACATGTAAAGTAAGTAAACATTTTTTTTTTATCAAATTCAAAATCTACAAGAATCTTTAAAAAATGAGTAAATTTTAAATTAGAACAAATTCAAATCTGCGTTTTTAACAACGAATTTGCTACCTATCTATGTAAAATCCTTTGAAGCCCAACCAAACCCTTTTGTTCCTAACTATTAAAAATTCATTTAACATTCATGTTAAAAGTTTCAATTGTTACTATCACTATTGATTTTTAATTTCATAGATATGCATATGAGGCACATGCTTACAAGATCATGTTAGTGTGTTTGTATGTGCATACATTGAAACTTGTGATTAGCATACACAGTATATTTTAAGCTTTGACAATGTATGTTTATATGTAATAGCATTAGGGTACGCATGGAATTTTAAATCAAATTATTATTGGTAGCTGCTAGTAGGAGTAATGGAAAACTCAAGAGAATGGACAACATCATTATTTCATAAAAGCCCAAATACAAAAACATGTGTACAAATAGCACAAATAGTAGCTACTAACAACACCATCTAGAATAAGTGTGGTAGTCAAGAAATTGAAAGGAATAAAGAAGGGGTGATGGGGAATGATGAAAAGTAATATTAAAATGAGTAGCAAAAGTCCCAATGTTGTAGAAAAAAAGGTACAGTTCAACAAAAACTACTTTATGAAAGGTATTTAATAGTGCAATATGTTTTCTTCTTAGTTTTATTCCATATTGAATAAAAATATTGAACACAATGAGATATAAAACTACTAATTATTGAAAATTCCAAAGATTCTTGATTGAGAATTGTGGATTACATTGTTGAGTTGAATAAAGGTTTCAAAAGGAAATAGTACATGTGTACTTTATTTTTTTATTTGTTCAAACAATACTATTGTAGGGAGATGGCTATTTCATAGCAACTTTATTTGAAAGCATTTATTTCTAATATATCAAAAATCAAAGACTTGCTTTCAGTCCTGAAGTCCAGTTTTGTTGCCTTTGTGATGGTAGTTTTAATTCTACTTTCAGATTTGTAAAAATCACTTCTTATTGAAAGGGTTAGTATGAAAGTGTTGAAATAGATAGCTTTGATGACCCCTTCAGCAGTAGTATCAACTTGGCTATCATACCGCAACATGTAGAGATTTGTGGTAGGAATTTGTAGTAGTTCACCTGCTACTTCATCAAAAGCAACAACCCAAATGGATCATGTATGATCTCGCAACTCAACTTGCAAGAGATATTGATAGTTGCATTCTGGAATGGTCTTTTGGAATTTAGAAAAAAACCATGTTTTGTTATTGCTTTCAATACATTTTTTCTTGCACTCTTTTCCATTCACATGAAGTGGGCATGCTGGATAACACAAAGAATCTTGCTTAATGAATTTGATTGTTGCCTTTAATGTAGCCTCAAAGGGCTCTGTTATTTTTTGGGAGTCTTGGAAGATAGATGAAATTGTGTTTGAATTTCTTGTTCTACCAGTCTTTCTTGAAAATGGTGACAATGAAGAAATGTCAATCTGTTCTCTTCTAACTTGGACCATAGGCATTTAGCTTTAGGTATGGATGGGTCTATTGCCAAAATGGTTATTTTTGTAATATTTATGACCTTCCCTTTGAAATTGGCAACACAACCATTTGTAATAGCAAGTACAAATTTTCTTTTAGAAGCTTTCAATGTTTTAAGCTCTTCTCTTTCTTTTAGAAAAATGGGCCCCCATAAGTTGACATCAATGGACAAGAGTGACAAGTCCATCAACTTGAGACTTCTTCAAATTACTTGAGTTTCATCCCTTCGTCATATTGTGGAAATCTCTCCAACACTGAGCACCACTCCAATCATATCAACTAATGTGTTTTTGATGGTTGCAATATCAACAATTGCTTTAAAGTTGCATTGAACAACTCCAATAGGCAAATCACTATCGCACCATTTCAATATTTAATTGTGGTCAAGAGTAATTTCCATGTGGCTATTTAGATTGTTGTACTTGGTGTTTTCCTGTTTGACTAAACCTTTTGAAACAGTGTACATGCCACCTATTTTTACTCTCTTATAGTACAATTCTGCAATGTCATTATAGCAAACTATTCTAGTCTTCGTGCCTTCATTGTCCAATATGTTGAAGTTGAAAACTTGTCCACTACCCCTCTGGTTATTAAATTGTCTCATTTGTCTTTTGGTTGTAACTATTCCTTTGATTGTCCACCTAGTTTGGTATGGATTTAAATCCTTTATAGGCCTAATAATTTCAGGAAGTGGAAGTTCCTTCCGAGGTATGTGGATACCAAATTTTGCACTTTTGTTTGGTGACAATATTATTCTCTCCTCTTGCATTTGTTCCTATTGAGTCTTGTATATATATTTGGGCTGCTCGATGATATGGTACTCTTTGTGGATGATGTTGAGGTTGAAGATGATTATTGTCCTAGTTTTTAATGGAACAAGCACATAAAATTAGATCTATTTTTATTATGTAAATAAATAAAATGACTATATATCTCAAGATAGGTAATTTTAAGGCCTAACTGGAATCACCTATCAGTCGACAAGTATAGTTTGTTAATGATACTATAGATTTGATTTTTAGTCTATCTAAGAAGAAGAGATCATTGGCTTGCTCAGGTAAAATAGCTAATTGCAGGTAAATGCCATCAAATAACACAATCTTGTAGCGGTCAGTTTGATCTTCAAAGCTAGTAATCCTCTTAAAAGATAAGACTTGAAGAATTGGATTTGTAACATGATCTCCAATATTGATGAGGCATATTACATTGTAGGTCAAAAGGGCTTCCACAATACTCTCCTAGAATACAAATGTTTACTTAAGTTGTTTTTATTTAATTAATGAATGTTTTATTAAGTTAAAACAATTTCATAGAAACCATATATAGCAAGAGAGACTTGAATATATGAATTCAAATGGATATATCCATGTACAAATGAATGAGTACATTGAACAATAGTGAGAACAAAGAGGATTTTTTAAATGGACATAAATACATAGATATAAAAGAGATGAAAAAATGTATAAAAATAAATATGTTTGCAGCAAATAAAACAAATATTGTAACATGAATGGATGATAACTCACATCATCTGTGTTCTCTCCTTCGTTGGAACATGTAAAGTTCATTTCCTTTGGCATACTATCTTGCAAAATATTTCATCGAAGAATGTATAAATATGTAGTTGGTTATGTGGTGTTTGAAATGGATAAATACATGCAATATTCATAAATTACATAATAATTATTAATGGAAACATCTTGAAAAAATAGATGTATATATAAATGCCAAAATGCAGAAATAGAAGAACAATTATGAAACAATAATGAATTGTAACTTACATTATGTGTGCTCCCTCCTTGGGTAGTACATGTAGAGGTCATTTCCTCTGAAAAAGCATCCTGCAAAAACTATCATACGAGAATTTTTACCGACCACATTAGTCATATAGTGTTTCATATGGATATAATCATGCTAAGATGAAATAACTTCAAATTATAGATGTCCAAAAAAAGGGCAGATAGAAAACTCCAACAAACAATAATAGATATGGAAAAGAATACACAGATACAACAAACTTTCATGGTTTATCAAAGATTCATTAGTTTTATTATCTATTTAATAGAAAAAATAATAACAAACGTAGAAAAGGATACAATGAATTTATATTATTTATCAAAGGTTGGGTTTACAAATTATAGCTAAAACATTAAAAATTCATGGGGACAAGTGTTGCATTTCCAAATTTATATACTTCATGGGTGTAGACAAAGAGATCAAACAAAGGTAGGGGAAATGAAATGTTAGCTTACTTACTATTAAGTAAGTCTTTTTTTAATCTGATAGTGTAACTTTTAAGAAGGACAAGGATGATGACAATGATTAGAAAAACAAGGTGACCTTGTCCGGGATGGTAAATTTTATGGATGGACTTTGGTCATGCTGCAGTGACAAAAGAATTATAGTTTTTACAACAAATAATAAAGATAAGTCAGATCCAACCCTTCTGAGGCTAGGTAGAATGAACATGCATATTTATTTTCCACAGTGTTCATTTCCTTCATTCAAAATATTGGCCAATAACTAGCTGGGTGTGAAAGATCATAAGTTGTTTCTCAATGTTGAGGAGGCATTTTAGGCTGGGGTTTCTATCACACAGCCCGAGGTTGGAGAATTATATTGGTGAATAAAAATTCTCCAAGATGGCCACTGAAGGTTTTGATCAATGCTTTGCAATCTACTAGTCTAGAGAGACCTATAAAAATTTTGCATTCATGTGCAGGACAAGCTAATTGTGGATTCCTCAATGACTCATTCAGATGGTATTTCCACAATCTAGCATAGATATAAAGGTCTAATTGATTGTCAAACATACAACAAGAGGGCTCAACACTTGGTTGTAATCATTAATGATAGGTTAGTAATTAAGTTATATCTTATGATAGACTATTCAATAATTTTGTGGAAAATCTCAACCTCATAAATGAAGTGTAGAAAAATTTGGAACTAGTTTAGAAATAAAAACAATCAACTCAGATGGTAAATGATCAAATTCAAATCTTAAAAACAAAAAGACAAATATATATAAAAATAAATATGTTTTGTAGCTAATAAAACAAATATTATAACATGAATGGATGATAACTCACATCATGTGTGTTGTATCCTTCATTGGAACATGTAAAGTTCATTTCCTCTGGCATACTATTCTGCAAAATATTTCATCAAAGAATTTATAAATATGTAGTTGGTTACGTGGTGTTTGAAATGGATAAATACATGCAATATTCATAAATTACATAATAATGGTGAATGGAAACATCTTGAAAAAATAGATGTATATATAAATGCCAAAATGCAAAAATAGAAGCACAATTATGAAACAATAACGAATTGTAACTTACATTACGTGTGCTCCCTCTTTGGGTAGTACATGTAGAGGTCATTTCCTTTGAAATAGCATCCTGCAAAAACTATCATACGAGAATGTTTACCGACCACATTAGTCCTATAGTGTTTCATATGGATATAATCATGCTAAGATGAAATAACTTCAAAATACAGATGTCCGTAAAAAGGGCAGATAGAAAACTCCAACAAACAATAATAGATATGGTAAAGAATATACACAGATACAATAGACATTCATGGTTTATCAAAGATTCATTAGTTTTATTATCTGTTTAATAAATAAAAAATAAATAAAAATGAAAAGAATACAATGAATTTATATTATTTAACAAAGGTTGGGTTTACAAATTATAGCTAATACATTAAAAATTCATGGGGATAAGTGTTGCATTTCCCAATTTATATACTTCATGGGTGAAGACAAATTGATCAAACAAAGGTAGGGGAAATGAAATATTAGCTTACTTACTATTAAGTAACTCTTCTTTTAATCTGATAGTGTAACTTTTAAGAAGGACAAGGATGATGACAATGGTTGGAAAAACAAGGTGACCTTGTCCGGGATGCTAAATTTCATAGATGGACTCTGGTCATGCTGCAGTGATGAAAGAATTATAGTTTTTACAACAAATAATAAATATATGTTGGATCCAACCCTTATGAGGCTAGGTAGAATGGACATGCATATTTATTTTCCACATTGTTCATTTCCTTCGTCCAAATTATTGGCCAATAACTAGCTGGGTGTGAAAGATCATAAGTTATTTCTCAATGTTGAGGAGGCATTTTAGGCTGGGGTTTCTATCACACTGCCAGAGGTTGGAGAAATTCTCTTGGTGAATAAAAATTCTCCAAGATGGGCACTAAAGGTCTTGATCAATGCTATGAAATCTACTAGTCTAGAGAGGCCTGTAAAAATTGGGCATTCATGTGCAGGACAAGCTAATTGTGGATTCCTCAATGACTCATTCAGATGGTATTTCCACAAGCTAGCATAGATATAAAGGTCTAATTGATCATCAAACATACAAGCAGAGGGCTCAACACTTGCTTGTAATCATTAATGATAGGTTAGTTATTCAGTTATAGCTTATGATAGACTATTCAATAAATTTGTGTAAAGTCTCAACCTCATAAATGAAGTGTAGAAAAAGTTGGAAGTAGTTTACAAAAAAAAACCATCAACTTAGATGGTAAATGATCAAATTCAAATTTTAAAAACAAAAGACAAAAATATATAAAAATAAGTATGTTTGTAGCTAATAAAACAAATATTATAACATGAATGGATGATAACTCACATCATGTGTATTGTCTCCTACATTGGAACATGTAAAGTTTATTTCCTTTGGCATACTATCCTGCAAAATATTTCATCGAAGAATTTATAAATATGTATTTGGTTACGTTGTGTTTGAAATGGATAAATACATGCAAAATTCATAAATTACATAATAATGGTGAATGGAAACATCTTGAAAAAATAGATGTATATATAAATGCTAAAATGCAGAAATAGAAGCACAATTATGAAACAGTAACGAATTGTAACTTACATTATGTGTGCTCCCTCCTTTGGTAGTACATGTAGAGGTCATTTCCTTTGAAATAGCATCCTACAAAAACTATCATACGAGAACATTTACCGACCACATTAGTCATATAGTGTTTCATACGGATATAATCATGCTAAGATGAAATAACTTCAAAATACAGATGTCCAAAAAAAGGGTAGATAGAGAACTCCAACAAACAATAATAGATATGGAAAAGAATACACAGATACAACAGACTTTCATGCTTTATCAAAGGTTCATTAGTTTTATTATCTGTTTAATAGAAAAAATAATAACAAACATAGAAAATGATACAATGAATTTATATTATTTATCAAAGGTTGGGTTTACAAATTACAACTAATACATTTAAAATTCATGGGGACAAGTGTTGCATTTCCCAATTTATATACTTCATGGGTGTAGACAAATAGATCAAACAAAGGTAGGGGAAATGAAATGTTAGCTTACTTACTATTAAGTAACTCTTTTTTTTTCTGATAGTGTAACTTTTAAGAAGGACAAGGATGATGACAGTGATTAGGAAAACAAAGTGACCTTGTTCGGGATGCTAAATTTTATGGATGGACTCTAGTCATGTTGTAGTGATGAAAGAATTATAGTTTTTACAAGAATTAATAAAGATATGTTGGATCGAACCCTTATGAGGCCAGGTAGAATGGACATGCGTATTTATTTTCTACAGTGTTCATTTCCTTCGTTCAAAATATTAGCCAATAACTAGCTGGATGTGAAAGATCATAAGTTGTTTCTCAATGTTGAGGAGGCATTTTAGGCTGGGGTTTCTATCAGACTGCCCAAGGTTGGAGAAATTATCCTGGTGAATAAAAATTCTCCAATATGGGCACTGAAGGTCTTGATCAATGCTTGGCAATCTGCTAGTCTAGGGAGGCCTATAAAAATTTGGCATTCATGTGTAGGGAAAGCTAATTGTGGATTCCTCAATGACTCATTCAGATGGTATTTCCACAAGCTAGCACATATATAATGGTCTAATTGATTCTCAAACATACAAGCAGAGGGCTCAACACTTGGTTGTAATCATTAATGACAGGTTAGTTATTCAGTTATAGCTTATGATAGATTATTCAATAATTTTGTGGAAAATATCAACCTCATAAATGAAGTGTAGAAAAAGTTGGAAGTAGTTTTTATAAAAAAACCATCAACTCAGATGGTAAATGATCAAATTCAAATCTTAAAAACAAAAGACAAAAATATATAAATATAAATACGTTTGTAGCTAATAAAAAAAATATTATAACATGAATGGATGATAACTCACATCATGTATGTTGTCTCCTTCATTGGAACATGTAAAGTTCATTTCCTTTGGCATACTATCCTCCAAAATATTTCATCGAAGAATTTATAAATATGTAGTTGGTTATGTGGTGTTTGAAATGGATAAATACATGCAATATTCATAAATTATATAAGAATGGTGAATGAAAACATCCTAAAAACATAGATGTATATATAAATGCCAAAATGCAGAAATAGAAGCACAATTATGAAACATTAACAAATTGTAACTTACATTATGTGTGCTTCCTCCTTTTGTAGTACATGTAGAGGTCATTTCCTTTGAAATAGCATCCTACAAAAACTATCATACGAGAATGTTTACCAACCACATTAGTCATATAGTGTTTCATACGGATATAATCACGCTAAGATGAAATAACTTCAAAATACAGATGTCCAAAAAAAGGGCAGATAGAAAACTCTAGCAAACAATAATAGATATGGAAAAGAATACACAAATACAACAAACTTTCATGGTTTTTCAAAGATTCATTAGTTTTATTATCTGTTTAATAGAAAAAATAATAAAAAACATAGAAAAGGATACAATGAATTTATATTATTTATAAAAGGTTGGGTTTATAAATTAGAACTAATACATTATAAATTCATGGGGACAAGTGTTGCATTTCCCAATTTATATACTTCATGGGTTTAGACAAAGAGATCAAACAAAGGTAGGGGAAATGAAATGTTAGCTTACATACTGTTAAGTAACTCTTTTTTTAATTTGATAGTGTAACTTTTAATAACGACAAGGATGATGACGATGATTAGAAAAACAAGGTGACCTTGTTCGAGATGCTAAATTTTATGGATGGACTCTGGTCATGCTGCAGTGACGAAAGAATTATAGTTTTTACAAAAAAAATAAAGATATGTTGGATCCAACCCTTATGAGGCCAGGTAGAATGGACATGCATATTTATTTTGCACATTTTTCATTTCCTTCGTTCAAAATATTGGTCAATAACTAGCTAGGTTTGAAAGATCATAAGTTGTTTCTCAATGTTGAGGAGGCATTTTAGGCTAGGGTTTGTATCACACCGCCAGAGGTTAGAGAAATTATCTTGGTGAATAAAAATTCTCCAAGATGGGCACTAAAGGTCTTGATCAATGCTTTGCAATCTACTAGTCTAGAGAGGCCTGTAAAAATTTGGCATTCATGTGCAGGGCAAGCTAATTATGGATTCCTCAATGACTCATTTATATGGTATTTCCACAAGCTAGCATAGATATAAAGGTCTAATTGATCATCAAACATACAAGAAGAGGGATCAACACTTGGTTGTAATCATTAATGATAGGTTAGTTATTCAGTTATAGCTTATGATAGGCTATTCAATAATTTTGTGGAAAATCTCAACATCATAAATGAAGTGTAGAAAAAGTTGGAAGTAGTTTACAAAAAAAAAACCATCAACTCAGATGGTAAATTATCAAATTCAAATCTTAAAAACAAAAGACAAAAATATATAAAAATAAATACGTTTGTAGCTAATAAAATAAATATTATAACATGAATGGATGATAACTCACATCATGTGTGTTGTTTCCTTCATTGGAACATGTAAAGTTGATTTCCTTTGGCATCCTATCTTGCAAAATATTTCATCGAAGAATTTATAAATATGTAGTTGGTTACATGGTGTTTGAAATGGATAAATACATGCAATATTCATAAATTATATAATAATGGTGAATGGAAACATCCTGAAAAAGTACATGTATATATAAATGCCAAAATGCAGAAATAGAAGCACAATTATGAAAAAATAACGAATTGTAACTTACATTATGTGTGCTCCCTCCTTGTTTAGTACATGTAGAGGTCATTTCCTTTCAAATAGCATCCTTCAAAAACTATCATATGAGAATGTTTACCGACCACGTTAGTCATATATTGTTTCATACATATATAATCATGCTAAGATGAAATAACTTCAAAATATAGATGTCCAAAAAAAGGGCAGATAGAAAGCTCCAACAAACAATAATAGATATGGAAAAGAATACACAAATACAACAGACTTTCATGGTTTATCAAAGATTCATTCATTTTATTATCTGGTTAATAGAAACAAATAATAACAAACATAGAAAAGGATACAATTGATTTATATGATTTATCAAAGGTTGGGTTTACAAATAACATCTAATACATTAAAAATTCATGGGGACAAGTGTTGCATTTCCCAATTTATATACTTCATGGTTGTAGACAAAGAGATCAAACAAAGGTCGGGGAAATGAAATGTTAGCTTACTTACTATTAGGTAACTCTTTTTTTAATGAGATAGTGTAACTTTTAAGAAGTACAAGGATGCTGACAGTGATCAGAACAAAAAGGTGACCTTGTCTGGGATGCTGAATTTTATGGATGGACTCTTGTCATGCTGCGGTGACGAAAGAATTATAGTTTTTACAACAAATAATAAAGATATGTTGGATCCAACCCTTCTTAGGCCTGGTAGAATGGACATGCATATTTATTTTCCACATTGTTCATTTCCTTCATTCAAGATATTGGCCAATAACTAGCTGGGTGTGAAAGATCATAAATTGTTTCCCAATGTTGAGGAGGCATTTTAGGCAAGGGTTTCTATCACACCGCCCAAGGAGGGAGAAATTATATTGGTGAATTAAAATTCTCCAAGATGAGCACTGAAGGTCCTGATCAATGCTTTGCAATCCACTAGTCTAGAGAGGCCTATAAAAATTTGGCACTCATGTGTAGGGTAAGCTAATTGTGGATTCCTCAATGACTTGTTCGGATGGTATTTGTACAAGCTAGCACATATATAAAGATCTAATTGATCGTCAAACATACAAGTAGAGGGCTCAACACTTGGTTGTAATCATTAATGACAGGTTAGTTATTTAGTTATAGCTTATGATAGACTATTCAATAATTTTGTGGAAAATCTCAATCTCATAAATGAAGTGTAGAAAAAGTTGGAAGCAGTTTACCAAAAAAACCATCAACTCAGATGGTAAATGATCAAATTCAAATCTTAAAAAAAAAAGACAAAAATATATATAAATAAATACATTTGTATATTGCAAGAATTTGATGATCTTGTTGCTCAGGATCGAGCTCCTTGTTGAGCTCTCCTTGTTGTATTCTTTTCTGTCTTAATAAATTTTTACCCTCTTTTTGCAAAAAAAAAAACCCATTTGTATCTAATAAAAAAAATATCATAACATGAATGGATGATAACTCACATCATGTGTGTTGTCTCCTTCATTGGAACATGTAAAGGTCATTTCCTTTGGCATACTATCTTGCAAAATATTTCATTGAAGAATGTATAAATATGTAGTTGGTTACGTGGTGTTTGAAATGGATAAATACATGCAATATTCATAAATTATATAATAATGGTGAATGGAAACATCATTAAAAAATAGATGTATATATAAATGCTAAAATGCAGAAATAGAAGCACAATTACGAATTGTAACTTACATTATGTGTGCTCCCTCCTTGGGTAGTACATGTAGAGGTCATTTCCTTTGAAATAGCATCTTGTAAAAACTATCATACAAGAATATTTACTAACCACATTAGTCATACAGTGTTTCATATGGATATAATCATGATAAGATGAAATAACTTCAAAATACAGATGTCCAAAAAAAGGGTAGATAGAAAACTCCAACAAACAATAATAGATATGGAAAATAATACATAGATACAAAAGACTTTCATGGTTTATCAAAGATTCAATAATTTTATTATCTAAATAGTAGAAACAAATAATAACAAACATAGAAAAGGATACAATGAATTTATATTATTTATCAAAGGTTGGGTTTACAAATTATAGCTAATACATTGAAAATTCATGGGGAAAAGTGTTGCATTTTCAAATTTATATACTTCATGGGTGTAGACAAAGAGATCAAACAAAGGTAGGGGAAATGAAATGTTTTCTTACTTACTGTTAGGTAACTCTTTCTTAAATCTGATAGTGTAACTTTTAAGAAGGACAACAAGGATGATGATAGTGATCAGGAAAAGAAGGTGACCTTTTTCGGGATGCTAAATTTTATTGATGGACTCTGGTCATGCTGCAGTGATGAAAGAATTATAGTTTTTACAACAAATAATAAAGATAAGTTGGATCTAACCCTTCTGAGGCCAGCTAGAATGGACATGCATATTTATTTTCCACATTGTTCATAAATTGTTTCCCAATGTTGAGGAGACATTTTAGGCTGGGGTTTCTATCACACTGGCTGAGGTTGGATAAATTCTCTTGGTGAATAAAAATTCTCCAAGCTGGGCAGTTAAGGTCCTAATCAATGCTTTGCAATCCGTTAGTCTAGAGAGGCCTGTAAAAATTTGGCATTCATGTGTAGGGCAAGCTAATTGTGGATTCCTCTATGGTTTGTTTGGATGGTATTTCCACAAGCTAGCACATATATAAAGGTCTAACTAATCATCAAACATACAAGTAGAGGGCTCAACACTTGGTTGTAATCATTAATGATAGGTTTTTTATTCAACTATAGCTTATGATAGACTATTCAATAATTTTGTGGAAAATCTCAAACTCATAAATTGAAGTGTAGAAAAAGTTGGAAGCAGTTTACAAAGAAAACCCATGAACTCAGATAGTAAAAGATCAAATTCAAATCTTAAAAACAAAAGACCAATTGGAAGATATGTTTCACCAACTTGAAGCATTTGAGGTGGGATTTTTGTCATAAATGCCTAAATACAAAGCTATAAGCACAACTTCAAAATAATGACGAATTGTAACTTACATTATGTGTTCTCCCTACTTGGGTGATACATGTAGAGGGCATTTCCTTTGACATAGCATCCTACAAAAAATATCATACATGAATTTTTACCAACCTTGTTAGTTAAACCATAATTCATATGGATATAGTAATGGTAAGATGAAATAACTCTAAAATTCATAAATGTGCAGATAGAAGAAAAACCTTTAATTGACTTTAACACTAAGTTTTAAATCAGTAAGCAATATTTGTTGTTCTTTAAATAAAGTGTAGAAAAAGTTGGAGGTAGTTTACAAAGAAAAACCATCAACTCAGATGGTAAAAGATCAAATTCAAATCTTAAAAATAGAACATCAATTGGAAGATATGTTTCACCAACTTGAAACATTTCACATGGGATTTTTCTCATAAATGCCTAAATATAGAGCTATAAGCACAATTTCAAAATAACGACGAATTGTAACTTACAACATGTGTTCTCCCTCCTTGGGTGATTCATGTAGAGGGCATTTCCTTTGACATAGCATCCTGCAAAAAATATCATACATGATTTTTTTATAGACCCTATTAGTTAAACCATAATTCATATAGATATAGTAATGGTAAGATGAAATAACTCTAAAATTCAGATATGTACAGATAAAAGAAAAACCTTTAATTGACATTAACACTATAAGTTTTAAACCAGTAAGCAATATTTGTTGTTTTTAAAAGTGAATATCGGAAGTTACAATAGATAGTTGAAGTTCAACATACCATGGTGGTATTTATTTTTTCCTGGTATTTTGGTGTTGTGTTGTTATGTCCTTGTTGTTGATAATCTAGTGAGGCCATTATGCTTTACCAAGTGTTCTGTATAGCAAAAAGCATAAAGTGCAATAAAATAATCAATATTTAACAACTTGTCCCTCATAGAAAATAAACTTACTGATGCATTACTATAGAAGCAAAATTAATTTTCATTAATCCAAAGACACAACTCTAATTTTAAGATTTAATGTTACCAAATTTAATCAGATTATTCCCAGGCTTTATTTCTGTGTGCAAAAGAAGATTGTTCTACCAAAAATGAAAAAATAAGATCTGAAAGAACTAATCCCCTGAAATAGTTATGCTTTGGCTTATTAGAACTAAAATATATGGAGTTCCCATATTTTTGTGGCTAACCTGTGTTTCTGTGTTTTACCTTCTATCACAGAATAAGTGAATGAATGCCATTTTCAACCATTTCACATGCATTAAGAACTTGGTTTGAATGAAACCAGAATAGAATTAGGCCTCATTTTCAGTTCATTATAAACAAAACAAGAAAAATTATGAGAATTATTCATGTACATCTACAAGGAAGGGTCAAGTCATTAATTTTCTTTTCAAACTATCAATTTCTAGTTCATGTAAACTCCACTATTTTTAAATCCAATTTGTGGTTTGCTAAAGAGATGGCAGACATTTCTCCTTCAAAAATTTTGCTATGTTTTTTTAAAATCTGAACATAGTTTTTAGATTAAAATATTTCCATAGATATAATTATAATTCTATGCTCAAATCAGCTATAAAACATTTTCCAAAAATTGTGAATTTTTCATTCATATTTTTAAAACTTCAATTGTGTTTATCCATTTATGACGTCTCTCAAGATTTTATAGCTCTCTATTTAGAGTCCACAATATATTGTTATCCCACATACTACTACTACAATCTCAAATGCATGTAAGACATTGGATCATCCGATCATATGAAAAATTGAATTTAATTTCTATAAATTATTTCCATATGCCATTTTCTTTGCAAAAATTCAAAAAATCATTTGATATGTATTCTCCACCTTGATCAGTTCTTAATGTTTTAATAGAGTATCCACTTTCTTTCTCAACTTTTTCCTTGAATTCTTTAAAGACAGCAAATACATCTGATTTATACTTCACAAAATAAACCCAAACTTTTCTACTGAAATCATCAATAAATGTCAAGAAATAAAGTTTTCCACTTAAGGATGGTGTTTGCATTGGCCCACAAAGATCTGAATGGATTATCTCAAGTGGATGTTTTGCTCTATAAGACTTTCCAACTGAAATTTTTTCTCTATGTTGGTTTGCCAAAATACAACTCTCACATGTTGTCTTAAGTGGCTCTATTGATGGCAACCCATAGACCATTTGTTTCTTATATAAGAGTTGTAACCCTTTAAAGTTTAAATGACTAAACCTTAAATGCCATAGCCAAGATTCATTTTTGTGAAAAGCTTTGAATGTAGATTCAGCTACTTTTTGCAATTCATTTGCCTCTAAGAATAATTCACTTTGAATTTTAAGTGGGAACATTCTATTTTGAGTCATTTCAACTTTTGCAATCAGCCTATTGCTTGGTCTTTTATCTAGAATCACACATTCACCATTTTCAAAATGTATTCTATATCCCTTTTGTACTAGTTGTCCAATGCTTATGAGATTGTGTTGCAATCTAGGAACATAATATACATCAAGAATTTCCTTTTCTTCACCTTTCTTAGTTCTTATGCTAATTGACCCTTTTCCCATGATTGAGATTTGATGATCATTCCCCAACTTAACCTTTGATTTTACTGATATATCTATTGTTGAGAATATTGTATGCTTTCTTATAAAAGGTTGTATGTACTCATTTGATATTACAGTAGAATGAAATATAACATAGTTTATTGTGCGACAACACATCGTATTGTTCTATGCATTTATTTTTGTCCTTTGCCTATCCATCAGAGCCATAGAAATTTTGGGCATTGTTTTTATGGGCAGATGTCATTGTGGGTGAAGGGCAAATGAGAGCAAAAAGATCTAAGGAGGAGATCATAGTTTCTATGTGAGGAAGGAAGAGAAAGGGTTTGTAGTGGTTACAAGTCAGAAAGTTTTACTGTTAAATCATGGCAGGAACCAGTGGAAGTATTTCACAGCCACAAATTCCTACTTTTAATGGCAAAAATTATGATTATTGGAGCATCAAAATGAAAACACTTTTTCGTTCTCAGGATGTTTGGGATTTAGTTGAAAGTGGGTTCCATGAACCAGTAGACCAGCAGGCATATCAAGCTCTTTCACAAGCTGAAAAAGATTTATTAAAGGAAAATAGGAAAAAGGATGCTAAGGCATTGTTCTTTATTCAGTAGGTAGTGGAGGAAGCAATCTGATGGGGGTGGATAGATTGGATCCACAATGATAATAAAACACATAATACACAGTACAGGCACTTACATAAATTATATACTCATTTCATTGCCTGATTCTTGAAATGAGACTAACTCCATGCATTATATCTGGTCTTGTAGCTGTCAAATATAAAAGGCTGCCAACTAATCTTTTGAATAAAGTTGAGTCTACATTAGGACTTTCATCATTCTTGCTAAGTTTTATACCCAATGACATTTGTCATTTTAAATCTTTTCAACAAATCAGTAGCATACTTACTTTGACAAATGAAAATGCCTTGATCATTTTGATTTACTTGTATCCCAAGAAAATATCTCATGAGTCCCAAATCAGTCATATCAAATTCATTTTTCATGGCTGCCTTGAAATTGTTAATTGACATATTACCTATGAATATCAAATCATCTACATATAAGCAAACTATTAATATTTCTCCTTCATTGTTCACTTTGACATACAAATTTGGTTCATAGTCACACTTACTAAAACCATTATTCACAAAATAAGAGTCTATTCTGCTATACCAAGCTCTAGGAGCTTGCTTCAAGCCATATAGTGCCTTCTTCAGCTTGTATACCTTATGTTCTTCTCCCAAAATTTCATATCCCGATGGTTGTTTTATATACACTTCTTCTTCTAAAATGTCATTCAAGAATGCTGATTTTACGTCCATTTGATAAACCTTCCAATGATTTTGAGCTGCAATGGATAAAATCATTCTAATAGTGTCTAATCTTGCCACAGGTGCAAATGTCTCATTGTAGTCTATACCTAGTTGTTGTGTGAAGCCTTTCACTACTAGCCTTGCCTTGTGTTTCTCTACTTTTCCATCAGCATTATATTTTTTTTTATATACCCACTTAACTCCAATCACATCCTTGCCTTTAGGAAGATCTACTAAGTCCCAAGTATCATTCTTTTCTATTGACTGAATTTATTCATCCATGGCTGAAATCCATTTGTCATCTTTAATAGCTTCTTCAAAATAAATTGGATTAGCATGTGCTAAGAGTGCAAAATTAATGCATAAGTCATCATTTTCAGCCTCTTGTAATTCATCATATATATCTCTAAGACTTCGTGTCTTCCTTGAAGTATTTATAGTTCTTGATCTTAATGAAGCAAGTGTTGGATTAGATGATTCACTGCTATTAGTGCTTGCTGGAGTAGTAGTGTTTTGAGTGGTAGGTGCCCTTGTAGGTGTTTTAGGAACAATTTTTTGTGTTGTAGAATGCATATCTTGAGTTTCATTTTCTTCATTTTCTTGTGGAACACTAACTGCAACTGTAGTTGACTTATCCAAGCTACCATCCCATGCCTCTTCTTCTACAAACTCAACAACACGATTTATTATTAACTTCTTTGTGATAGGATTGTATAGCCTATATGCCTTGGATTGTTCACTATATCCCAGAAATATGCACTTCTCTCCTCTATCATCTAATTTTTGTCTCACTTCTTGAGGTACCAATGAGTATGCCACACAACCAAACACTCTCAAATGTGTTATATTGTGCTTCCTTCTGCTCCAAGCTTCTTCACGTGTTTTATTATTACTACTTTTGTTGGACATCTATTTAGTATGTATGCTGAACATGCAACTGCTTCAGCCCAATACTCATTTGGCAAGTTTTTTTCCTTTAACATACTCCTTGTCATCTCCATAATTGTTCTATTTTTTCTATCTGCTACTCCATTTTGTTGTGGAGTGTACCTTGCTATAAATTGTTTCCATATGCCATTTTCTTTGCAAAAATTCAGAAAATCATTTGATATGTATTCTCCACCTTGATAAGTTCTTAATGTTTTAATAGAGTATCCACTTTCTTTCTCAACTTTTGCCTTGAATTCTTAGAGACAAAAAATACATCTGATTTATACTTCACAAAATAAACCCAAACTTTTCTGCTGAAATCATCAATAAATGTCAAGAAATAAAGTTTTCCACTTAAGGATGGTGTTATCATTGGCCCACAAAGATCTGAATGGACTATCTCAAGTGGATGTTTTGCTCTGATACCAATCTGATGGATAGGCAAAGGTCAAAAATAAATGCACAGAACACTACGATGTGCTACCGCACAATAAACTATGTTATATTTCATTCTGTCGTAATATCAAATGAGTACATACAACCTTTTATAAGAAAGCATACAGTATTCTAGAGAAATCTACTATTAGCCGAGAAGACGAAACATCTACAAACTTCTAGAAAAATATTATAGCCGACTCTTTGAAAAAACCCTAAACCTAAACCTAACAATCTAGAAGCATAGTTTAAAATGAGAGATCTAAAACTCTTGATGAGAAGAAGCAATAAATGAAGTAGTTGGAGTAGGTAAGGGCAGGGAAGATTAAACGGACAGCTGGAAGCCTACATTACCAACAATTTCAAACCCATCGATGGAAGGAAATTTTGTGGTGTGAAAACTCTATTTGCACACTAATCTACCTTAATGATAACAATCATATTCGGATATTTATAAAAAGATAAAATTCGATAAAGCTTTTGAATGTTTGGATAATTTATAATCCATACGGATGGATTGAAATAGAGCTATTTGAACATCATAGTAACTAACAACAAGAAAGATAACAACACTTTGGTTGAGTTCATCAATAACTATGTTCACCAAATCATCAAATAATTTGTAGATACACCTATTGTTCCTTTGTGTCAGAGTAAAACTCAAACAAAGAAGATGAGATTTCAGAAAATGAATTGTGAACTTCAAATTCAATCACATAATCACCATGAGCTGCCACTGTCTGTGGACTAACGACTGAGGATTGTTAAGAGTTGGGTCAGGAAAGCAAGGCATAAGGAAGAAAAAAAAGAATAGGAAAATTAACAAATATTCAACTCTCATTTTAGTGCTAATGGCATTGTTACAGCTGTTGTGTGCATTTCGAGATGAAATCTTTGAGGAACAAACCTATCATCTTGTAGACTGAAACCCACAAGATCATTGCATATCAGTTAATATAGAGTTTGTATGCTGGGAGTACCCATAATTTTGTGGCTAACTTGTGTTTCTGTGTTTTACTTCTATCACAGAATAAGTGAATGAGTGCCATTTTCAACCATTTCACTTGCATTAAACGCTTGGTTTGAATGAAACCAGAATAGAATTAGGCTTCATTTTCAGCTCATTATAAACAAAACACTCCACTATTTTTAAATCCAATTTGTGGTTTGCTAAAGAGATGGCAAAAACAGAGCTATTCAAACATCACAGTAACTAAGGACGAGAAAGATAACAGCAATTTGGTTGAGTTCATGAATAACTATGCTCACGAAATCATCAAATAATTTGCAGATACACCTATTGTTCCTTTCTGTCAGAGTAAAACTCAAACAAAGAAGATGAGATTATAGAAAATCAATTGTGAACTTCAAATTCAATCACATAATCACCATGGATAGAGTAGAAATTTGGTGTGCATGAATTAAAGGCGTAACTTGGTAAATATTGAACTAGAAGATTATAATTTATTCAATGACAAATGGAAGATTACACAAGACATCATACACAAATTTGAGGGCTAAAATCCCACAATCGAGGGTGAAAAAATTGAAGGCAGACACGCTGTATTATGCTATTTGATTATATTCCTCTACTATCCATTTGAATGGGAAGACATACCAATTAATTAATGTGTCCAATGATACCTTACTTAACAACAATAAAATACAACCATAATGATAATAATAGGGATATAATAGAGCATAATAATCATTGTTCCAGTAGTTTGCGTTAGATTTCTATCATACCCACTTCGAATTTATTCATCTCTGCCTATCTTTCATGGCTTTTAGAGTTTTGGGTCTAGGTCATTTAGGGGTTTCAGAGGCTTATGGCGGCCGGTTGGAAAAATAGGGATTTAGAAAGTAGCAGTTGTGAGGAGACATATGGTTTCATGCTCTGCACTATGTTTGCATTATGGAACTTGTTTCTGCTGGCGGCATATGGTTGCCTCATGTATTTAGCAGCCAAGTTTATATCTGACGGAAGTGAGGAACTATTAACGGTTACAGGGCCTAGTATCATTGGAGGTTTGTTCTTGCCCATTGTTGGAGCTTTTGCCGACACTTTACTCGTTCTCGATGAGGAATCTTCTTCTGCTTCCTTCCTTTGCCTTAATGTGCAAAAAATGGCTTTCTTGCCCTTCTTTTTAACAATAGATTCAATGAAAGCCCACAATATATTTCAAAGCCCTAATCATGACCTAAATCTTTAGGGTTTTACAATGGTGTTCATACACAAAATTATAAAGCATAATTTTGCCCCATAATGCAAAGATAATGATGCGTACCTGTTATCCTGTAACAAATTCACAGCCTGAAAGCAAAATATTCTCAAAATGTTTGGCATCGCAGGGAATCATATTTCGCTTCCTACTTCACATTAGTTTTTATGTATTTGAAGGAAAAAAGACAAAGCACAATAAGCTAGCAACTTTGAACTTTATGTTTATATATTTGTTTATAAGAGGTTGAACTTTATGTTTTGTAAGTTTAAAAAATGTTGTTAAATGATAATATACTTAACAGATTAGCCCAAAAAATAATATACCATGCGAAAAAGGACTTTTATAACACCAAAAGAATTTAGCCAATCATATAATTTTTATAGTATATAAAGTTTATAAATAAATTTAAAAACTTTAGAAATATTTGAATTAATTAAAAATAATTTCTCATGGTGAAAAATTATTAGATTTCGAACATAGTGAATACAATGTCTACCTATGGCAAATAAAATAATAACATAATGAAGGACATTAAATATCATTTACTTTAAACAATTACACATCCATAAGATCTCGAATTGTACTATTCTTCAAGAATCAATAATAGAAATGGATTTGGCAAAAGAAAACATACATTAACCAATAATTGTAAAATGAACAAAGTAGTTTTTTCTTTGATGAGTTGTGCTCTATTCTTTTTAAATATCTTCCTTGAATCAATAAAGGAAATAGATTTGACAAAAGTAAACATAAATTGATCAAAATTTGTAAAAGGAATAAAGTACTTTTTTTCTTTGATGAGTTGCACTTTATCTGATCATTTTTTATATCTCCCTTACTTCTTCTCTTGTATTTGTTTTCTTTATGTTGTACATTGGATAACAATACAAGAGAGCAAACAATTATGTCACCGAATCAAAGCACAAGATTTGATATCTACCTTCCTCACAAGGAAGTTGAACTATCTAGAAGTGTCAGCCTTGTAAAGGATTACTGGTATAAGTATGAGTAGAAATACCATGGTTTTGCTCATATACATGGTTCAATGGCTTCCAAATGCACCAAACATAGACATGATCAATTGGAACAACCAAATCAAATTAGCATAGACAAAGAAATTCACATTTCCATGATCATTAGTTACACTTCCATTATTGGGTTCAACTTTTATTTATTGATATTGTGTTACCATTGACAATTTTCGGAGCATCCAAAATTGCAACATTTGAGATATTTTTTGAATTTAATGGAGAGTTGGATTAGAAATTTTTAAATTATATTGACAAGCATATTTTTCATTAAATTTATACCACAATTTTCGTAGGATTGTAATAAATATATAGATTTTGATTTCAACTACTTGGTAATATTTTTTTTAAAGTTTATATGGTAGATTATTACTTTTCATTCACAACAATGAATGTTATTTTATGCTTCATTTATCAAACGAGTGAATGCCATTTTGTCTTGGTAAGAATTTTATATCATTTCTACAATTCCTTCTACATACCATTAATGATATGCATTTTAAATTGTAGGAAACATATTACCCTCTTCAAAATCAAAACTCCTACTAGCAACTTAGCTGCTAGTTAATAAATGTTGTTTGAATTTTGTAAAAATGTTTTGGTCATTATCATGTCTTTTGTTTTATTTTTTAGAAAATTATTAGTGGTTAAAATTTTAAAAAATGAAAAATTAGAAAATATTTGCATGGAGGGGGGTTTCTTTAAAGTGGGAGGTTCATAAATTTTCTAATGGAATTTATTCTTAAAAACTTTATCGAAGGGGACATATATATATATATATATTTGATTCACTTACTAATAAATAAAAATATTTTTAAAATATAATGATAAGAATTGGAAATTGTAATATGATTCACAAGTGGCTGGAAAAAATTTTAAGCGCATTTCTAGCCCCCAACCTTTCCACCTACTCAAATCTACACCCTAAACAGTAGTGGCAACTATTTTTTAGTAGAAGATTCTAACTAACAAACTTTTTTCTGCTTCATGGGTCTACCCATTCCATAAAAATAGAACTTGTATCCCTTTATGAGACAACACACTTAGCGAGGTAGTACTTCCAAGGTTTAAGTTGACCATGATTAGCATACTTACATTTGAAATATTCATGTAGAGTACGCTAAGAGATATATGTAAAAAAAACTCTAAACTAGAAATGATAAAAACTATCAAATGATAATTGTTTGATTGGTAAAGAAGGGTTGGAGTCAAATAAGATACAAACATATAGGTTTAGTTTTTTAAATATATTAATTTAAAAAAAAAATTGAATGAATAGAATGGTTAGAATTAGGTCTCCACAATCGATATTATATGTTTTTCTTTTTTTTAGGTTTGATTGTGTGATAATTTTTTTTTAACATTAATGTTTTAGATCACACTACATGATCCATCATGAGGATGCAAGAAAGTATAGGAGTGTTGAAATTTAGTGAAATGATAAGGAATCCACAAGGAGACTAAATTCTTCCAAATCACAATTTCTTCTTACATAAGATCCAAAGGTTTCAAGAGGCAAAAGTAAGTCGATGAACAATAAGGATGCCAAGTCTAATGAGTGAGGCATAGAATTACATTTACAAAGTACCTTGTAGTCCAATTCCTTTTCAAAAGGGGAATCATATAGGAAGAGAACTCAAATTTTGCATACAACAAAAGGGTAGGAAACAATGAGGACTAGTGTTAAGGAAAGAAGATTGATGAGTTAATACAACTTCAAAAGCACAACATCCCATTGCCTTCATCACACCGTCTTCATCTACATAATCAAATTAACCAAGAATTTTAAATGGGTTTAGATAAAATGAAATATAAAGCATTATTGGCCTTTATGAGTCATGAATCTAGAAGTTGGCTTCCTAATTCAAAAGAATCTCATTATATGGCATCATATATGTGAATGTCCTCCCTTTAAGCCTTGTAATTTTCCTAACATTTTGATGGGTAACAAAACATATATGTGTGTGTGAAAAGGTTATATTTTCATGGGAGAATACACTTCTACTGACGTATTGTGTTCCATCCTTGTCATCTAATTTAATTTTTGTTTATCAATTTGAATATAGTGGCTTGCACCCTATAATAATCATTGCTACTAGGATGGTTGATCTTTCACTCACCTTGTATACTTCTTCTCATTTTTCTTTTGATGATTATAATGTTAAGTTGACTAATATTCATACCCATTCATCAAGTGTCAATCATGTATGTGAGAATAAGTTTGGTCATCTAAACCTTGAATTCTAGAGACTAGTGTTGAGCTCTCTACTCCACCTCTTACTACTTTAGAATTTAGGTTTTTCATCACTTCTAGTACTTCTATTCAATATGATGGTCATAGTTTTTAGATCTTACTTTGTGGGATAAATATTTGATAAGGATTTCAATTTTTTTTGTAGAGTTTCATAATGTAAAATTTGAGGACATTTGACAGGATTTCTCTCCTCTTTGACAATAATTTTAGCAAACTTGTTGTCCCATCTATGTCTTTGTAGATTAGCATTCATGAGTTTTCTTATTGACTTGATTTCTCATGTTTCTTGATTGGATTTTATCATGATCTAATATTCAAATTACTAAAAAATAAAATTAAAATTTTAATACTAAATATTAAATAGTTCAAACTTAAAATGGTAAAAATGCTAGTATTACCATAATAATAATAGATTAATAAAGGATTTGTCCAAATAATCTTAACCATAATACTTTTATAAAACTTCAATTATATATATATATATATATATATGTTAATTAATATAAAAAATATATATTTTACATTCACTAAATTAATTAATTAATTAATTTATAATTAAAATAATTAATTTATAAATTTAAAATAATGATTCTCAACATTATATCTACATACCTTGGTGATATACAAATTAAAAATATAAAAAGCTATTAAAAACCTTTAGGGCATGAATGAGGAGATATGTATAAAAAGAAATTAAGTATAGAAGAAGATTTGAAATAAAAACAGTTTTAACATGCTCATTATTATTTTAATATTGTAAGACACAACCAATCATAATCATTTCCTTTTTGTACACATGATTGTGATGAAAGTAAAATGTGCGATGATGAAGTGCATGGGACATGTTAGGCATGGGCATCCAACCATAATGAATTTCATGGTTGGATAGCCGTTGTTGCATAAGAGACATAGAAAAGTGCATTCCATTATAACAAGGTCTAGAAGTTGTTTGAGAAAAATGGGTCCTAATATGGACACTTCATCTATTTATTTCTCTATCTTGTACCACAAGTTCCTTGACTATTTTGAGCTACCAACGTCCAATATTTTGAATGAACAAATTGGTTTGAAATATCATGCTTCACGTTTGGTAAACTAGCAATCACACTTTGGTGTGTAATAGGTACGCCGAAGATGCATTGAAGAACAATTCTTAAAAACTATATCACAAAAGGAGAGGTATATTAAATTTTTTAACAATGTCTAAGAGAAAACATTCGAACAACTACGTTGAATTCAACATACACATAGCACTGACACTTTGGTGTGCAATAGGTACATCGAAGATGCATTGAAGGAAAATTCTTAAAAACTATATAATGAAAGGAGAGGTGTATTGAATCGTATAGCAACCTCTAAGAACAAAAATTTGAACAACTACCTTGAATTCAACATACACATGGCATTAAGTTAGAATTGGTATATACTAATTCAGAATTCATAACATATTTACCCAATCATAAGTTCAATTTAAAAAATAGCTAGGGCACTCATTAAGAGCTTATAATTATTAGGGGGCACACTTTAATGACTACTCATTATGGTAAAACAAAGATATAAAAGAGATTAATGAGTTAAGGATTGCAAGGAAAACCTTTTGCGAGCTCCACTCTTTACCTATTATCCACATTTGAATAAGGCCTAAAATGATGTGTGGTAGTCTAGCATTGTTATTGATTACCTTTATAGGGTTCATTACTCAAATAATTGTGTTTGAATTCATAATGGATAGGGAGTGTGCATAGGGGGAGGAGTAAATTGTTCACATTGGGGCAAGAGAGCCTAATGTAGATCATGTCCAAACTCGAGCAGCTGTAAATATACCATCCATTATGGAATTTAATACATGGGGAATATTAACATTACCAATAATTGTTAATAGAATTGAGAACCTTTGGTGATAAAATTCATGATGGATAGGGAGTGTGTACAGGGGGAGGAGTAAATCAGTTGCGTTGGGGCAAGATAATCCCAATATGGATAAAGATCTGAGGGAGCCCCAAGTTGAGCATGTCCAACCTGGAGAAGTAGTAAATCTATCACCACATCAAAATTAAAAATATTCCTAGTGCATAGGGAATGTGCATAGGGGGAGGAGTAAATCGGTTGCATTGGGGCAATAAAATCCCAATATGGATAAAGATCTAAGGGAGCCCCAAGCTGAGTGTGTCCAACCTTGAGAAGTAGTAAATCTACGACCCACATCAAAATCAAACATGTTCCTGGTGGATAGGTAGTGTGCACAGGGGGAGGAGTAAATCAATCGCACTGGGGCAAGAGAATCTTAATATGGATAAAAATCTGAGGGAGCCCCAAGCTGAGCATGTCCAAACTTGACCAGCGGTAAATCTACCATCCACTATGGAATTATACACTCTATTATATTACTAGTTATAGAAAATTTGTTAAAAATGAGCATCTTCAAGAACTTTTGATTTCAAGACAAGGGAAAGGAGCATAACATTCTCGATCAAAGTGGTGAAACACTTCCTTACATTTTCTTATTTTAAATTGTAAGAAAGATTCTAACATGTATACAATGTGTCTACATCATGTCTTCATGCATTAAAATGTTTGCTTCATGTCTTCATGCATTCGTGTGTCTACCTCATGTTTGCATTGCGTCTACATGCATTAATGTGTCTACTTTATGTGTCATTCATATGTTCTTGTACATGCTATTATATACTAACATGTGTACTTTGCAAATATTCTAACACATATGCAGGGGAAAGAATGAATTTGAGTTATAAATTGCTTGAGGACAAACAAATTCGAGAGGGGAGGACTGTGATATCCCCACTAAAATAAGGTTTAATAGTAATAATTATTAAAATATAGTAATCTAAGAAATAAATATTGAATAAATAAATAATAATATTTAATAATTATGAGCACCATATAAATTATAATAATATTAGAATATGCTAACATATTTAAATATAAATGTATACATTATAATTAGATTATAATGTAGAAATATACATATTAGAAAATCAATGGATATATATATATATATATATATATATATATATATATATATATATATATATATATATATATATATATATATATATATATATATATATATATATATACTATTAGCATTAATAATATTCAAGTCCATTTGCATTAATCATTAAGAGAAGTAATTAAGGGAGAGATGCATCTCTTCACCATTTAAGGGTGCACTCTTCCATTTTTGGAGATTTATAATGAGAATTGATTATATATTCTTAGCATCATTAAAAAAGGACTTATTCTTCATCTATAATTTTAAGCATTTGCTTTGTTGGCTATCTATCTCAACAATATAAGGTGAAGATCAAAGATATTATCATTGAATCTGATTGAAATTAGGAGAAGCTTGTTAGGGGTCATTACAAATCACAACTTATTTGTTAGGTTTTGTTTCTTTTCATTGGTCATTTCTCATCTATCAACCATTTGAGAGGTGGAAAATGATTTTTGCATTTTCAATGAGCACTTCACCAATTTTTTGTTAAACCCACTAGATAGAGGGCAAGTGGGTGGATGAATAATGCACACCCATAGTATTAGTGACTAATGATGTCACATGATCTTAGCCTCTATTACTAGAAATGTGAGATTTAGATTTCATTTCATGTTTCAACATGAACTATTTTCTTATATTGTAAAACAACTATTTCTCTCCAATTCAGTTCTTACATAAGTTACATGTGAAATTTCTACTCTATTTTTACTGTAATATTAGTAATGTTAATATTTATGTTAAAATTTCCATAAATTTATACACATTCCAGTTTTTACTAACACCAATAATTCTCATATTTATCTCCATAAATTTATGGAACTTTTTAAAAAAACTTAATGAGCATCATTTATATAATGTATTTTTTAATTAAATGCATGACTAAATTATTGATAGGAAATTTTATATTATATAAAAGAAATTATATATAAATTATCATGTATATAGCCATTTCTTATTTGCAACTTCCGAATATCACATTTTTCATCATATTGTAGTTTGTTGTTCTAGTTCCCATTTTTCATTTCTAGCAACATAGGTCGTATCACAAAGAAGCGAATATGGAAAATTTATAATTGGTCCATGGGCTATTGAGTATAATGGAGTAATATGCGGATATAAATTGTATGCATCACTATCTATTCCAAAATATGGAATTTATATTTTAACAAATTAGATTGCATTACTGAGTTATTGAAAAAATAACAATAAATATCCTCCCCTTTCTATTTCTTTATTTTCCTCAAATTTCCAAATAATCGATGTTCATGCTTTGAGCTCACCTTGTAGTTTCCCTACTTAGAGAATTGTGCCATAATTTATTTGAAGAAAAAGAAAAAGGTATGCATTTTCCAACACTTTGGAACATTATGATAAAATTGGCAAAGACGGATGTTTTCATGATACATATGGAACCTTTGAAGAGCTTAAGTAAAAAATATGACAATGGTGGTTATTGAATGTTTTGTAAAATTTCTTGCTAACTCTGCCCATTTTTCCCAATTTGCATTATTTTTGTGTAGAATTTTGAGGTAAGTCACTTAGCACAAGTTGAATTAGTTTTATTGTTTTATTATTTAGATTTTGGAATATGTATGTAGCTAGATCAATTTTTATGTTGTGCTAAGATGTAGTGAGCACCTTAAAAAAGATCTCTCTATATATATACATAAATAAATACATAGACACACACATATGTGTGTGTACATATGTATATACACACATACATATAAATAAAGAGAAGCTTCTCTATACATACATAAATAGACACACACATGTGTATTTGTATGTATGTATATATACACATACACATACAAAGAGAAAATTCTCTATTCACCTTTTGAGGGAAATATAAAGAGATGTTGAAGGTGATTAGATTTCTTACAGATTTGACTATGAATGTCTCTTCTATTTTCAATACATAATTATTAGTTAACTCTACTCTTTATATTTGAAGTTACTGAACACCAAAGGGAAAGACATTTATTGATTTCAATACCTCTCTTGGTTTTTCAGTTGGGTATAAGTATTGTCTCAAAAGACACAAAGCCAAAAAGCATGTCATAAGAGAACATGTCTCATGTCCACTCATGACATGACTATTGATATAAATAATTATTAAACTTATACTAATAAGTCTAGTTAACACTTAACCAAACATGATTTATATTAAGTAGTTGATCTATATAAACATAAATAGATCATCTGCTTGATCCTAATATGACTTAATGTGAATGCATCCAATCATTACTTGGATGATATTATGCACGAGATATTTACTCAATCACCAAGAGATAATATAATCTATAAGTACAGTTTTCTACATACTTAGTTTGGTATAAATAGTTTTGATTGAATGCAAGGATAATTACTTGTGTGAATTCAAGACATGAATGAATAATTTAATTTAGCACAAGTACTATGCAATTGTGTATGTATGCATGTAAAGCAGTTTACATAGTGAACTAATATACATACATGCACATAAGAATACAATCATCATAATCAGGTATCCTTGAATTTGACCAAAGCTATTATATATCAACAAGATATACATGTTTAGAAGGGGGGAAAAAAAAAACATTTACATAGGTACCTCTTCTCCCCTTGAAGAAAATCACAGGCCAAGGGCAGGCCATGACAACAAAATACAATGATCATAAGGGAACAACAAAAAAATCCTAGATCTCCACTGATCTCCACTAATGTTCAGAGCTTTCCACCCTTGTTCGGAGCTCTCCACCCTCTTTTTCATGCAACTCTCCATATTAGATCAAAACAAATGGGGAATTGTTAATGTTGTGTTGTTTTTTTTGTTTTTTTTATAATCCATAATCCACAATCCACAATCCACAAGATCTCTCTTTATATATACATACATACATAGACACACAGATATTTGTTAGCTCAAAAGAAAGAACATGGTGTTGAAACAAAAATACAGAAAGTGCTTGACATGAGAGGTCCATAAGTGAGGGTGTTGACCAATCTTGAAAACTTGAATGCTGAAATGAAAGCTATCAATGATCAAACACCTATGTCAGAGTTACAACACAATGTGAAGTTGATTTTAGATATGGTAGAGGCAGATACTCAAAAGTTTGATAATCAAAATTTAAGGCACGGGGCTTTAGAAAGAGAAGGAGAAGGGGCAACTTTAGAAAGAGATTGCATGACATAAACAACAACTAGAAAACATAGAGGATATTATGGGAGCCACTGGATAGAATCTACGAAAGTGTTATGGTAGGTACTATGAAATTGGAATCACTTGCAAGTGTATTTAAGTTAATTTACAGTCCAAATATCAAAAGGACTACAAGTTGTGCAATTTTTCATGTATTGTATCTACATATGTTTATAAGAGTGTTTCAAGTATTGGCACAACCTCCCTGCAATGATCCCAAGTATCAATTGCTTATAAGAGTGTTTCAACGTTGGGAACCACTTCAACATCATTCACATGGTTTAGAGGTAATTTCATTGTGGTAGAGGCTTTTGCAAGGGAAGGAGCCTCATGATTATGACATTTACATAGAAGAAAAACTTGCTTCTTCAACTCCTTACACTCAACTCTTCACTGAAGCTATTCTTCCAGCAGTGAGAATAGTTGCTAAAAATTCCTAGGAGCCAAGGGACCCTGAACCTATGCTATATTTTCTAGAGACAAGGGATAAGTTACTATAGGCTTCAATACTTCATAACATTCTTGATCATAGTGATGCCCAAATTAATAGCAGTGATAGATACTTGGGATCCTCGCATGGAGAGTGTGCCAATACATGCATAGTTACATCTTTGGCTTCCATTGTTGGGCTAGTATATGGAGCCTTTATATCCAACCATTGATTGTAAATTGGGGAACGTGCTTCATGCCTGCCATGCAAGTGATGCATTTGCATATGCAATTTTATCACCTTAGAAAACTACATTTGATCTTGCTAGCTAGGAACTATTGATTGTTCATTTTATTGTACATAATCTAGTGACAGTTCTACAAGACTTTGTAATCAATCTCACTGATCATCAACTAGACCAATTTAAATAGGTTATGGCTAGTTTCTTTTAAAAAATATTTGTTATGATATGTTTTTGTAAAATTTCTTGCAAACTCTGTACATTTTTCCTAGTCTACATTATTTTTGTGTAGGATCTTGAGGTAAGTCACTTATCACATGTTGAGTAAGTTTTCTATTTTTATTATTTGGATTCTAGAATATGTATGCAGCTAGATCAATTTTTTAATTGTGCTAAGATGTAATAAGCACCTTAGAAAAGATCTCTAAGATATACATGTTTAGAAGGAAATATAAAGACATACATGTTTAGAAGGTAAAGAAAAGAACATTTATATATCCCTTGAAGAAAATCATAGAGTGAGGGCATGAAGATCACAAGGGCATCACATGAGAATGAAATCATAGAGCAAGGTAATGGCAATGAAATCATAAAACAAGGGCACATCATTGAAATGTAGAGATCACAAAGGCATGACAATGAAATGCAAAGCAAAGAAACGACAACATTCAGAGCTCTCCACCCTCTTTTGCGCACAACTCTCCACAATTAAAATAAATGGGGAATGATTTATGTTGTGTTTTCTTCTTCTTTTTTGTTTAAACTCATGCAGGTGTCACAATTATGATGTAAACATTAGTATTGTGATGATGTTGGGGACAATTGCAAAAACAACATGAAAATCACCACAAATTACATACAGTCATTGCAAATTGTTGTAGCAATTTGACCTCAAATATTGTAGTGAGTATGAGTTAAGTAAGTGTACCCAATTCAATAGGAATATCACCATAAAATCTATTGTTCCCTAAATCCAAATTAGTTAAAGAGGACACATTTCGTAAGAAAGGTGGGATTGTGGCTATTAATTAGTTTGCTTCTATATAAATGATTTCTAAAGGTGAAAGGAGACCTAGCTCAGAGGGGATGTTTTCACTTAGTTTGTTATAAGATAGAGTGAGATGACATAAAGAATTATAGTCAGCCAAAGTAGAGGGAACAAAGCCTTCTAATTCATTGTGTGATAATCCAAGTGTTCTAAGGCAAAAAATCCCTCCCAATTGAGTGGGAATTTAGTCATGAGAGCTATTATTTCTAAGAGAAAGTACTCTAAGAAAAGAAAGATATCCAAGAAAGGGGGAAATAGTGCCTAGTAGTGACATACCTATGAGATGCAAGGAAACACAACGTTGATGACAAGAAGAGTAAGAAACACCAGTCCAATTACAAAAAGAGTTATTAGGAGACCAATCATGCAAAATATTGTGAGAGTCAAGGGAAATGGAACCCTTGAAAGCCAAGAGAGCTTCTTCATTAGAATAAGAAGAAAGAGAAGAATGGGAGATAGGAAATACGAACAAAAAGAAGAGTAGAAAACAAGCCATCTTCAATTCCATCTCCAAGTGGGTATTTAGCATATCAAGTTATGTTTAATGTTATGGGTAGGATTGGAATTCTTATATAGATCTTTGTTGCTGACCAATTTGAATTGGAATTGCATAGCAACTACACAAATTAAGATTACTTTGGAAAAGAATGGAAGAGTTGGGAATCTCTATGGTGCTAAGGACAACAGTACACAGACTATTTGAGCAAGTTAAGGACAAAATCAGAACTACAGATGGGCTATCAAAATGCTTTGGCAATGACATAGGGGTCAAACAAGGGTGCCCACTATCTCGAACCTTGTTTGGGCTCTACATTGACAAGTTAGAAGCATGGTTAAATAGAGCTAGTGGCGAGGGGCCTCAGCTGGCTAGTTATGTGATAAAACTATTGTAATATGTGGATGATCTCATCATTATCACCAAGATAGCCAATGGTTTGAGAGAGCACTTAAAGGCATTGGAAAGATTTTGTTAGGAGGTGGGCATGGAAGTTAACACCAACAAAACCAAAGTTATGACCTTTTTGTTGAAGATAAATAAGAGACCCCTAGACACTTTTCTCTTTGGGGGTAATCCTCTAGAGATTGTGAGTGAGTATAAGTACTTGGGAATAGACTTCAAGAACAAACTCAATTGGGAAATGTGTCGGTCTAAAAGAATTTAAGGGTGTTGGAAGACATTGTATTCTTTATAGAATAAGTGTAGGAATGCAAAACTCTAGAATTGGAAGACAAAGAGAATATTATTTGGGTTGTTTGTCACACTTGTGGTTTTGTATGGGTGTGAAATTTAGGGTAGTAGCTTGTCGAATCAGAAATGGAGATAAGTAGAAATAATACAAAAACACCTAATCATTAGCAGGATCAAAATCAAAACCATTATGCCTTGTGAGATCATTGGCAGAAGTGGGTGTCTTTCCTTTAGAAGTTGTTGCAATGGTCCGATTGATATGTTAGTTAAAGAAAACCCAAGGCATGGGAAGTCATTGTTGGCCTAAGCTAGTCACTAAAGAAAAGCTAGAAATGAGAGAAAACACATGGATGAAGCAAAAAAACAAATGGATGCAAAAGTGGGACATCAACATCCATAGCTGCCCAATAGTATTGAAGAAATTAAGAAGTTTGTTCACTAAAGATTTCTTAGCATCATATAGGCAAGGCATATGGTGAGGAAAAATTCTCACTGTGTTAAGGAATTTAACCCCAACACGTGCCACAAGGAAAAAATGTATATAAGCACGACTATTAAGTGGAAGGCCAAAATGCTTATAGTCTAGCTTAGAACTAGCTATCACCAGTTGAGATGCAAGATAGGTAGATGGAGAGTGCCGAAAGAGGAATGGGAAAATAGGACCTACCTATTTTGTGGCACAAGAGCCATTGAAATAGAACATCACTTTGTCATAGAATGTCTGGCATACAGTGACATTAGAGATGTTAGAAAACAACACTATGAGCCACGTCTTTAAAGAAAAGCAATTTGACAAGACAAAAAACTTGATCATCAAAATGCTAAGAAGAAGAGAAGAATTAGTCAAAAGATTACAGCTAGATTATACAACGTCATCTATCCAGCCCCATCATTCTGGATGTCCGCCCATTATGCAACTACTATGGCCATACCATGGTGGCAGCCTGCTTTGGGATTCATTTTGATAAACCCTATGCATTCATACTGATGCACAACTGTCAAGGCACATTTTATAAATATATTTGATTCGAAATGTGTCACTATATTGTTTAATAAATAGATAGACTAAGTAGATAAAATTGATTATAAGATTTTTAGAAATAAATAATTGTGAAGTGTAGATTTGTTTCCTAATTAATGATTAAATGGAGAATGAGTAAATTGTTATAAGTGTTCAAAAGAAATATTATGTTTTTAACTTGTACTCATCCATGATTTGTCTTGTTATAGTATAATTAATTATTTTTAAATGGAATGAATAAGTATTAGTTTTATATAATAATAGACAATATTAATTAAATAATAAGAATTTTAATTTATTTGGTAAAAAATGAAAGTCTGGATAACAATTTTTTTAAAAATATATAATAATAAAATATTTTTCTATTAATAGAATCAAAATAAAAATTAATATTTCTTTTATAAATAAATGTAGAAATAATATAGAAATAATATAATATGTCAAAATGATTAGTTAGAAAACGAAGTTTATCCAACTTGACAGTTTGAATTACTTAAGACAATTTTTAGTATTATAAATGTTAAATAGTTGAGCATTTTTTTTCACATTCAAAAAGCACAAAATGACCAAAACAACCTTATAATTAATTTTATTCTATTATTGTATTTGTGTAGGCTAAATACTATTGTAATAAGGATAGTAATTAATAATTTATTAACATCAAACTTTTTATTGTTTAAAATGTGGTTAATATTTTTTTTTCATTTTATAAAAATATTAAAGCATAAGTTTTAATAAAAATATATTTAAGAAAATAAATGTTGAAGATAGTTATTAAATTATAATTAATTAAGTTAAATTTTAAAGTTATATCACAATTTAATTAACATAGAAATTCAAACTTAAATTTTTATTAAAAATACTATTAAATTTTTTCAACAATTAATTTTAAATTAATCACATATATTAAAAATAATTAACATTAACATTCACATAATTTTCACTTAAAACTTTAAATAAGATAAGGTAAATATAATAATTTACAATTAATTTAACCTTAATTAAATATAATATAAATACTAAAAATTATTAAAATATTTTGAAAAAAAATTAAAATATTTTTTAAAATATTTATTATAAATCATTTTAAAATACGGCTTACTATTAAATTTATCATTCCAATTTGAACTCTTTCTCCAAAAGAATTTTACTTGCAATTCAAACATTTATGGCGATCAAATGATTTGAGATGAGTTTGGGCATTGACAAAAATGCATCCCAAAGCGGGCTGCATGGTATGGCCATAGTAGTTGCATCGTTGGCGGACATCCATCCATCCCGAATGATGAGCTGGATAGACGATGCCGGATTAGACTAGTTGTTAATAGGCGGGTCCAATAGACTCCTTTGACCTCATAGAGGTTCAATGTCGTGAGCACTGGCTAACTAGCCAAAAATTTGCACCACTTTGTTTTTTCCATGATGATGCATCGACACTCACATGAACATACACATCCATAGCATCAAATACATTTTCTAATGCGAAAAGAAATGTACGCAGAGAACAGTACCATGCCTGGTCCACATGATGTTTAAACTCTCTTCTTTTTTGTTTCATTAGAATATTAAACTAAATTTCTATTTGATTAAGTATGAATATGAGTAATTTTTTTGTACTTTATTAATTTTATATAAATAAATATATTTTATTATTATTTTAATTTATTAATAATAAATATATCTAAATAGAATTTTTTATAGGTTGTGTTTAAATAGTTTTATTATGTTTGTAACATTGTTAGATAATTTTAAATTGGACACTTAAATGGAGTATTTAAGAAAATTTAATTATTACAATATTAAAATTTAATAATTAATGTATATATTTAATATATTTTTGACAATTAAATTTTATTTATTTTGGTTGTGTTTAAATAATTTTATTATGTTTGTATCATTATTAGATAATTTTAAATTGGAGACTTAAATGGAGTATTTAAGAAAATTTAATTATTAAAATATTAAAATAAATTAATTAATGCAAATATTTAATATATTTATGACAATTAAATTTTATTTATTTCTTTTAAATAATAATATCTATATTAATTAACAAATTGTATAGCATTTTAATTATTTTTAATATTTCTTATATTAATCAATTTAATTTTATTATATAATAATAAAAAATTATATATGTTTTTTTAAATATATTATATTAACACTACTATATAATGTTATATTATCTCCCAAGTGGTAGGATTTTTTGGAAGATTTTCATAGGATGTTGTATTTTTGTTTTTTGCTAATTTAGGTTTGCTTCCGCATAAATGTGACATTGAGATGATCATTTTCATCTTGTGTTTTTCTTTTCACGTTCAAATGGCAAAGGATTATCTAACCTGGTTATTGTTCTAAGATGTATTGGAGATAGTTTTTTTTAGACGGGTGTATCTATGCAATTCGGGAATCAACACAGGCTCCCTAGACTAAAAATGGTGGGAGATTTGTATTAGGTAGATGCAGATTTACTATACATGGGAGTGCTCATGTAATTTTTAAAAAATAAAAAATTATAAGGTCGGAGATACGCCCCTTTGAATATGTAATATATCTAGTTAATGCTCTTATATATAGTGTAGATAATTCCTTTTAAATAGGTAGTTTTATGTAATTCAAGAATCATCATAGGCTTCTTAGACTCTATTTGGTAGGTGATTAGTATTAGGTAGATTTATTATTCATGGGAATGCCCATGAACATTTTTGTCACTACTATAAGGGTGGGGGTATGCCCCTTTGAACATGTAATAAAATAGGACGAAAGTTCTAGACAAGACAGGAGGTTTTCTTCTCTGTTCTTTCCTACCAGTGCCCGTTTGAACAGAGTAACGCTATGTAACTTTACACTTTGAATTAATAAAATGAATCAAGGCCTCGCCTGTTTACCGATAAAAAAATAAAAAAAAATTTTAAAAAAAATTGTTATATTATCATTATTGGTATATTATAGTAATAATAAATTTTAATAATTAATTAATTAATTAGTACTCTTTTATTAATCTTTATATTTGATTGTTAATTTTATATAGTTACTAAAATATTATAATTAGTATTTTGATTATCAAGTAAAATAACATTCTAGTGTTTTATAGTATCGTATTGGATAGATACATGTTCCTAATGGAAAGGAGTTTAACTTGTACATTTAAATTAAATCTTAATAATACAAAATTAATAAAAAATTAAAAAATTAATATTCAAATTTAAGTTGAGATATGTGAAAAGAAAGGTCAAAGTCAAGATTTTTAAGAAGTTAATGAACTTTATAGAAGAGGAAGAAATATCTCATAGCAATTATCCACAAACACTAGAAAAATATTCTATATGAAAAAAATGCATAAACATGAAAAAACTCCTCCATGAAATTAATTAATAGCTTAAAATATATCTATGGTTGGAAATCAGACTTTAGAAATTCCTCAAATTGTTTAAAATTTTAATCATTTATATTTTTCTTTATTTTTCATTTATACGTATACTAAATTCACTCAACTTAAAACTACAAATTGTTATTTTGAATTTAAAATGTACTATTCATATTTTTTCTTAATGAAGTAACAAAATCACCACAGAACAAAAATTAAACATTTTAATTATATTTATTACAAAGACTACTAACAATAATACTTTAATAAATAAAATACAATTGACATGACTGCAAACGCTGCAGATGGTACTTGACAGTACGTGAGTGATGTGCAAGTGGGGATGGTATGGTTAATGGTTCATGTCATTCCATGCAAAGGTGGGAAATGGGCATGTTGCACAACATTCGAGTCGGTGCAATTTTTTGGCTGTTTAGCCAGTGCCATAAGGGGATTGAGCTAGACCACGCAAACAAGCAAAAATCCATAGTGAACAGTGGAGACTAACAGAGGCTCTTTAATATGTTGTTAGATGCGTCATCTTAGAGAAAAAATTTATTCAACGTCCACCATACCTTAAGTTTTTTCAAAGAGTGTTGTTCTAGGTGAGCTTTTGTTATTATTTTTTATAATTGTATATGGATTGTTTTGCATTTTGAGTCTTCGTTGATGTTAGATATGAAGTGGACGGCTTGACTTTAGATATCACTGTGAATGTTAGGCCCTACCTTTCCATCCTACTAACATTGATATTTTTTAATTCAACATTATACCTTGAGATATGTAAAATAGCTATAGCTCATGTCATTGTTGGATGCAAGCACCAAAGGGGAAATAAGAACATAATCGAGAAGGGAGATACATAAGACTCATCTTTTGTCATCTAGGGAGTCCCAATAAAACAGGAGGAAAAAAACACAAGGAGCGAGTGCTTATAATCACTCGATATAATGTGGAGAACCATATTTTATGTGTTTTAAACAAATGAATTGAATAATATCTTAGACTTTTCAATGTAATAATAAAGACATAATACTTTAATTTCATAAAATATTTATATTTTATATTTTAGACAAAATAAATGGATAGAATATAAAAAATTCAATTATTCAATGAAATGATAAAGACAATATTTAATTCTAACAACATAATACTTTAATATTTATAAAATTTAATTATAGTAACTTATATTCATTGTACATTTTGACTTGGGTTACTAACTTTTCTAATATTAATGATATAGGTAAAATTCAACTAAAATAATCAATGAAATAATAACAAATGATAATTTATTATAAATTTCTTTGATATGTTTCTGTAATAATAATAATATATCATTCTTTAAATAATAATGAGGTAAAACCTAATGTTAGTTTGACTATGTGTATGATAGAAGTGCATTTAGTGCTCAAATATAAGAAAAAGTTATTCATAGAATAAGGCACAATCAATGATTAAACATAATTCAAATCGAAAGGGAAAAAATCCTAGTACACCTATGAACAATGATTTAAAAATACTAGAGCTAAAGTCTCAAAATTGTGAACTCAATAGCCTTTAAGTACTTTGAGTAGTAGCCAAAATTTTAAAAATAGTGAAAGTTATAGATAAATCCATAATATTGAAATGACTACTTCAATGACTTTCTTTTTAAACAATAGTAGATAAAACACAATTGGCACCAAAAGAAAATAAAGCAAGAAGAATAGTTATCTAATAAAGACTATTGCTTAAAAAGATTCAAATAGTTAATAAAAAAACTATTTGAATCATTTACCAAAATGTAAATTTATATTAGTATAAAAGACACAGGCTATACCTGTTAAGGATATACATGTACTATCGAAAACTTTATATTCATTTACTCTAGAATGATTAGCATGACATCTCTATTTGTATTTTCTAGACTAGAAATGAATGTAAGTTGAGAGTCCATTCCTTCTTTTCATTATTCATGATTAACAAAAAAATTTAAAAGGAAAAGAAGAAAATGAAATTAATGTAAATAAAAGTAATTAACACAATCAAATCATAAACTTAAATTCAATCTTATTTAGATCTATAAATATAGCATAATTGTTACTTATTGACTGGAATAATGTGTCAAAGCTCAAAGACATTTCTATTAATTAATGTAATGAATGAGATAAACAACTCACCAATTCAAGAGGAATAATAGCAACATAACAAGATAAAGATGATAGTGGAAAAAATTGATATTTTTTTTTATGGAATAGATTGCATACCCATAACCATACACATATTTTAGTGATATAGCCATAAGCTTTACTCACTTATTAGTGTTTGCCTAGAACCACTGATGGGATTAAAATAATTTTTTCCTCTTCCAATCAAAAGTCAGTTGTTGCTTCTTCTTGATATAGCTATAGTATATGATGAACTCCTATCTATTACTCTTCAATGGATGTCCAAAGGTCCCTTTTTGTTACAGGTAGGAAGCATGCAGGTGAAAGCAGTGGAACTTGGCCTTACCCTACCAATTGTATTTCCTTGGAATTTTCTGATACTTTCCAACAACTCCGTATTGTGCATATCTTATGATTAGTGCATTCCATGAGATTGCATTTCTTCAAGGTATTATGTCAATTAAATCGTGTGCATTATCCATGCTTCCATATTTTCCATAAATGTCTACCATAGTTGTTGCAACTATGACATTTAAGAATTTTTATTTATTTTTTAATGAAAAAATATAGATGTCCTTTCTGTGGATCAATGAATACTATAAGTTCAGAGGAATGCATGTTCAAAAGTTCATTAAACTTTTTTTTCACAAAAGCAAAAGCCTACTCCTCAAGGGCTAGAATTGACCCATCAATTGCATGTCTCTAAATTTTTTTATGTTAGATGACAATAAACTGTTTGATAAGTAGGAAATATTTTCCACAACAAGTCACAACTTATGATATTGCTATAAGGATTTAACTGTGTGATTTGTGGGTCAATGAGTTTGACCCACAAATCATACATGTAAATCTTGATAGCAATATCATAAGATAAATTGTTCATTTAAACTCTGACTAAAAGGGTAGTTTTTGATGAATATACTTTTTCCATTAATTAAAATTTAAAGATACATATTCACAAAAAAGGGGTAGGGGATATAAGATCACCCTGCGAGTTCAAACGGCCTGAGGCTGGAGACCAACTATTCATCAAAATATATATATAAGTAAAAACATAAAACTTCAGGCTACAAGAGAAATCCTTGGGGTTATTGGTTGGCTCAGGAGGAGCCCAACCATCAATAGCAACAACATCTTTATCAGCATCCTTGTCTTTATCTTCCTTAGCCCTAGGAGGGGAAATGGCTAAATCTAGCTAGGAGAAAGCCCACTTGGGGTCACGGTGAACAAACAACCAACCCACATTAGCAGCAATAGGGGGAGCCACCAAGGACTAGCCCGCGCCCATCCTCCAAGGAGGCAAGACGGAGTGGCAACAACCATGAAAGCCACTACTAGGAGAGTGACAATGAGGCTGTGACCTAGCGATTTGTGAGTGGTGAGTAGAACTACTCCAACCTTGGTGGTGACCATGAGGAGGAGTACGATCACCAGATAAAGCATCCAAAGGTACTTGAACAACCTACAAGGGGCATTATCCCAGTCAACAAGTAGCTCTTGTAGGTGAGCCACTTCCAGCATGACTTTTTCAGTTTGTAATTAAATATGCATCATGACATTATTACATGTACGTGCTTTAGATTACATTGCAACATGAATATCAAGAAAGTTGTAAGAGAATAAAACAACATTGTGATCTTTCTAGATTGTAAACAAAATCTCCATTTTAAAAACATACCAAATTTGGGCATATCTAAAAGGGAGTCTAGGAGCATCACCCAAAACCACCATATGCCAAGTGAAGGCCTCTAGATGAAAAGGCCTGAAAACATCATAAATCCAGAGCCAGTAATTTTGACCTCTTCTATAAAACTAAAAAATATGCAAAAAGCTTTTAGTTTGACCATAAAAAGGGCATCTAGGATTAGGAACTCCTAAATGTTGGAGCCAAGAACCCAAAGGAAAACCCAGGAAAAGGAGACACTAGGCGAAGTGAGCAATCTTTGGCTTTGTGATGGTATGCCAGATAGTGGCAAATCTAAGACTCCAACTCTTATGCAAAGAATGCAAATGCCAACGTTGGTTGAGAGTATCAACCATCAGAAGATGGGGTACCAGCCACCGATAACCCAGCTTGGGCTTGTAACTGGTCATTGGAGTGGTAGGATACCACTTTCAATCTTTCCACCAAGGGTGGGATGAGTGAATTCCAAGCTTGTGTAAAAAATTGGGAGGAACCACAGAAACTAGAAGATCAATTGTCTGTCGATTTGGATGGATAAGCCAGTACTGCACTTGCAAGTCCTCCCATGAGTGAAGCCTCATAGTAACCCTGGAGAATAAATATTTGGGTGTTTTAATACCCTTGCGAAATAAATGCAAAGCACTGGCTCCTTGAATCTTGGCTAAAGGCACACCTTGAATGGAAAACAAGGGCGACCACCAAAGGTTTTTGTTGGTTCATTGAGAGCCTATCTCTGAATCCATTACTAGCCCAGTGAAGCCAAGGTTTGATGGCTTCCTAGGATTTCCAAATGCTCTTAGCAACAAAAGTGCCCTAAATTTGAATAGGTTCAGAAGTCACAAGAAGGGCTTGAAAACCAATCCCCTTGGGGATGCCTCTACTTGCATCACCATTAATAGTCGTCAATCTGAAGGTTTTGGGCTCTTCAGATATATCTATCAAGATTGTCCTCTTGCACCTTCTCTCTATGTTTTGGCAGCTGAGGGCTTTAGTTATGTGCTAGCCAATGCCATTTCATGAGGGTTGGTGCGTGGTATTTCTTTACCGGAGTCGACCACTCAGCTAGTTAATAGTATTTTGCAGATGATTCTTTCCTCACTTTGGTTGAGGATGAGGAGAATATTGACAATGCTTTGTAGTGTTTGGATACTTTTTTCCTTGCTTTAGGTCTGCTATCCAAAGACACAAAACCCTTTGCTATCAACAATCGTTTTTGCCAGGCCCTCACTGGTTGTAGGCCCTCACTGGTTGTAGCTGCATGGCTGGAAATGGGTCTAACATGATGAATTGTGGAATGTTGTGCTTGCCTGAATTGAGAAGAAGTTTTAAATATACTCCAAAGTGCTTTCTACTACATGTGTACTATTCTTCTTGTTGGGCTCCCTATAAAGCTTTGTACCTTAAGATTATGGTGGTCTTAGCTTTCTTTCCACCCGCAAAACGCTGGTTTTTAATTATGTTCATCTGATAAGAAATGCATTTCTGTTTCTTAGCTTTGTACCTTAAGATTATGGTGGTCTTAGCTTTCTTTCCACCCGCAAAACGCTGGTTTTTAATTATGTTCATCTGATAAGAAATGTATTTCTGAACCTTAACTAACTCCCATGACAAGTCAGAAGAATTGTTCCCAAATTTCGAGGGGAATTTTTGGCCTACAGAATGTCCGCTTCAAGTTAGAAGGATTCTTCCCAAATTTCTAGGGAAATTTTTCGCCTACAGATCAATGTCCACCAAAGCGGAAGGGTCATTATCAATTTTTCCAAATTTCTCATTTTCGGTTGGATATTGAGTGAGAGAAGCACTTTTTATTCTATACTTCTATGGATGTGTGTGTCCTTTTGTAAATCTTCCATTGTTCCATAGGATTGGAGTATGCTGGCAAATGTAAATGATCAGGTCGAAGATCTACTGTTGCATATCTTTTAATGTTATCAAATACTTTATGGACATCTGCTAAACTAATCTCAACTTGAGATGCGTATAAATAAGCTTAATATAAAAATAAGTCGCTTTACCGCATGAAATGGTGTTGTTGATAATATATATGCAATTATTAAAAATATATAGAGCATTCACAATGTCGTAGGTTTGAAGCTCAAGCAGAGCCATGACAGGCGTTGCTAAACACCTGCACTTAAGAAATTTGCAAGAAATTTATCACCTTCACCACGGACTTGGTGTTTTGGGCCGTAGGAGATAATGACCCTAAAAGACGGCAATGGCTAAATGGTAAATTTTTTTGTTTACCTGCCTATGCTGATGGCTAGGCCTCCTGCCATGCCCGTACACCATCAGCCCTGCTAAGGATATGCACGGCTGTCATGCAGTTACCTTTCAAAACAAATGTCAGACATACGCGTTGAAGTGGAATATTAGTTTAATATGTTCCTATCTTTTATTTAAATAGATTTATAATGTTTCGACTGAATTGCTTTAAACATTTGTGCACATAATTAAATATTTTATTTTATTTTTTGATTAAATTTATAATTTTTTTATGCATTTTTTTTAACTTCTAAATTTTTTATTTATATTAAATTCAACACAAATGTAATATAGGTTTGGTTTTTTTTTTTTAAATTGTAAATCAAATAATTCTGAAACATAAAAATTTATAATGTTTTTGCATGATTTTTTTAAAAATTTAATTAAAGTTAGTTAGTTGAGCGAAAACTTATATTATCATAATTAAATTACAATAATTACAAATGTTTAAAGCAATCCAGTTGAAACATTATAAATTTATTTAAATAAAGGATAGGAACATATTAAACTAAAATGTCACTTCAACGCCGTATGTCTAACATTTGTTTTGAAAGGTAACTGCATGGACAAGTGTGCACATCCTTGGCAGGGCAGATGGTGTACGGGCATGGCAGGAGGCCTAGCCATCAGCATAGGCAGGTAAACAAAAAAGTTTACCATTTAGCCATTGCTTACCTATCTCGTGCATTGCGCTATGACCAAAGTGCTTAGCAAAGTGCTCACTTCATTTCCCATGCAGTCCTTATTAAATATGGGAGAAGACATGATACATTTGTGACCAATCACCTCCCCGCCCCCGCATCCTAACCGACCCATCCCATTTGCGTAAGGAGTTAGCGGAGGGTGTTGTAAATCTAGGGAAGTCAAAACATGATGCAGGAGCATCCAGAGGTATAAGGGCAATCCTCTGTCACCCAAAAAAATATACTTAGACTTAGTTTATGTTTCATGTGTTTTCATTTTTGGATACCCATTTGGGTCAAATAAAGGTTCCAACTCTCATAGTTCCACTATCAGTATGTTTGAAAATCTTGAAAAAATAGGAGCATGTAATTGGGCCATCATTTTGGTACACTAGAAGGTGTGAATTGGCCAAATGAATGTAATCATGATTTAGAGCATTCCAAAAAAAGAATCAGGTCAATAGACCCCACGGTTTGAAAGTTATTGCAGTTTTTTGAGTTTTGGAGACCTCCTAAGAATGCTTCAAAGTCAGGTTAGGGGCATTAAATGACCTCAAAAAGGGTCAAAAAAATGGGGTACGAGTGAAGCTTGTCCATAGGGCTATAGAGCGCTTCGAGAGCTTTCCGAAAATGTAAACGGTTCGTCAATCGGAGCTATGGTTCAAAAGTTATGCCTCTCGAAAGTTTGGTTACCGTTTTTGGATTCTTCTAGATTTGCACCGACTTCTAATGTAGCTTCTAGAACCTTCTATTTGGTCGGTGAATGCCTACTAACACTTTCTAGAATGTAGTCCTAGTTCTTAACCCTCTGGGGTCTATTTAAGGAGATTTTTGGCATTGTAAAAGGCAGTTCGGAGTGGAGTTTGAGAGGAGGTACTGAAAGGAGAAATTATCTCCAGATTTATGCTATTGTAAGCCCTTAGGGCATGTCTTGAAGTTTATTTTCTCTGTACTATTTCTACTTGCTTATTTTCTCAGTTAATACAATTTTCCTTTTCTGTTGTGTCCATTCTGTTCGTGGGTTGTGTCCCCATCAAGTGGTATCAGAGCCGGTTTTCCTGAGTGTGTAGACAGAGTGCCGACTGTGAGGCAGTTTGCACCAGGACTGTGTGGTTGTGGGATCGAGTTAGAAGATGCCTCCACAAAGAGAGCGTGGCGGAAGGGCCAGAGCTATTAATCTTGAGGAGGTTAGAGCTCTCCAAAGGCAGGTGCAAGCATTGCAAGAGGAGCTCCATAGAGGAGCAAATGTTGCCGTAGGTGATGACAGTGAGGATGACAATGAAGAAGAAGTTATGGGACCAAAAGGGGAATTTGACGGGAAAGTTCTAAATCATGCAAAGGAAAGGCTTTTTAGGGCCATTACTAAGTTTGGGAAAAGACCTACAATTGAAGTGGGTGTATTTTCAGAAAATTTGAAACCAGATGAGTTGATCGATTGGATCAATGAATTGGAAGAATACTTTGAGTATGAGGATATTAGGGACCCAGATAGGGTTAAGTTTGCAAAGGCCAAACTGAAAGGCCATGCCAAAATCTGGTGGCAAGAGGTCCAATTGGAAAGAAACAAAAGAGGAAAGGAGAAGATCACAAGATGGGATTGCATGGTGGAAAAATTGAAGAAGCAGTTCATTCCTGTGGACTATGAGCTTGATTTATTTAAGAAGATGCATGGGTTAAAGCAAGCAGGAAGATCAATCCAAGAATATACAAAGGAGTTTTACCGACTCTTGATTAGAGTCGGGTATGCAGAAGCAAATAAGGAGAAGGTTGCTCATTATATCAGTGGTTTGCGACCTAGCATCTACCAGTTTGCCCTACGAGTTGAAGAGAAGCTGAATAAAAGTTTTGAAGGAAGACAAAGAGGGTGCGGTCAAGGAGGAAGGGGAAGCAGTAGGTCATCTAGAGGTCGCAATGAAACCCAAAAGAAAAATGAAGATATGGGTACTAGCAGGAACTAGAGGAATGAGGGTTTCAACCGTTCTCATGATCAAGACTTTGGAAATCAGAGAGGAAGAGGTAGAGGACATGGACAAGGAAGAGGAGGCTTCCGTGGTACCTGTTTCCATTGCAATGAAGAAGGTCATCGTGCCTTTGAATGCCCTCAACGACAAGGAAGGACAGATAGGAGAGCTGAGGGCCAAGCTAAGGTTGCTCATGTGGATGAGGATGCACAATCATCACATTCAGAGGATGCAGAAAGAGGAGAGACCTTGGTAAATGAAAGAGTCCTACTAAGTGGTGAGATTGAACCAGGACAACGGAGGAGTTTGTTCTGTACCACATGCAAGTGTGAGGATAAATGTTGTGACATCATCATTGATGGTGGTAGCACTGATAACTTGGTATCAGAAGAGATGGTCTCTAAGCTGAAGCTCAAGAGGGAGAAACATCCCCAGCCCTATCAGATTGCTTGGGTAAAAGATGATCATTAGGTCCTGGTAAGTGAACCATGTTTAGTAAAATTCAAAATTAGGAGTTACCATGATGAAGTTCTCTGTGATGTTATTTCAATGGATGTTTTCCATCTATTGTTGGGTAGACCATGGCAGTTTGATAGACATGCAGTGCATGATGGACATGCAAACACATACTCTCTAACAAAGGATGGAGTTCGCCACAAATTGAAGCCCATGAAAAAGGAAGGTGAAAAGGTATGTAGCAGTGCTAGGATTTGTCTTGTTGATGGAAGGAAGTTTTTAGATGGCATGAAACATCAGCATATATGCTATGCTTTGATTCCTAGGAAAGATAAAGAAGGTAGTAGTGAAATACCACTTGAAGTTTCAGATTTACTAGGGGAGTTTGGAGATATTATATCTGATAATGTTCCAGATGGATTGCCACTAGTAAGGCAAATCAGTCATTAGATAGATCTGATTCTAGGAGCTAGTTTTCCTAACAAGGCTGCTCACAGGATGACTACTACTAAAACAGAGGAGCTAAATAGACAGGTTCAGGGGCTGTTGAGGAAGGGCTTGATTCGAGAGAGCCTGAGTCCATGTGCAGTACCTGCAGTACTTGCACCAAAGAAGGATGGAGAGTGGAGGATGTGTACAGATTCTCGAGCTATAAATAGGATCACCATCAAGTACCAGTTTCCTTTTCCAAGGATGGATGATATTATGGACTGCTTGAGTGGAGCTCAGTACTTCACAAAGATAGACCTGAAGAGTGGTTATCACCAGATATAGATTCGAGAAGGAGATGAGTGGAAAACAACCTTCAAGACCAAGGAGGGTCTTTATGAGTGGTTAGTCATGCCCTTTGGATTGACGAACGCCCCAAGCACCTTCATGCGGCTCATGAATGAGGTACTTAAGAAGTTCTTGGAAAAATTTGTTATTGTCTATTTGGATGATATTTTAATTTTTAGCAAGACTTTGGAAGAACATTTATTGCATATTTGTAGTGTCCTGGAAAGGCTAAGGGAAGAGAAACTATTAATTAATCTGAAGAAATGTATCTTTGCAAAAGGGGAGTTAGTCTATTTGGGGTTTGTTATATCACCTGAAGGTCTCAAAATGGATCCAGAGAAGGTAAAAGCCATCTTGAAATGGCCTACTCTAAGGTCTGCTACTGAGGTAAGATCATTTCATGGTCTAGTTAGTTTTTACAGGAAGTTTATTAGGAATTTCAGTGGCATATGTGCACCCCTAACTGATACAATAAGAGGGGATAGAAAAGAGTTCAAATGGACTACAGTAGCTACGAGAAGTTTTGAATTGTTGAAGAAGAAGGTGATAGAATAGCCTGTGTTGGCACTTCCAAATTTTGGAAAAGTGTTCCAGGTAGATTGTGATGCTAGTGGCAGCGCTATTGGGGCTGTATTAAGCCAAGAAGGTAAGCCTATTGCATATTTTAGTGAAAAATTGAATGATGCAAAGAAGAAGTATTCTGTTTATGATCAAGAGTTCTATGCAATAGTTTAGGCCTTAAAGAAATGGAGGCATTATTTATTGCTAAAGGAATTTGTTTTGTATACCGATCATCAGGCATTACAGTACCTAAATAGCCAAGGTAAATTGAATCAGAGGCATATGAAGTGGGTAGAATTCTTGAAGAGTTATACATTTGTGTTGAAGCATAGAAGTGGAAAATCTAACAGGGTTGCAGATGCACTAAGTAGGAGATAGTTGTTGCTTACAATAATGCAAGTTGAAGTAGTTGGGTTTGATGAACTCAAGAATTTGTACCCCGAGGATCCTGATTTTGCTGAAGCATGGAAAGCTTGTAAAGAACCTGTTGTTATAGATAGAACCAAGTGGTTAGACTATTTGTTTCAGGATGGCATGTTGTTCAAGGGTAGTCAATTGTGCATTCCAAGAAGTTCCATGAGGGAAAATCTGATTAAGGAGAAACATAGTGGAGGGATGGCAGGACATTTTGGTCGAGATAAGACCATTGCCATTCTTAGAGAACATTATTTTTGGCCTCAAATTTCACAAGATGTGAAGAAGTTTGTACAGAGTTGCCAGGTTTGTCAAGTTGCCAAGGGGTTTAGTCGCAATACTGGCCTATATCAGCCATTTCTTGTTCCATCAAGGCCATGGGAGGACATAAGTATGTATTTTGTTCTTGGATTCCCAAGGACACAAAGGGGTAATGACTCAGTATTCGTGGTGGTTGATAGGTTCTCCAAAGTGGCACATTTCATTCCATGCCACAAAACTCATGATGTTGTCCATATTGCAGACTTGTTTTTCAAAGAGGTGGTAAGACTACATGGTCTTCCAAGGAGTATAGTTTCTGACAGAGATACTAAATTTGTGGGGTATTTCTAGAGGACATTGTGGAAAAATTTGAGAACAGACTTGAAATTCAGTTCCACGCATCACCCACAAACTGATGGCCAAACAAAAGTGGCAAACAGAAGTCTGGGCAATTTGCTAAGATGTTTAGTTGGGGATAAGCCCAAGGGATGGGATTTGATTTTACCACAAGCAGAGTTTTCTTACAATAACTCTATAAATAGGAGTACTGGAAAATCACCATTCCAAATTGTGTATGGGAATAGCCCAAGGACTGCACCAAAATTGAGGAAGATAGAGCAAGGGGAGAGGACAAGTGTTGAAGCTGAGGAATTTGCTGAACATATCAAGCATCTACATGAGGAGGTTCAAGCACACGTTACCAAGATGAATCAAGAGTATAAAGCTAGGGCTGATCAAAGGAGAAAACATAAGGAATTCCAAGTAGGGGATCTAGTCATGGTGCACCTACGAAAAGAAAGATTTTCAGTCGGGACTTACAACAAGCTGAAAATGAAGAAATTTGGCCCCTGTAAAGTTTTGAAGAAACATGACTCAGGAAATGCATATGAAGTGGAGTTGCCAGACGGTATTCACATTTCTCCCATTTTCAACATTGCAGATTTAACAGAGTATCATGATGATGGTGCAGATGAGGAGCTGGTGTTAGAGCCATGTCCAATTTCCGCTTCTAAGAAGGAGGAGATAGAAGACATTCTAGATCATCATGTGGGTAGGAGTACCAGAAACAGGCAGTATGAAGAGTATTTGGTCATAATGGAAAGGATGACCAATTGAGGACTCAACCTGGATTTCAGAAGCTGAGGTTTTCCATTTGGGATTTCCTCTACCATTCATAAAGTGACAAGGTCATTTTTCAATCTACCCTGGGTGTCTGATGCAGGAGCATCCAGAGGTATAAGGGCAATCTTGTGTCACCCAAAAAAATATACTTAGACTTAGTTTCTGTTTCATGTGTTTTCATTTTTGGATACCCATTTGGGTCAAATAAAGGTTCCAACTCTCACAGTTCCACTATCAGTGTGTTTGAAAATCTTGAAAAAATAGAAACATGTAATTGGGCCATCATTTTGGTAAACTAGAAGGTTTGAATTGGCTAGATGAATGTAATCATGATTTAGAGCATTCCAAAAAAAGAATCAGGTCAATAGACCCCACAGTTTGAAAGTTATTGCAGTTTTTCAAGTTTTAGAGACCTCTTAAGAATGCTTCAAAGTCAGGTTAGGGGCATTAAATGACCTCAAAAAGGGCCAAAAAATGAGGAACGAGTGAAGCTTTTCCATAGGGCTATAGAGCGCTTCGAGAGCTTTCCGAAAATGTAAACGATTCGTCAATTGGAGCTACGGTTCAAAAGTTATGCCTCCTGAAAGTTCAATTACCGTTTTTGGATTCTTCTAGATTTGCACCGACTTTTAATGCAGCTTCTAGAACCTTCTATTTGGTCGTTGGATGCCTACTAGCACTTTCTAGAATGTACTCCTAGTCCTTAAACCTCCCGGGTCTATTTAAGGAGATTTTTGGCATTGTAAAAGGCAGTTCGGAGTGGAGTTTGAGAGGAGGTACTGAAAGGAGAAATTATCTCCAGATTTATGCTATTGTAAGCCCTTAGGGCATGTCTTGAAGTTTATTTTCTCTGTACTATTTGTACTTGCTTATTTTCTCAGTTAATACAATTTCCCTTTTCTGTTGTGTCCATTCTATTCATGGTTTGTGTCCCCATCAGAACATGAAACCACTTCCCTACTCCCTCATCCAATGAAAAAGACCTGATTATCTGTTTATCACCTCCATGTTTTTTTGTTTGTGTTTTCTTATGTTTTTAATTAGGGTAGGGGGTCCCATTGGCTAGGTCTAGTAGGAGCACTTTATGTACTCAAAATATTGACATTACTATTATACATATATTTTATTTTACTTTTAATTATGAGATTGTGACATTCAAGTCGCATGAATTTTCTTGTCCCTTCATGCCCTCTTTTTACTTAGGATATTTCTTTTTTATATTATTTTCTCACTTTTCTTTGTAAGAGATTTAGGGAATATTCTATTTGAATATTTTATTGGTCTAAGGATTATTTCCTCCATCCCCAAACAAAATCTAGAGCGCAAAAATGTGCATGTACAAGGTTGTTTTCTCATGGAGTTTATGCCATGATCTATGGAGCTTATCTTCTCTACTTAACTATGAAGTTATGTATATTTGTTTGGTACTAATATGATGTTACTTTAATATTGCAATGTAATATCTAGATTAATGGATCTATTTAAAAATCACTTGAATAAATACTTATCACATGAAATGCATTTGAAACATGATCAAACATGAAACTAATAGATTAATCTTTTCTATCAATAATGGAACTTTAATTGACATTTCTTATTGAACTAATGCACAATGAAACTTCCTTTAATGAACAATCTTTTGAAATGCAATCACTTGTATTCATTCATAATTCAAATGAGCATAATTCCACATATGCAGGGTTATTTCTTGAGTGTTAAATCAACGGATTATTCTTGGAGATGAATCCCTTTTTATATCTAACTATGACTATTATGATACCAATAATCTTCCCTTTTCAATACATCTAAATGAATGTCATTGAAAGTACAATGCAAATACATATGGTCATCTCCTAATTTTTTTTTCATATCTTTCATGAAATCACACTTCACAATAATGTACATAAGATGAAGACTTCATCTTTTCAAATGTAATACACAACAACATAGATGGAGATTTCATATTTTTAATGAAATACACAAAAGACACAAGCGAAGGGCTCAACTTTTACAATACAATATACAATAACATTGAGAAGGATTTCATCCCTTTCAAATACATTATAAATGACATATCCCTTCCTTGTTTCATTAATACACAAGTGACACCAAACTTCTTCTTTGGATCCAATGAGCACAAAACCTGCAAAATTGTTTACGAAAACCAAGAACCATGGAGGCTTACCTCCCATCCTAGGCTTCCAAGAAGCCACCCACCGAGCTAGGGGAAACAACTGTAATGGGCACCCTGGAATGCCAAAAACTAAACCAATTGCTGAAATAGATTTTTTACTGCAAACTAAAGATGGAACCAATGTTGAAATTATATTAATCCTCAAAATGGTGAAATCAAGTACAAGCAATGTATTCCAAAGGCCAAACCCCAAGGGAATGATGTCTAAAATGTTACAAGAGAGGATGAACATCCTCTATTGCCAATAAAGATATGTGATTCACACATCCAAGATCTTATCAAATGTCATTCACAAAAATTCGATGCTCAACAATGAGACTTCCAACCCTATTTATCCTTTTCCTTCACCCTTCTAGAAGGAATTAAAACCTTAATTAATTGCAAGAGCTAGAAGCTTCCCCCTTCCAATAATTAATGCACTCTCTAGAAACTCCTCCCTTGCAATACAATAATTAATTGTGCTTCTAAAAAATTAAATTACTAGAGCCTTCCACCTTTCCAATAATTAATACGTACTCTAGAAGCTTCTCCCTTGTAATACAATAATTAATTAAATTAATTAAATATAAAGTCACCTTTTAATTTTTAATTTATTTAATGACTTTATAAGAAATTAATTTAATTTCCTCTTATGCTCCACTTAGACTTTGGAGAATGTGAAGGCTAAAAGATGGGGTCATTACAACAAGGCTCAAATGGGTTACACTCAAGCACCAAAAATGCTTACAACATAACATTACAACACATAATAATCCCTCCCACAATTGATTATCCATTGGAATCGTGAGGCAGGGGTGAAGGTGGGATCTCCAAAGAGGAGAATGCCATATCCATACAAGTATAAATATTTACAATTGAATCATGCCCTTTCAAGGCTATCAAATTCATCCTCCTAAATACACTTATACCTCCCATATCACAAAATAAGGCATATGGCTTCAATGGAGTCCATACTCCATGAACAACTAAACCCTCTCCAAGAGGAGAATTTCTCAACTTCATTGTTGAGCCCAACTAACCCCTTCACCCAAGGGTGAGTGAAGCCTTCACACCCATTAACATTGACACACACAAAATAAAGATTTTTTTTCAAGATAAATCCATCACAACAATAACACATAACAATCCACTCAACACCACACACATTACATGTTTTCACCACTATATGAACAAGAAATCAACACCATTAAGAAAGTTCTATGAAGGCCATGGCAAGGGTACCAACCTTGATCCAAGCTAAAGGAAAAGGATAGATGATGAAGAGCTCCCTTCTCCTTAGTCTTTCTCCTTTTAAAATCCTAGCTGTCTCTAAACTTAGAGCTAGAGTAGGTGAACACCCCACTAGTTTGCCTAAGTCCACTAAAAAGACTCTCCCACTATCTCTTCTTGGCAAAAATATCAAGTCACTATCTCTTACAACTTTGTCCCTATAAAATTTGCTACTTTTGACTAAGTGGAAAGATGGGGATCAACTCATGGAACAACTCAAATTTTGATTTGGTGGGAGAATGCATTGATTAAGGGGTACCCTAGGCTAGCTAGGCACTAAATGTTAGAAATAATAGTCCACCAAGATAACTAAGAGGTGGGGGGGTGTGGGGGGGCAGGGGGTGAATCATAATCCAATTAAAACATTTATCAACCTTAATTAATCTTAACAATCTAATCAAAGTAAACAGCAACCATAAAAAGATGCACATACACAATTACACCAGATTCATTAACTAGGGAAATCTTTGATTAGAGGGAAAACCCCAATGGGAATGATTCCCAAAAAGATATATATATATATATATTCCTTGTTAGAGGATGGACCCTATTAGGAGTCTATAAGCCATTTAGTACATAAGAGTCCCTGTTAAGAGATTTCATACCTATTAGGGGTTGTGCTAACCTTGTTAGGAGTTGTAGAGGGTAGAAGGACCCACTGTCCAAATAGCTTCTAGGGCAGGACTACTAAACTTCACTGTCCAACTGATCTCTTAACTATTCCTTATAAAATAATTGTTGGTACTATTCTTTAACCTCTTTCATTTATCCTATCAACTAGGCCAATCAGTGTTAGACCTTGTAGACCAAGTCATGAACCTTGGATCCAAATATCAAACTCATATCTCACAATAAAACTTTAGCAACAAAGTTCTCTCCAACTTCTCTTTGTTCTTCTTATCCTTGCATATCAACTTGTTTATCTTATGTTCCACTCTTTTTTCTTCTTGCAATCGTTCATATATTCATACATAACAAATGAAAATCCCCTTCCTTTATAGTGAATCCATAAAAAAATTCCCTTATTTGGCTATTACACCTTCTCAATTAATTATTATAGGACCTCATTAAGAACATGTTATACTTAGCGATAATATTAATTTGTCACCTTGTAACTTGAATAACTTTTCATATGTGTAATATTATAACGAGTGAGATTAACCATGTCATCTCCAACATGTACTCTATATGCCTTTAAGCTTGCTTCTCAAAATAGCAAGTCTATTAAAAGATATAACAAGTTTACTAGAACATGCTTATGTAAACTCTATCTCATAATAGTCTTCACCAAAACTTGCATAACTTCTTCCAGAATTAATGTCTTATGCTTTCGAGGTTAGTTACATATAATAGACAATTAGTAGTATCTCCCCTTAACCTTGTTTAGTGAAAATGTTGAATGATCTATTCGTACCAACTTGATCATTACCATTGTTCTTCTGTCAGATACCACAGAAAACTACTATGTTGACATCAATGAAAAACACAGTCATGAATGTAACATATCATCATGATAATGATTTAAACATATGTCTACAATACTCCCCCATATAAGTATCATTAGCATTCATGCTTCTAGCACTAACATGGTTAAATTTAGGCCCCTAAAATGTTATGCTAACATATCGGTGGCTTATTTTCAAGAAAATGGCACTTTGGGACCACATATTGACCCTCTAAAATCCTTGTAAAGTTTGAATTCAAAATTCACATGATGATGACCCATCCTATTCTTTCTCCAACTGGATTTTCTTAAAGTTTTTGAAATGCAATTAGTTTAAGGTTAAGTGCAACTATGACCAAAACCCTAGGTGACATGTCATCAGCACATAAACAATTACAAGTTTCAAGTGACACATTAAAATACATTACACATCACCATGACATGTCCCTAGTGTATTTATGAAATTAAATTTATCACACACATGCAAACTTACATTTATGAAATAAACACATCACAACATTCACCTTGAATCTTCCAAAGATTTGCCTTGGCTAAGTTGTGCCCACTTAAGTTTGGACCTTATTTCCGTGATTAATTTCCATGGTTCAATTTCCTGCACACTAAACTTAGGCATCAGTAGTCCAATAAAAAATCATATAAAAATACACGTATATAGGTGCATAACAACTTTAATATTGCCTAATTCACATTAACATATTCAATTATCATCATTAACTTTCCTTTCTAATCATTCTCATATTAAACATTCAAAACATAAAATTGTCATAATTTTGCATTTCAACATTACTCTTAAATAACAAGATCAAATTAACATTCCAAATCATATCATAATCCATTTTCTACATAATGATGAAATGTTGAGTTCACAAATGTTAAATCAACAAACATGCAGATTAGGTCCTAGTACATACTATAGGTGAAATTCACCAAAATATAAACATCACAAAATTAGTATCCTTTATAATTTAATTGTATGCAGTGTAATTACTAACAATATTTTGTTAACATTTACCAACCTTAATTAATCTTAACAATCTAATCAAAGTAAACAACAACCATAACAAGATGCACATACACAATTACACCAGATTTGTTAACTAGGGAAACCTTTGATTAGAGGGAAAATTCCAATGGGAATGATTCCCACAAAGATATATATATATATATATTCCTTGTTAGAAGATGGACCCTATTAGGAGTCTATAAACCATTCAGTACATAAGAGTCCCTGTTAAGAGATTCCATACCTATTAGGGGTTGTGCTAACCTTGTTAGGAGTTGTAGAAGGTAGAAGGACCCACTGTCCAAATAGCTTCTAGGGTAGGACTACTGAACTTCACTGTCCAACTGATCTTTTAACTATTCCTTATAAAATAATTGTTTGTACTATTCTTTAACCTCTTTCAATTATCTTGTCAAATAGGCCAATCAGTGTTAGACCTTGTAGACCAAGTCATGAACCTTGGATCCAAATATCAAACCTCGGATCTCACAATAAAATCTTAGCAACAAAGTTCTCTCCAACTTCACTTTGTTCTACTTATCCTTGCATATCAACTTGTTTATCTTATGCTCCACTCTTTGTTCTTCTTGCAATCGTTCATATATTCATACGTAAAAAATGAAAATGCCCTTCCTTTATAGTGAATCCATAAAACAATTCCCTAATTTGGCTATTACACCTTCTCAATTAATTATTATAGGACCTCATTAAGAACATGTTATACTTAGCGATAATATTAATTTGTCACCTTGTAACTTGAATAACTTTTCATATGTGTAATATTATAACGAGTGAGATTAACCATGTCATCTCCAACATGTATTCTATACGGCTTTAAGCTTGCTTCTCAAAATAGCAAGTTTGCTAAAAGATATAACAAGTTTACCATAACATGCTTATGTAAACTCTATCTCATAATAGTCTTCACCAAAACTTGCATAACTTCTTCCAGAATTAATGTCTTATGATTTCGAGCTTAGTTGCATATAATAGACAATTAGTAGTATCTCCCCTTAACCTTGCTTGGTAAAAATGTTGAATGATCTATTCGTACCAACTTGATCATTACCATTGTTCTTCTGTCAGATACCACAGAAAACTACTATGTTGACATCAATGAAAAACACAGTCATGAATGTAACGTATCATCATGATAATGATCTAAACATATTTCTACAATACTCCCCCATATAAGTATCATCAGAATTCATGCTTCTAACACTAAAATGGTTAAATTTAGGACCCTAAAATGTTATGCTAACATATGGGTGGCTTATTTTCAAGAAAATGGCACTTTGGGACCACATATTGACCTCTAAAATCCTTGTAAAGTTTGAATTCAAAATTCACATGATGATGGCCCATCCTATTCTTTCTCCAACTGGATGTTCTTAAAGTTTTTGAAATGCAATTAGTTTAAGGTTAAGTGCAACTATGACCAAAACCCTAGGCGACATGTCATCAACACATAAACAATTACAAGTTTCAAGTGACACATTAAAATACATTACACATCACCATGACATGTCCCTCATGTATTTATGAAATTAAATTTATCACACACATGCAAACTTACATTTATGAAATAAACACATCACAACAAGGCTTTGAATCTTCCAAAGATTCGCCTTGGCTAAGTTGTGCCCACTTAAGTTTGGACCTTATTTTCGCGATTAATTTTCATGGTTCAATTTCCTGCACACTAAACTCAGGCATCAGTAGTTTAATAAAAAATCATATAAAAATACACGTATATAGGTGCATAACAACTTTAATATTGCCTAATTCACATTAACATATTCAATTATCATCATTAACTTTCTTTTCTAATCATTCCCATTTTAAACATTCAAAACATAAAATTGTCACAATTCTACATTTCAACATTACTCTTAAATAAAAAGATCAAATTAACATTCCAAATCACATCATAATCCATTTTCTACATAATGATGAAATGTTGAGTTCACAAATGTTAAATCAACAAACATGCAGATTAGGTCCTAGTACATACTATAGGCGAAATTCACCAAAATATAAACATCACAAAATTAGTATCCTTTATAATTTAATTGTATGCAGTATAATTACTAACAATATTTTGTTATCATTATGAGATAACACATCATAATGTGTATGCATAAAAACATGAAGTTTGCATCCTATTCGTAAGACATTGAAACATATCATCATATCTCCATACTCTTACTAGCTCCTAATATTATTTGTGTCATCTGAATTTAAAATTAGGCACTAGGCAAGGGGCCTTACAACCTCATCTTCCTCTACGTCCTCTTCAATAATTCAATCTTTGACCTCTTCCTTGGCCTCTATTTTTGTTAGAGTTTTTATTGGAACTGTCACTCTTTAAAATTTGTAATTGAGAAGAAATTTTTTTCTCATTAATGTTTGTAGAAGTATCCTTTAACCTATCCTCATGTGACATGAGAGATCCAACCAGCTAATCATAGTCCAAGGTGGAAAAATCTTTCCTCTCTTCCATAATGATGACTAAATTGTTCCATCTTGGGGTTAATGATCTCAACACCTTCTGTATCACATGTTCTTGGGTCATAGGTTCACCTAAAGTGACCATTTTATTAACCACATCCTTAACTCTTACACAAAAATGTCCCACACTCTCAATTTCCATTTCTTTCAAATTTTTGTATTCTCTTTTCAAGGTTCATAGCTTGACAAGCTTAATCTAATCATTTTCATGGTAAGCATCTTTTAGAGTCTTCCACACATCCTTCATTGTTTGTGCATCTTCACTTCTAGGAAACAAGCTCTTATCAAGAGCCATCTGAATGTGAAATAAAGCCATTTCATTTATCTTCTCAGCTTCCTTCTTAACTCTCCTTTCATTACCTTGAAGATCATCTCAATTCTCAAACTCCTCATATCCCGATTCAACAATGTCCCAAAAATATTTTCCTATCATAGAATTCTTCATCTTGATTCATCAATATTGATAATCAACTCCATTAAATTCTGAAATTTGTAAAGTATTGTTTGCCATGTTGTAGATTTCACAATCTTGAAGCTCTGATCAATACCAAATGTGTATTTTACATGAATAAAATTATGACAATATATATTTTACTGCAACAGTATTGAAAATAATTACAAAGGGTTGAATATTTATAGAATTCATACCCACAGGAAAAACAAGAAAAAAACTAGATACACATGTACCTAGACAAGTTTTATTTGCTAAGAAATAAAACCAAATCCTAAATATAAATATGCATATTTCGTCATATTATTTATTTTCATAAAAACCAAAAAACTAACTTAAAATATTCTCCAAAAAAAATCTAGCAACATCACTTATCCACAATTTTATTGTACAACATTATGAATGTTGCACTAGACATTCTAATGATTATGGGAGAGAGACCAATAGTCACAAGGGCTAGCTTCATCAACATGTAACCACTACATGGGATTCATAAGACCTTCATTTTCTTATAGAAATGTAAAATGGACATTGAACTACTTACAACTAAGGTTTGAAGGTGTGACTTATTACAAAACTTGTTAAAATAGTGCACCTATTGAAATATGTCTAAAAAATGACTTTATAAACATTCAACATAAGCTTAATCTAAAATTCTCTAATAATTGAATTTAAAAATATCTTTTGTTTTCAATTGAACATACATACAACTTAAATGGACCAAATAGTTATTAGTAATCATAAATATTTTTTATATATAACTTTTTTATTAAACACAAAAGGACAAATACTTCAACAACAAAAAAATAAAAAATTGTTATAAAAACAACACATTATGATATAAAATACAACCTATATCCAACACAAATGAAGGAGTAGTTGAACAGTAAATTTTTTTGACAATCTCAAAGATTTCATGAGAAAATACAAGTCATTTATTAGTATTCACCTTTTATATTTGTGATGAGACATATAATATGCTTTAATCTATGCATATACATTTCTACCCCAATTGTTGTACATATTAGTATTTGTACACTAAGATATCAAAGTTTATTTAAGTGAGCATATTATTTTATTAAGTGAGCATATTATATTTTAAGTGACACACATATATTAGAGCTCTATGATATTTTATTTAAGATAAAAAGTTATTTATTTCACTTATTGATAAATAAATCAATTTATGTTTTCTATAATGTTGGTGTTTGAAACTATTGAACCACAAAATGCTCAACACCAAATTGATAATACTCACACAATCTAAGGAATAGTTACTTCATATCAACAACTCTATGTGCAAACCATTTGGACAAACTTCAACAAAACCAAAATGGTTTCCTACACTTTAGGCTCTACAAGACCAAGGCGGGTTTACCTAGGGGATGCTTTAGATAATCACTAATATACAAGAATTATATTAGTTTCATTCTGATTCTCATCTCCAATTCCTAACACATACACAGTTTATCCAATTTATGATACTTTCAAACTAATATGCATCCCTTATAAGCATATTTGGTCCTAATTCTCCTTTATCTATTTTTGTAACAGCTTCTACTTCGATCTAAGTTTTATGCTTGCCCTTCTTCAGAGTTAGAACCTCTACCCTGAATGCATTGACATCTATATCCACAAATTTTGTCATATCATCCTCTATATCTTCTTCTATCATATATATGCTCTTTGGTTCTCTATTTATCTTTACCAAATTCTCATCAATGTTAAAAGTAGCAAATGATAGATCACATTGCAAACTTCCTCCCATGGAAACACTCTACTTTCTAGATAGTAACATACCATACTGAGGTGGAATATCAACAACCAGCACACTCATAGTAAGTTCTTTGTTTGGGCAAGCTATTAGTCTATATGGTAAAGCATTAATAATACCTAGGACTATTACTTCTCTTTTATCCATGGCACAACATCTTCCCTAACTAGTATCAACTTTCAAACCTAGTTCCTTCATTATTTCAAAAGGCATAATAGTATTGGAGGCACCAGAATCAATCCTGCAATTTTTTAATGTTTTACCATTCACTAAAATACTCAAGAAAAATGGCTCAACACTTCGCAAGCATTCATTAACAAAGCTATTCAAAAACATCTAAAGGATCTGAGACACAACTACTTCAGCTTCCTTGTCTTTTACCTTTTCTTTGCTTCCTTTCTTGGGATCATGAGTTTCATTGTAATCTTGCTTTGTCCTTACATTAGTATTTCCCAACCATCCTATGGCTTTATTTTAGAGTTCAGGAATCCTTAATAATTTAGACAAAGGGAATTTAACAATGATCTATGATAGAACATTAAGCATATCTATAGAAGAACCTAAGGAATTATCAATAGTCATATCCTTCTTCTCATGATGTTCATCAAAAGTACCTTGATAATTCTTGTCATTTATAGTGATCACTTTTGATACCTTCTCATCTAATTTCTTGGGAAAATTATTTGAGAATTTTAACTCCTTAGGGTTTCCTTCTTTCTTTAATTCCCATTTTTTACTAGAAATCTTAACCTTCACAATATGGATTTCTTTAGGCTTTACAACTTCCTTTTTCTTAGGGTCATCGTTCTTGATAAATATACTAGCCACCTTACCACTATCAGCATTTTGAGCCATATGTCTGGTTTGTACTTGAGCTATCATGCTAGTAGTGATCTGATCAACTTCTTCTTTGGAAGGCTTCCTTAGTATCACCTCCTCTCTAGTAGATGCCATGTTACATACATTTTCCTCTACATCACTCTTCTAATCAAAAAATACTTGTTGTTGCATATGATTTTGAAACTGTCTTTGCTCAACTACATCTCTGTTGTAATCATCACTGTCATAATGGTCATAATGTGACTCAAACATATTACATCCTACATCATCACTACTTTCTTCATGCTCTTGATTTTCTTCTACCTTATTTTGATTTCTAGAAAATGACAAAGCTAAATACACAATATTCAAGAGCATGAGGTGACTGACAAATAAAACATCATGTGGGTTCAATAATGGGTTTAGAGTCATCTACCAAATTTATGGAATTTTTGGATAAAGGATCAGGGGTAACCTTGTTACTAGTGTTCTTAGGAGGAGGAACATTAGGTTGACCATCCTTCCAAGTAGTGTTATAAGGGAAATTTTGCAATCTATTCTATCTACCAAAGTTAGACTAATAAGGGGCCTTGTTTTCAATGGGATTCCTATCATTTTTTCCTTGAGGAAGATTCAAACCTTTTATAGCATTCAAAACGTGACTCATCTCACTAGGCTCCTACTTTTTTCCTCTTGTAGATTTGTGCTCTTCTTTTCTATTTCCCTTACTCCCAAATAACTTAGGATCATCTCTTTTGTTCTCTAATCTCCTTGAAATCCCCAAATTATTTTCTATATTGATAGCAATTTTGAAAGCATCTCTTAAAGTCCTAGGCTCTTTATCCCTAAGCTAATATGGTATTTTACCATCAAAGGCATTGAAATAAGTGATCATACATACCTTGTCATCAACTTGCATGGCTCGCATTAGCTTATACATCCTCTTCTGGAACTTGGTGTTTGAAGTTAGTAACAGATTCATTATGCAACCTTTTAATATTATTTAACTCACTTAGAATATAAGTTGAGTTTTGTTTGTCACCATATTGTTCCTTAAAAAAATACTCAATATCTTTCCAATTTGCAATAGATGACTCAAGGAGCCTCTTGAACCATTCTCTAGCATCTTCAGTTAATGACTGAACAAATAACTTCATGATAACATCTTTAGCTTCAACCTCATAATCACTCATCATGTCAAGAAAATTCCTCAAGTGATCCTCACAAGTAATAGCATTATTTCTAGCAAACCTAGGCAATCTTTTCCTCATTTCCTGTGGGATAGGGTTAGGAAAATCGGGAATACCTTCAAAGCGTATCTACCTATAGCCTTCTAACTAAATAGGTTTTCTTTGTAAATTAACCTTAAAAGCATTGACAACATTTCTTTCATTATTGTTAAAAGCATTACTAGTACTAAGATCTGTAGTAGATTTATTGGGATCCATTTTTTGTGATGAAGAAGACAAGAAAGAAGTAGACAATTTAGTAGTATTCTAATTTGCAATATTTATTCTATCATTATCTTTAGGAGAAAATATAGATTGCTTCTTAGCATTTTCTAGAAACTTAATCTTGTTATTCATCTCAGCTATGGCTGCCTCATTCTCTACAATTTCCAATTGCTTAGCCAAAGCATCCTTCTCTTTCCTCCTTTTTTCTAAATCAACATCAAAAGGTGACAAAGAATCATGGATCTAGATGGGCTTTGTTGGTTCATTTATCCTAATACTAGCTTCCTTTTGTTTTCCCTTATCTTGGACACCAACAACATGTTCTACATCTTGTTTAACATCTAGGGTCTTATAACTTTTGATTTGTTGTATCACAGGACCCTCTTTCTTTAGATCTTGATCCTTTAGTAGCTTTTTCTCTTGTATTTTAAGTTGTTCAACTTGATCCACAATTTCAGGCTGCCAAGCACTAGCTACTATCTCATTCTTCTTTTTCAAAGTAGCAATTCTCCTAAGTAAATCTTGCTTTTTCTCATAAGCCTTCATGATCTTCTCCTCCCTTTCTTTCTGAAATTTCCTATCAATGGCTTCTTGCTCAGCAAGTTGCATTCTCAACATTTCATTCTCATCAGGGTTAGGAATAGTAAACTTAGAACTAGAGTTCTTCTCATCATTAAAATTTTCAGGCTCTAAATGTTTTGGTCTTTCCCTTTCAGGAGAGTAATCTGACATGAAAGGGTTTGTGCTATGCTGGAAAAGATTGTTACTAGTCTTATTCTCTAGACTAAGTGCATGTGGTTGCACAGCTTTTTCTTGACATATAATTTTAGAAGTGTTATAGAAATCATCATCAAATAAACCAGGATGAGATTAGGACCCTTGCAAAGAGGTTCCTTGTTAGCTGCAGAAGGGTAGGTGTTAGTTTCCCTTGCCATTTTCTCATGGGAATAATTTCCCTTCTACATCTGGGCTCCTTTCATAGCCCAATTTTTCTTCCCTCTAGGAGGAAGATCAGTTTGTAACTTAATAGCTAGGTTTTTCTTCACATTTTCTCGCATATTTTTCACACTTCCGATGATGTAAAATGTTCTTAAACTTGACACTGGTTAAACCCTTTTTGAGTCACCAGCCACCTAGGAGAAAAGTAATGCAATAATCTTGTTGACCAAGGAAAATATCAAAGGATTGTCAAGATGGAAGCTGGCAAATAGAATGCACTATCTTGGTGGATAAGACACCTTTGCAAGGACCGTACATGTCAGTGTACACCTATAGTGTGGGGTTATGTTCTTCTTCTTTTTAAATTCTCAAGGTTTGTCACTAGAAAAGTCCACTAAAACCACAAGTAACCCGCAAAGGATCTAACAATTATAATACTGACACTTGTCCCCAGTAGAGTCACTATTTTGTTGGTGTTTGAAACTACTGAACTGCAATATTCTCAACACCAAATTGATAATACTCACACAATCTAAGGAATAGTTAATTCCTATCAACAACTCTATGTGCAAACCATTTGGACCAACTTCAACAAAACCAAAATGGTTTCCTACTCTTTGGGCTCTGCAAGACCAAGGCAAGTGTACCTAGGGGATGCTTTAGATAATAACTAATATACAAGAATTATATTAGTTTCATTCTGATTCTCATCTGTGATTCCTAACGCATACACAGTTTATCCAATTTATGATACTTTCAGACTAATATACATCCCTTATAAGTAGATTTGGTCCTAATTCTCCTTAAGCTTACACTTATTTTTGGGAATAGCAGCTACCTAAGATCTAGAAATAAAATATAAATGAGTATTGACCAATATTATAACTCTAAATTAAATGGAACAAGAATGATTTTGAATTTGTGATTGATATGATATGTAGAAGCAGAATTTACCACAACTCACTCTTGATTTATGAGACCAGTGTCTTATCCATTGGGCAAAAGACTATCTATTGGCCAGAGATCTAATTCAATTAACTTATAAATGAATTCATCAATTGTAATCACCTATTTCCATTCTTATGACTTATCCAGTTTATAAACCCATAAACCTCACTGATCTACTAAAGCATTTATATAACTCTTTGAATTAAAAGCAACATTAGTATTAGCATACAACTCATCCAAATTGTATTCAATCAATTGAACCTTATTCAAAAGACATCAAAGTAAACAAACTCATAAAATGGAGACGGAAATTGATGACACAAATCTCATGCAAATACCCCTTTGTATTATCCTTTTAGATGACTAATACAATGACCAATATAAATTCAATCAGAAGCTTTGAATATCTTACTGATGCTATCATTTGTATGTATTATCAAAGAGTACAAATTTGACAGTAAATTCAACATATCTACATGTAACTAGATCGACTATACCTTTTTTGAACAAAAACAAAATTATACAACTTTTAGACCCTTTCTCCAGCCTTGGGGTCTCACTTATATAATGTGAGATGCAACAAGCTTCAGGCTTGGAGAAAATGACAAGTGCCCAAAAAAAGAAAAAATTTATGTAACAGAAAGTTAACACATTAATATATACTTTGGTAGGTCCCATTTCTGTTACATCACAACCATTTATTGGCTCTTTTTGATTCGCCACCACTATTCTGACTCTTTTGAATATGCAGCCACCAAGCTGGCCAATGATGAATCCTGTGGTAATGTTTGCAAGTCAACTCCTACTCGTGGGTTCTCACTATTTTCATCTTGAACTGTCAAAACCACTTTTACTTTTAGTTGGTCTTCTATCATGTCCACGTCTTGGGTCTCTGAGCCTGTAGCTAGAACCATTTGGTGACCTTGATCTTCCTCATCTTTTGGATTTGGTGTTGTTCTGTCAATAATTTGCACCTCATCTTCCTGTTCCTCATCATCGTCTGTGCCAACCTCTTCTAACTACTCACTAGAAGTGATATCTGCCATCCAAGTGTCAAATTGTGCATCATTTGGCCAGTTGAATTGCAGAATATCATTTTGCTTCTTTAGTATATAGTTAGCCTCATTATCAATACCAACAAATTCTTGTCTCAAGGAATGAAAAAATAACTGGACTTTAACCAATTCCTCTGTTGTAGTGGCCCACCAAGCATGCTCTTTTTCATTTACAACTTTATTCATCCTTAGGTAGAATAGGTCATCCAATTCTTTATCCCATTCATCCTTATTTTTCAATTTATTCCTTCTATCCAAGGCACAAGGAAAGAAATCAAATTTTTGATTCTTCTACTTGCTTAAAAAAGAAACAACTTTTAGTTGCAAAGCAACTCTCCTATTATCAAAATTTGACAAATCATTAGCAACATCATATGTTTTTTCAATATGGTCATGGGAAGACCTTATAACTGAATAACATTAAAAAGTAATTTATTTCTTCCTCTTTCCCCACTCATTAACAATAGGCTTGAGGGCTTCATCATGTGCGTTTAGTTCTTCCCATATACTTATTACTCTTGCCAATTGATCATAGAATAGGGGCCATTCAATTTTATCTACTAAGTACATTAGAGCTTTTCTAAGCTTATCATCATATTGTGCTTCCATCTCTACATGTAATGCCCAGAGTTTACTTTTTTCTTCCTCAAAATCCTCTACTGTATAATATTGAGGCCTCTGTGGGGTGTCTGGTATTTCAATGAGAGGAGTGGATTTAAAAGGCTCAACTGGAGGGTGAGGATATGTTATTTTTGGCCTGGTAGACCTTCCCATAATTTTATTTTCCAACTCAATCCTCTTCTAAAACTTCTTATTATAAGCTTCCAAAATTATTTCGTACTTACTTTGTAACTCAAACATGGCCTTTTCTTCCTTCTTAGCAATAGCCAAAACAAATTGGGATGAATCTACATTCCAATGTGCTGCCTAAACATGAGAGGTATCAGCCACTCTTCTAACAAAAATACTTCCCATCAAACTGGAATCATCTGGTTGTGATGAGGTGGCTCTTGATCCTCTCCTTAGTGACTAAATAATCAAGGTAGCCTAGTCTTCATTGAAAGAAGTGCTCTGGAAATCCTTCTTATTTTGGTCTTGTAAATCAATCTTATTTGAAATAGAATTAAACACAAGAGCATCAACAATGTCCCAATTGGGCAACAACAAAATGTTTGATGCTTTGACCATTTGCCTACCTTTCTTAGGGCTTATATTTTGAAGCTCCCTCATCATTTCATCTTTTACCTAATTTTGCAAGGAAGTTTCATCCATTTCTAGGTGCTCTATTCAGCTTATTGCATTTTTCTTCAAATCTGCCCATATTGGCCCTCCATGCAAATTGAAGAAAAGCCCTAGATCTAACAAAATTGTCATTAGACAAAAATTGATAGCTAGCCTATTCTAGTACAGGGTCCAATTCCTTGCCTCTATAGTCTGCAACTATCAAATCCAAACTTAGTATAGGAGGCTCTTGAAGGTTTCCCTCATCTAGTTTTGCTTGTGTGATAAATACACCTCCTTGTAATCCTATTTGTTCAGTTTTCTCACTAGTGAACTATTCTTCTCCAATCCTCAAAGGGGATTGAGTGGGTGAATATTCCTCAACTTGAGGACTCTTTTCTTTCATTACCTTCTACCTCTTGGGGGAAGGTTCATCATGTCTCTCCTCTTGGACTACACTGGTGGATCCCATGATTTGCTTGCTCTTATCCACAATGGCCTTTTTATTTTGAATCACAATATAGCATGGTCTCTTTTGAACAATTATTTGACCAGATCCTACATTAGGAGTGAAAGCCAACCTCCTCATGACCTCTTTGGCCCTATCTGGATATGAATCAATAAAAAATTGTTTCTTCTCATTCATAGCTTCCATTATTTCAAGGAAGCTATTCATGAGCTTATTTATTTTATCAACCTTTGTATTAGCATTATCTAGAGGACTATATTTCTGATCAAAACAATGAATGAATTATAAAACCTAGGAATATACTCTCCACTTTTCTTTTTTGGTTTCTCATTTCTGCAATGAGAACTCATTCATATAATGTCCTCTGGGTAGTATGAGTCATATTGGACCTTTCCTAATTTAATCCTATGTCTCAAGGTCCAATTATAAAACCCCTCAATATCACAAAAATAGGGATGGAAAACAACCATTTTGTACTAATCCAAAATTTTATGCAAAAAGAACCAACCCCCTTTGGTAATCACAAACTAGTGCTCCACAGTGCAAGTAGGAAAATTTGACCCCAGTGGCCTTTTCAATAGAAACATCTCTTCCACTCCTCCTAACTACCACAAAACTTCAACCATTCCTACCTTTAAAGGGACTTGGTAGGGCAACACATGAGGGCTCCCCTTAAAACCATAAACTTTGAAAACAATAGAAATAGAGTAAGGAATAATATCTCCCCAATTGTCTAAAACTTTCAAATCATAGGGGTTATCCATAGGCCTAATGAGATTCATTAGTGCCTTGGGGATTCTGGGATTGTCACTCAATATGAGGCATCTCAACTTGGAGGCAAAATACCTATCAAATTTGACAAAAGTAGCATTTTTAGCATCCTAGGTCATATCTGCACTCCACAACTAGACTGCCAGTGCTTCTCTATTCTCCTCTTTGTTCAACTCCATCTCTTTATGAAAATATGTTACTCCCTTAAATAAGAACATATGCATCAACAAAGAATAATGGCCAAAAGTTTTCTCTACTTTCCCTTTTACAATTCCAACCAAACCAGTATGAATTTCTTTAGCCAAAAAGGAAGCAAAGTTGAAAATGACATCTACACCAAACTAAGCAATTTGAACCATCATATACGTAAGGCTAATGGGCATGAAATCCTATTCATCTTCACCAAAAACATGACATAGGGTCTTGTATATTTCTATAGCCTGAGAAGTGAAAAGACTCTTTTTAAAAGATTCCCTAAAGGCTGCGGTGATTACTGGCAAAGTTCTGATTGTGCCAATGTGTGCCCTCAGTGCACCTCCCCTAATCACATCCTTTTTTGCCTTGTATTCATTTTCTAGTTCTAGCAGATTAATTGGTACATGATAGTCTATCACTAGCTCTAGGAAAAAAACCTCTCTAATTTCCTTAGGACTAATTGAGATCAGAGGCATACCATCAATTCTCTTCACCACCCCAATAACTTGGTCGTAATTCTTGGCAATGGCTTCAAGTAACTCATAATCCATGAAAACACTTGGAACTACTAGTTTTCCCAAATCAAAATTCCATATATTAGCATGTGGGGCAAACAAATTTCTCTTTGAAACCCATTTTTTGAACAAAATAAGACCAGTTTGCAAAGTTGTTGCATCCCTAATCCAGTTCCCTTTGTCATACAGGCCATCAACAATCTTAAGCCTAGGGTTTAAGGAAGTTAACTTCTTAACCTGTACAGTTTTGGTAGTGGACTCTGGGAGTAATTCTAGAAAATTTTTGTGAACATTCCTATCCATATAATTTACTTGCCTATAAAATGCTTTCTTAGGAGGCATCTTGACTATAATTCACAGGAACTGGAATGCTACAATGGTTATAATATGAGTACTTACTTGATTTTCCAAATGTGTTCTTCTCTGAACCTTTGCAATAGCTCATGAATGGATGGGAGATTGCTTCACGTTCTTGCTAGGCTTAACACAATATTCTCAGTAGGCTCTTGTGCTAAAAAAATGAAATCTTTGTTTGCGTGAGACTGGCACTGATGAAATCCTCTATATTATACTCTATTTTTCTCACACGTGAAGCTTTCATTCCTCATAAATGCATAGAATAGAAAAAAAGAGTGGCATCACCTTTCCTTTTAAATTTGGACTGTTGATCCTTGAAAAATCCTATGATCCAGGGATGAAAACAAGGCTGACTCATCCTTATTCTCAACACGTTGGTAGTCAAACCAATGAAATACTTCCACTTGTACGTTTCCTTTACTGTTGGTGCTTTGAACTAGACTCACTTTTCCTCAAGGACACGTGTCATTGAATCGCTACCTCACTATACATAAAGGGTGAGCAGATTGCTATAGCGAGGAAACGTTAACCCTTGATCTGATATTAATTTGATGGTAGGCATTTTACTAAATTCTTATTATTATAATGGTGGGTCCCTCGTGTACTTTCCTTGTTCACTATGTCGCTATGCATAAAAGGTGAGCAACTTTCAATAGCGACAAAGCGATGATCATTGATTTCCCTTTGATCAAGTGGAAGACATTCAATGCATCATACAATACGAACATGGTGAGCCCCATCTTTATCTTCCTTACTCACTATCTCCCTATACATAACTTTCGAGCAACTCACCATAGCGAGTTAGCGATCATCATTGATCTCAATTTAATCGAACGATCACAATTCTTTACCTAACTTCTGACTTGGAAGTGGGTCCACATCTCTTGGTGATGCTAAACTGGCTTAACATGCTGGAACATATATATTATTTTAATCCCTAGTGACATCACAACTTATTGACTTTGTCGTGTTTGTTATTTTTCAAGTGGTTTGCTACACTGCTATCGATGAAAGTCATTAACTTTTTGGTAGCGACATAGTGACCGTGTCGTTGGATCTTCACAACTCATTTATGAAAAATCACTCATTTAGGGCCCACCTTTTGAAACTATCATTACATCATAACATTCCAGCTAGTCGCTACATCTCTAAGTCATTAACTTTTCAATACCATCATAGTGATTTTCGGTGATCCATCAAAAATCAATGCTAGGAAAAATTAAAATAGAATAACCATAAATGACATGACTGTCACAGAAATAAAGGCATAGCTTGCAAGATATCTTTCTTAGGATCCTCAAAATCACCAGCCATTTTAAAAGAGCACGTTCTTTTGCAATATCCAGGCACTCACTATGTCACTACCAGAAAATTGATGATTTTCCTAGTCACGACATAGCGACCTCCAGTGAGAATCAAATTCTGGTGACAAAGAAAATATAACACATTAATTGAAATTTCACCAATTAATACTACTGTCAGAAAAATATTTGTGCACATTTATGAAATTGCATGGGAATTTCGCGGTCACCATCAACTTAAAAAGGTTTCCACTTTCTTTATATTCCAAGCATTCGCTATGTCACTACTGGCAGGGTGCATAGATTTTTTGGTCATGACATAGTGACTCGTCAAAAAAAATTGAGTCCCAGTGACACCACTTGCAAATTGCTCCACGTGCGTCCTTTCTGATACTAACAACCCTAGGATAGAGCACGTGACCATAATGTTTCCAAATTGATACACTTCTCTAATGCCAGACCTCATTTTTCAGTACCATAACAAAGTTTTCTGATGGTCACTACATCGCTATAGTAAACAACCTCACAACTTTTTATAACGAGCACACGACATCCATTGATCCAAACAAGATCTAATGGTGGGACAAGACTTTTTCAAAAAGGACTCAACAATGACTTCAAAGCGGGGGGGAAAAGAATATTTGATCCTTTTTAAAAGATTTCATACTAGGATAAATTTCAAAGGGCAAGACCTAGGGTTTCACACAGATTTTAAAAGGTATAAAAAAATACAAGACCAAAACCTAAAACCCTAGGATCTAATAAATGGACTCACATCTGATTTTTTTATACCATGAGTTTAAGAAAAGTTATGCAAAAAATAAGACCAACATATAACATTTATAAGTTTCATGTGTTCAAGTATTGGCCTATTTTTTATCGACATTTAAAAAAAAAAAAAAAAAAAAGATTAATTAATTAGTCAATAGGCTATATTAGGTTGAATACCATGGAGATCGTCAATGTCATATACTTGAGAAGAAAACCCATTGCTAGAAAAAATGTTGTCTCATCTTTGCCAATCATAGTTATAATAAACGATTCAGAATAATGGTGTTGTCTAGAAAATTGGTAGATTAGAGGAAATGATATACAGGTCATTTAACTAGTAATTTACATATTCAAATCTCATAATTCTTGCTATTATGCAAGGAGAGAGATGTCAGTTGTTTCAGAAAAATATTGCTGCCTAGAAAAATATGTGATGCATTCCTAATGAGTAAAGAAAATTATTATTATAGAGGGTGGGGATTTTTTATTTGTAGGAATTTGTATTGATTAGAGAAAACATTATATAGGTCATTGGATAAACAATATAGTTAGTTCATAAAAATAAATGGTTGTATTTTATTTTCAAAATTCACGCCCGTAGTATTTGGGTGTTCCCTCCCTCAGGGCTGATATTTCACTACATTTCTCTTGTGCATCCAAAAATTGAATGTAGTCATTTAGGGCCCATTTGTTTGCTGGAATAGGAATAGGAAATGTTTTCTCTATTTGGTACCCCAAATCAGAATAAGGAATAGGCAAACATATTCCAATTTTTCCCCTAAAATGAGCATATGTCCATTCCAAAAAATAGTTGTTATTGGAATGGGCCATTCCTATTCCCAATCTGATTTTTTTTTTTGGTCAATTTTTTTTTTTAATAAAAAAAAAAATCGATTGTTTTTTTTAAAACATTTATTATTATTATATCTATTTTTAAGAATAAAAAAATTCACCTTATTCCTATTCCATTTTTGTACAACCAAACAAGGGAGTAACATATTCCCAATCAAATATCAGATTAACCAAACAAGAATGGGATTGCTCTTTTCCATTCCCATTCCACATTTCCAATCCTATTCTAATTTTCCATTCTAACTTTCTATTCCTATGTCGACAAACAAATGGGCCCTTAGCTCATTAAATTATTGACATTTTTATTGTGTAGTTCTACGTGATTGTTAGACGCATAATTGGATGCAATAGCTTATCACATTAAATATTTGACGTATATGCTACCCCAATATTGTATAGGCCATATTGTATATGCACAATATGGAGGAGTGGTTGTCAAGCAAACTTTGGTAGTTGTGTGACCAAATTTATTAGGGGAAACATTATTGTTGATTGAAAGTCATTGTATTCTCGCTTTGCACACAAGCCATACTCTATTTATAACAACTTGAAGTAGCGTACAATGAGAACAAAATAATTACAACTTTACGATAATCAAGAAATTATGTAATCTTTCCTCCAACACCCAAATCATATTTTGGTAGGAGCCAATGAATTTTAGAGAACTATACATACTCGTTGGACAAAGTCGATGTCTGAAAGAAAAAAAAAGGACCTTTTTGTTAGGCTCAGTCATGTAAAGATGGTCAAATTTTCAAGAGTAAGGTTTGTTTCTTTTTTCATATGTCAAACAACTCCATTTGCTGCTAGCCATTTCTGATAGACGGTGTAATTTCTTCATACACTTCTTTTTCACGCACTATTCAATCAAACAATCCTCCATGCATCTTTCATGCACCACAATTTTCTTTAGTTTGGATCTTTATGCATTGCTTTCACTATCAATTCTCCATCCACCATCATCACATGCTTGGACATGTTTTAGTTAGAAATTGGGAACTTTATAATGTAGTTTAGTTTGCCTTAAAAATAACGAGGAATGATTAGGTAACACTCTGCATATATTTCATGTAGTGTTGTTATAATTATCAAAATAGCCTCCATCGTCAGTTATCAATATTTATGTTAGTTTACAATAGTTATAACTTTGCATTATGCAGTTCTATGTAGATGTTTGCATGGTAGAAAATAGGGTGAACAAAAGTATAGTTTTAGAATAACATGATGATCTCCAAAATAAAAAGAGCCATATTAATAATATTTTGGCCAAGAATAACCAATAAAAAAAATAGATATTTTATTCTATTATTTTTTTTGTAGTAGTGTACAAAAAGTTATTGGTTTTTATGTCCTCTTGCTATCAAATTGGTATCAGAGCCAATGTTTACTATGGAGTTGAATCAGATTAATTGAAGGAAGAAGTTGAAGCTGAAATTGGAGAATTGCGTTTGAAGACATGGCAATGATCTAAAATTCATCACAACCTCAAATTCTGATATTTAATGGTAAGAAATATGATGTTTGGTCCGTAAAGATGAAAACTTTATTTAGTTCTCAAGATCTTTGAGATTTAGTTGAGAAGGGTTTTGTAGAACCTTGAAGGATCATGCAACATACCAGGCATTGTCACAACAAGAAAAATATTCATTGAAGGATAAGGAGAAGAAGGATTTAAAGGCATTATTTTTCATTCAACAATTGATGGATGAATCATTATTTTCAAGAGTTTCTCAAGAAACCAAATCAAAACAAGCATGTCACACCTTAAAAATTGCTTATCAAGGTACAACAAAGGTGAAGGTAGCAAGATTACAAATATTAAGGAGAAAGTTTGAAAATCTTAATATGAATGTATCAGATAATGTAGATAATTTCTTTACTAAAGTAATGAATATTGTTAACCAATTGAGAATCCAAGGGGAAGATGTTACTTATCAAATGGTGGTTGAAAAGGTTCTTAGAAGTTTACCTAGTAAGTTTGATTCAATTGTAGCTACTATTGAAGAATCAAAAGATCTATCACAATTATTTGTGGATGAACTAATGGGTTCCTTGTTATCTCATGAATTTAGAGTTAATAGAAACAAATATTCATCTTCAAAGAATGCTTTCAGAGCTCAGACTTCATCAAGAGGAAGAGGAAGAGGTAGAGATGGACAAGTGAAATACATATCAAGGAGGAAGGACAAATCAACCTAATCAAAGCTTCAATAATAGAGGATGTGGTAGAAACCAACAACCATCAAGGTTTGATAAATCTAATATAAAGCATTATTATTGTAAGAGGTATGGTCATTTGGCTAATGAATGTAGGAGGAAATAAGTGGATCTAGATAGTCATAGTGTAAATTATTTAGATGCACCTGAGAGTAATTCAGACATTTTATTTATAACATGCAATGTGGCACAAGAAATTTCTAAGGATGTATGGTTTTTAGATAGTGGCTGTAGTAACCACACGACAAGAAATAGAGAATTATTTTCTAATTTAAATGATTAAGACAATTCTGAAATAAAATTGGGAATTGATAGCATAGTGCCTATAATGGGAAAATGTATTATTAATGTATTCGCTAAAAATGGAGAAAAGATGTTTTTTCTAGATGTTTACTATGTGCATGCACTAATGCATAATCTTATGAGTATTGGTCAATTAGTTGAAAAGGAGCATAGAGTTATTTATAAGGATAATACATGCAAAATCTTGGATGGAAATTTGAGAGATAGGTTGATTGCTAAAGGTGAGATGATAAAGAACATGATATATCCTCTTCAGATCCATTGTATTCAAGGAATGACAAAAGGCCTACACTAGACATGGTTGTGGCATTTGAGGTATGGACACCTTCATTTTGATGGCTTGAGTTTATTGCAGAAGAAGAATGTAGTAAAAGGTTCGCCTCCTATTATAGTGCCTTCTAATTCTTGTGAAAGTTGTATAATGGCAATGCAACATAGAGAAATTTTTCTTGTAGGAATTGATTAGAGCAAGAGATCTTTCAGAGTTGATTCATACTAATATATATGTGGTCCAATGCAAACCCCATCTTTGGGAGGAAGTTTATTTTTTTGACATTTATTGATGATTTGAGCAAACAAACTTGGATATAATTCCTAAAGGAGAAATATGAGGCTTTTAATAAGTTTAAGGAGTTCAAATCACTGGTGGAAAAGCAAAGCAGATTATTCATCAAGGTACTCATATCCAATAGAGGTGGTGAATATAGTTCTAATGAATTCTTGGATTTTTATAGATATCATGGGATCAAGAAACATTTTACAACCAAATACACACCACAACATAATGGTGTAGCAAAAGGGAAAAATATAACCATAATGAAAATGATGAGGATTATGTTAAAGGCAAAGAATTTATCTAATGAATTTTGGGTTGAAGTTGTTGCATGTGCAGTATGTATCTTGAATAGAAGTTCTATAAAGAGTGTGAAAGATAGAGTCCCACAAGAAGCATGGAGTGGTATGAAACATTTTGAATCTTAGTTTGGAACTTTTGGTTGTGTTGCATATGTTTTGTTTCCAAATACATTTAGATGAAAATTGGATGATAAGAGTGAAAAATGTATTTTCATTGGTTATAATGAGGATTCAAAAGCTTACAGATTGTATAACCTTATTTCAAAGAAGATGATTACAAGCTGGGATATCATATTTAAGGAGGAAGAAGCATGGGATGGAAATATTGATAAGGTAATCACAATTGGAGAACCAATACCTAATGAAAAAAAGCATGAAGAGAAAGTGGATCAACCAAATCAAGCAACACCAAGCAATCCACAAAGAAATCATGGATAGGGCCAATAATCAAATCATGAAAATTAGCACAATCCAAGTGTAATAATACACCTTTTGCGAAAAAAGGTAAAAATATGAGAAGTTTGATAGACATTTATGATCAAGAAGAAGAGAGTTTGGATTTTGGCTCAAATTTTGCATTTTTCTCTTGTGATCCATTGTGTTTTGAAGAAGCAGTTAAGGAGGAACATTGGATCAAAGCCATGGATGAAAAAATTGAATCCACTGAAAGGAATGATACATGGAAGCTTGTAGATCTACCTAAAGGTAAGGATTATATTGGAGTTAAATGGGTTTTTAAAACCAAATTTAATGCACAAGGTGAAGTTGAAAGGTATAAAGCTAGATTGGTAGCATTGGGTTTTTCACAACAATGTGGTGTAGATTATAATGAAACATTTTCTCCAGTTGCTAGACTTGATATAATTATAATGGTTTTATCTATAGCTCCACAAAATGGTTGGAAATTTTTTCAAAAGGATATGAAATCAACTTTTTTGAATGGTTTTCTTGAGGAAGAAGTTTATATTTAACAACTACCAGGTTATGAAGTACATGGACATGAAGCTACAATATGAAAATTGAAAAAGACTCTCTATGGTTTGAAGCAAGCCTTTAGGGCTTGGTATAGTATAATTTATTCATACATGACAAGCAATGGTTTTTGTAGTAGTCTTGATGAGCCCACTTTATACACAAAGATCAACAAAGAAGGTCAAATTTTGATTGTATTCTTGTATGTTGATGATTTAATTTTCACTAGAAATTTGTCTATAGATATGTTTAAGAAATAAATGATGGATGAATTTGAAATGATTGATTCGGGTTTGACGAGATATTTTTTGGGTATTGAAGTTATTCAATCTGATAAAGGGATTTTCATTTGTCAAATAAAGTATGTCAAATATGTGTTGAGAAGATTCAATATGCTAAAATGTAATCCAACACCAACACCGATTTTAATAGGAAAAAAGCTTAGCAAAATTGATTTTGGTTCATATGTTAATTCAACCCTATTCAAGAAACTTGTTGGGAGTTTGATGTACATATCATAGCTAGAAGGCTTGACATTGTGTATGGTGTTAGCTTGATCTCAAGATTCATGGAGTCACCAAAAGACTCACATTGGCAAGTTGGAAAAAGGATGCTCAGATATGTTGCATGGACAAAAGAATATGGAATTTTGCATTCCAAAACTAACGATTTTTCTTTGATTGGTTATTCTGATAGTAATTTTGTAGGTAATATTGATGATAGAAGGAACACTTTTGGATATATCTTTCACTGTGGCATAGGTGTGATTTCACGGGCATCAAAGAAGCAACCAATAGTAATGATTTCATCAGTTGAAGTGAAATATGTAGCAGTCACATCAACAACATGCCATGTAACTTGGATGAGAAGAGTTTTGAAGGATCTACTACAAGAACAAGAGGAGTCAACATAAATTTTTTGTGATAATAAATCAACAATCACACTTTTGAAGAATCATATTTTTTCACAAAAGGAGCAAGCAAATTGATGTGAGATTTTATTTCATTAGAGAGTTGGTGAACAATGTAGAAGTTCATCTTGATTACTTAGATCTGAAGAATAGTTAGTTGATATCTTCACTAAGACATTACCAAAAGAAAGTTTTGAATATCTAAGAGAAAATTTGGGAGTAATTGGAATTGAAGAAGTTAAGGAGGAATGATAAATGGTGTAATTTCTTCATACACCACTTTTGCATGCACTGTTCAATCAAACAATCCTCCATGCACCATTTATGCACCACAATTTTCTTATAGTTTGGATCTTGATGCACCACTTTCACTATCAATTCTTCATCCGCTGTCATCACATGCTTGGACATGTTTTAGTTAGAAACTAGGAGCTTTTTAATGCAGTTTAGTTTGCCTTAAAAATAAGGAGAAATGATTAGGTAACACTCCCCATATATTTCATGTCGTTTTGTTATAATTATCAAAATGGTCTCCACCATTAGTTATTAGTATATATGTTAGTTCACAATAGTTATAACTTTGCATTATGCAGTTCTATGTAGATGGTCACATGGTAGGAAATAGGGTGAACATAAGTATAGCTTTAGAATAACATGTTGATATCCAAAATAAAAAGAGCCATATTAATAATATTTTTGACAAGAAGATTCAATTAAAAAATTAGAGATTTTACTTTGTTATTTCTGTTGTAGTAGCATACAAAAATTTATTGGTTTTTATGTTGTCTCATTATAATTTCATCTCCATAGGCATTTGTTTTACTACACAATTCACCCAACACCTCACCAAATTCTATTGATTCTCTGCTCTGTTTCCCTTAATTGTCATGCTTTGAAAGGGTTTCAAAAACTATTTTTCTTATGTTATGCACTTGCATAGGTTCAATCCCCACATAGGAGGATTTTTTTTTTGGCGAAACCTTAAAAGGGTTCAACATAGGGACTTTTCAGGAGGTCACCCATCCTAGTACTCTACATAGGAGGATGTTAGACATCCATAGTTCAAGTCTCCATCATCATTAGCCCGACAAGGTAGCTTTTGTGTCAGTGATTACATTACTCTTGTTAGTTGGCATGAGGCATGCTAGTCTTTTTAGGGTCATTATCTCCTACAGCTCAAAATACCAAGTCCGTGGAGTCTGTGGTGAAGGTGATAAATTTCTAGCAAATTTCTTAAGCTAGATTCATGACTACAAGTGCACATGTTCAACAATGAATGGCATGGCTCTACTCGAGCTTCAAACCTATGATATTGTAAATGCTCTATATATCTTCAATTATTGTAGATATATGTATTCTCAACAACACCATTTCGTGTGGCAAAGTGACTTATATATTTTTATATTAAGTTTATAATTTATATGCATCTCAAGTGTGAGATTAGTTTAGCAGATGTTCATAAAGTATTTGATCACATTAAAAAAAAATATAACAATAGATCTCTAACCTAATCATTTTCATTTTCCAACATACTCCAATCCTATGGAATAATGAGAGATTTAAGAAAGGATACACACATTCATAGAAGTATAGAATAAAAAGTACTTTTCTCACTCAATGTCCAACAAAAAATGAGAAATTTGGAAAAAAATGAAATGACCCTTCCACTTTGGCAAACATTGATTTGTAGTCGAAAAATTTCCATAGAAATTTAGGAACAGTTCTTCTGACTTAAAGTGAACATTCTATAGGAAAATAATTCCTCTAGAAATTTGGGAATAGTTCTTTTGACTTGCCATGACTTGCCATGGGAGTTAAGGAAACCAAAACACATTTCTTATCAGATGAACATAATTAAAAACTACCCTATTAGTAACATAGAGTGCAGGGTTGACTATATAAAGCTATAGGAATGACATCCCCATAGCTTAAATGAACAATTTATTGTCATCTAACATAAATATTTTTTAGAGATAGGCAGTTGATGAGTCAATTCTAGCCCTGAAGGAGTAGGATTTTGCTTTTTGGAGAAAAAAAACTTAAATGAACTCTGAACATGCATTTCTTTGAACTACAATATTCGTTGATCCATAGAGAGGACATCTATATTTTTTGAATTAAAAAATGATAAATATTGTTAAATGTCATAGTTGTAACAATTGTGGAAGATATTTATGGAAAATATGAAAGCGTGGATAATGCACACGACTTGTTTGACATAATATCTCAAAGAAATGTAATCTCATGGAATGCACTGATCACAAGATATGCACAATATGGAGTTGTTGGAAAGCATCAGAGAATTCCAAGGAAATACAATTGGTAGGGTAAGGCCAAATTCCACTACTTTTGCCTACATGCTTCCTAGCTATAACAAAAATGGACCTTTGGACATCCATCGAAGAGTGATAGATGAAAGTTCATTAGATATTATAGCTATATCAAGAAGAAGAAGCAATTGAGTTTTGATTGGCAAAGGAAATTTTTATTTTAATCCCATTAGCAATTCTAGGTGAAAACAAATAAATGAGTAAAGATTATGGCTATATCACTAAAAGATGTGTATGGTTATGAGTATGTAGTCTATTGGACCATAAAAATATATCAATTTTTTTCACTGTCATTTTTATCTTCTTATGTTGTTATTGTTCCTCTCAAATTGATGAGTTGTTTATCACAGTCTTTTGTTACATTAATTGACATAAATATCTTTGAGCTTCGAGACACTATTCTAGTCAATAATGAACAATTATGTTATATTTATAGATCTAAATAAGATTGAATTTAAGTTTATGATTTGATTGTGTTAATTACTTTTATTTACAGAAATTTCATTTTCTTCTTTTCCTTTTAAAATGTTTTGTTAATCATGAATAATGAAAAGGGGGAGTGGACTCTCAACTTACATTCATTTCTAGTCTAGAAAAGTGCAAATAAAAATGCCATGCTAATCATTCTAGAATAAATGAATATAAAGTTTTTGATAGTACATGTATATCCTTAACAAGTACAACCTATGTCTTTTATACTTATATAAATTTACATTTTGGCAAATGATTCAATAGTTTTTTATTAACTATTTGAATCTTTTTAACCAATAGCCTTTATTAGATAACCATTCTTCTTGCTCTATTTTCTTTTGGTGCCAATTGTATTTTATCTACTATTGTTTAAAAAGAAAGTCATTGAAGTGGTCATTTCAATATTATGGATTTATCTATAACTTTCACTATTTTTAAAAATTTTGGCTACTACTCAAAGTACTTAGAGGCTATTGAGTTCACAATTTTGAGAATTTAGCTCAAGTATTTTAAAATAATTGTTCATAGGTGTAATAGAATTTTTTCCCTACCAATCTAAATTATGTTTAATCATTGATTGTGCCTTATTCTATGAATAAGTTTTTCTTATATTTGAGCACTAAATGCACTTCTATCACAAACTAACATTATGCTTTACCTTGTTATTATTTAAAGAATGATAAATTATTATTATTACATAAACATATCAAAGAAAATTATAATAAAATATCATTTGTTATTATTTCATTGATTATTTTAGTTGAATTTTACATGTATCATTAATATTAGAAAAGTTACTAACCTAAATCAAAATTTAAAACAAATATAAGTTACTATAATTAAATTTATAAATATTAAAGTATTATGTTGTTAGAATTAAATATTGTCTTTATCATTTCATTGAATAATTGAATTTTTTATATTCTATCTATTTATTTTGTCTAAAATATAAAATATAAATATTGTGTGAAATTAAAATATTATGTCTTTATTATTACATTGAAGATTTTGAGATGTTATTCAATTCATTTGTTTAAAACACATAAAATATGGTTCTCCACATTATATTGAGTGATTATAAGCACTCACTCTTTGTGTTGTTTTCCTCCTATTTTATTGGGACTCCCTCGAGGACCAAAGATAAGTCTCATGTGTCTCCCTTCTTGATTATGTCTTGATTTCTCATTTGGTGGTTGCCCTTGACTCCAACAATGACATGAGCTTATAACCGTTTCACAAATCGATATAATGTTGCATTAAAAAATGATCAATGTTGATAAGATGGAAAAGTAGGGACTAACATTCACAATGATATCTAGAGTCAAGTCATTCACCTCATATTTGCCATCAACAAATACTCCAAAATGCAAAACAATCCATATAAGAATAACAACAAAAGCTCACCTAGAACAACTCTCTTTGTAAAATATTAAGGTATAAATTTTTTCTCTAACACGACATATCTGATCAAAGAGCCTTTGTCGGAGTTTTGTTTGCTTGCGTGATCCAGCCCAATCCTTTTATCACATCTCTCTCGTCCCATCTCACATTCAACTCGCCAATCGTCTGCAACACGCTAGGACGAGGAACACAGGTTTGAATCCCATTTCCACCCACTTAATGCCAGCCGGCCCCATCACTGTTCCCGATCTGGACGTTGCCGGCCCTAAATAGTCAAGGAACGTGCGGTACGGAGTATAGAAATCAACAGACGAAATGTCCGTATCAGGACCCATTTTTCTCAATAATATTAGATCTTGCTAATTGGAATAGACACTTTATGTTTCTATTGCAAGTTGCGGGCATTAAAAACAAAACGAGAGTCGCCATTGTACGTTGCAAAAAGGGCTGCACACCACACAAAGTGAGTGGACATGACCAGAAGTTCGTATTCGTTCCACAACATGGCATTGAACGTCTACAGCACCGGCTACGGTGCAACATATTTGCACCACTGAAAGCTGTGTTCAGACCTGGGCATGCCCGACTACACTGTTCAAAAAATCGTGATTGGTGATGGGACGTTGGTGACACGACTCCTTTCAAATCTGTGCAGCAGCCGATGCTTCTCTATTACGCAATATTAATAAAGTTTATTGTGCATTTTATCACATAAGTTTTTTTTTCAATTCTTTTATTTAGAAAAGAATGTGAGATTTGTGATTAAAACAAATATCACAATATAAAGTTTAAAAATTACAAGTGTTTTAAAATTAAAAAATATGATCTTAATATTTTCTAACATATAATATTGTAATATTTTAAGTGAAAATTATTTAAATTTATTTGAAAATTTATTGTAGTATATTTTTATTTCAATTCATAGAGTTTAATATTGAATTGTTCATTTGTATCTTAATAATTATACAACCAATATTAATAATTTTGGTAAAAAAAATGATTAGTATGCATTCATAATTATTTTACTTGTTAGTCCCGCCTATAAATAGGCGAAGACTAAAGTTTTCATATCGTTCTTACCTATTCAATTTGATATTCAATTCTTATTTTACGATTGGACAGTGTTGATTTTCCAAGTGGTCTTTTTGTTTTTCTGATCGAAAAATTAAGAAAATTTATCTAGCAACATTTGGACATATGTTTAAAAGTACACATACTAGGACTCATTTAATAGGTGGAAGATGTATTTTATGAGAAGTGGCTTGTGCTCTTCCAATGTGGTGGCATTTATTGAGAGACACATGTCTCTCCATGCGTTATGTGCATTCAGGACTATGGCAAGCCCTATAGCTTCTTTTATGTTTTTTAAGAGTTTCAATCCCCAATAGTCTAATTGTTTTGAGCTGTAAGCAAGATGTAATGTTGATATACATATACTCTTTGTTAATTGCAAAGGAGCCTTCCTCTACTCGAGAGATGCCACCAAAAGACTGGTAAAAAATGGCAGGGGTCGCATAATATATATCATATATTTACAAACCAAGACTAGTTTGATGTATAGATTGTAGGTATAACCTACCATCCTTGGTACCAATGGAAATAAACATGTTAAGATTATTCAGATGAGAGCCTATTAAAGGGAATGTTTCAAACTAAAAGCTATTGTATTATTGCTTCAATCAGGTGAAAAATTAATCTCCTTGAGCTTAATGCTGAGGATCTCTGTCATACCATTGCTCGGAGGAGAGTTTTCATTCACTACATTCTTACCTAATATGAGGCATTGACATCTTTTAAGAGTTTATGCAGAAGAGATTTAATATCTAGTTTATAGGATCTAAAATCCTCTACCAGGGTAGCTTTAACATTGACAACATAGAGAAATTAGAACATGACTACCATATTAAGTACCATTATAGAATAAAGGTGCTAACGAAAATAACATCTTCACCATTCGGATGGCGATGGATAACCAACCAATTACTTGTAATTGATATTGGTTTTTTAATTCAGGTAGTTAGAGAATTAGTCTGTAGTTTAAACTAGCTTTGTATCTTGGATAGTGGAAAATTATTGCTAGCTAATTTATGACTAGCATAATAAATGTGGCAGGGGTCACTTAGGGTTGGATACAGGTTGTACGTGGCCAACAAGGCCACCGTGGAGACAATGACCAAAATATTGGTGAGGGAATTGAGGGGCACCAAAATAACTGCAAACTGCGTGGCCCTTGGGCCAGTGGCCATATAAATGTTCTTTGCAGGAAAGATGAATGATGCATGGAGGATTGTTTGATCGAACAGTGCATGAAAAAGAAGTGTATGAGGAAATTACACCATCTAAAGATGTTTGTTAATTTTAATTCATAAATAAATCTTACATTATTATATTTAACAAGTAGTATGTTTCTTATGTCTTTCATGTAATTTTAATTGATTTAGGGTAAATTAATTTTACAATATAGAAATAAGTTAAGTTAGAATTCAAGTGTATGTAAATTTGAATTTAGACGTGGTATTATTTAATCTGAAATTTTTTATTTAATGTAGAAATAAACTTTTCTTAATGTAAAACATTTTCAATTCTTTGTTACTTATATAATATTACACTATATAGAAATTGATATAGTAAAGTATAAATGATATTGCCATTTTTATATTATTTTATAATATTTATTTGTAAAATATAAGTTAATATTGATTATTACTATTTTTAAGAAAGATTATGATTTAGATTTTTGAAAATTTATTTTAATAATTATGAAAATATATAAAATTTGAGAATTTCTCTTTCTACTTTATAAAAATATAGTAATAACAAGTAAAAAAATTAGGAGTAAATACTAATAAATTTTATTTTTTACCAAATTTATTAATATTGGCTGTATAATTATTAAGGTACAAATGTAAAATTCAATAATAAAGTCTACTATAAATTATTTATTAATAAAAATAAAAATATACTACAATAAATTATGTAATAAAATGCTTCATTTATTTCCACAATAAACTTTATTTATATTGCCCAACTCTAATGTAATAGAGAAGCATAGGCTGCTACATGGATTTGACATCAGTCCTATCATCAACGTCCCATCACCAATCACCATTCTTTGAGCAGTGTAGTCGAGCAAGGATTTTGGCAATGCAAATATGTTGCAGCATAGCTGGTGCCAACGTCTACTAGGCTAAAGTAGTCTATGGGACCTGCCTGTTAATAACTAGTCTAATCCAGCGGTAATCTTTTGACTAATTCTTCTCTTCTTCTGTGCATTTTGATGATCAAATTTGTGGTCTTGTAAAATTGTTTTTCTTTAAAAAGGTGACTCATACTGTTGTTTTCTAATATCTCTAAGTACCTAGATTTGATGTCGCTATACGTCAGGTATCTTATGATAAAGTGATATTTTTTTTCAATGGCTCCTCTGTCACAAAATAGGTAGGTCATATTTTCCCATTCCTCTTTTGGCACTCTCCATCTACCTGTCTCGCATCTCAATTGGTGAGAGCTAGTTCTAAGCTAGGCTATAAGCACTTTGGCCTTCCACTTAATAGCCGCGCCTAAATATGTTTTTTCCTTGTGGCATGTGTTGGGGTTAAATTCCTTAACACAGTAAGATTTTTTCCTCGCCATATGCCTTGTCCACATGATGCTATGAAATCTTTCATGAACAAACTTCTGAATTTCTTTAGTACTATCTGGGCATCTATGGATGTTAACATCCCACTTTTGCATCCACTTGTTGTTTTGCTTCATCCATGTGTTTTTTCTCCTTTCTAGATTTTCTTTAGTGACTAGCTTAGGCCAACGATAACTTCCCATGCCTTAGGTTGTCTTTAAGTAACATATTAGTCAAACTATCGCAACAACTTCTAAGGGAAAGACACCTACTTTTGCCAATAAGATCTCATAAGGCATCATGGTTTTGATTTTGAGGCTGCTAATGATTAGGTTTTTTTGTATTCTTTCTACTTTTCTCCATTTCTGATTTGACAAGTTGCTACCCTAAATTTCACACCCATACAAAACCATAAGTGTGACAAGTAACCCAAATAATATTTTCTTTGTCTTCCAATCCTAGAGTTTCGCATTCCTACACTTATTCTGTAAAGAATTTGATAAAGAATATAGTACCTTCCAACCCCCTTGAATTCTTTTAGACTAGCACATTTCCCAACTGAGTTTATTCTAGAAGTCTATTCTTAAGTACTTGTATTCGCTCACAATCTCTAGAGGGTTACTTTCAAAGATAGAAGTGTCTATGGGTCTCTTATTTCTCTTCAACGAGAAGGTCATAACTTTGGTTTTGCTAGTGTTAACTTCCATAGCCACCTCCTGACAAAAGGTTTCCAATGCCTTCAAGTGCTCTCTCAAACCATTGGTTGTCTTGGCGATAATAATGAGATCATCCACAGATAACAATAGTTTTATCACATAACTAGCTAGCTGAACCCCCTCGCCACTAGCTCTACTTAACCATGCTTCTAAGTTTGCAATGTAGAGCCCAAACAAGGTTAGAGATAGTGGGCACCCTTGTTTGACCCCTATGTCATTGCCAAAGCATTTTGATAGCCCATTTATAGTTCTGATTTTGGCCTTAACCTAGTCAAATAGTTTGTGTACTGTTGTCCTTAGCACCATAGAGATTCCCAACTCTTCCATTCTTTTCCAAAGTAATCTTAATCTGTGTAGCTACTACGTAATTCCAATTCAAATTGGTCAGCAACAAAGATCAATATAAGAATGCCAATCCTACCAATAACATTAAACATCACTTGATATGCTAAACACCCACTTGGAGATGAAAATGAAGATGAATTTTTTTCTACTCTTCTTTCTGTTTATATTTCCTATCTCTCATTCTTCTCCTTCTTCTTATTTTGATGAAGAAGCTCTCTTGGCTTTCAAGGTTTCTATTTCCCTTGACCCTCACAATGTTTTTCATGATTGGTCTTCCAATAACTCTTTTTTTGTAATTGGACTAATATTTCTTGGTCTTCTCATCATCAATGTGTAGTTTCCTTCCATCTCATAGGTATGTCACTAGTGGGCACTATTTCCTCCTTTCTTGGCAATCTTTCTTTTCTTAGAGTACTTGCTCTTAGAAATATCAACTTTTATGGCCAAATTCCCACTCAGTTGGGAAGGCTTTTTTTCCTTGGAACACTTGGATTGTTGCATAATGAATTAAAAGGCTTTGTTCCCTCCACTTTGGTTGACTATCATTCTTTATGTCATCTCACTCTATCTTATAATAAACTAAGTGGCAACATTCCCTCTAAGCTAGGTCTCCTTTCACATTTAGAAATCATTTACATAGGAGAAAACCTATTAACAAGCACAATCCCACCTTTCTTAGGAAATGTGTCCTCTTTAACTAATTTGGATTTAGGGAACAATGGATATAATGTAATATTCCTATTGAATTGGGTACGCTTACTCAACTCATATTCACTACATTATTTGGGGTCAAATTGTTACAACACTTTATGACAATGGTATAATTTGTGGTCATTTTCATTTTTTTAATACAATTGTCTCCAATATCGTTGCAATATCGATGTTTGCGTTGTAATTGCGACATTCGTGTGAGTTTTCTTAATAAAAAAACACGACATAAATCATTCCCCATTTATTTTGATTGTGGAGAGCTATGTGCAAAAGAGGGTGGAGAGCTCTAAATGAGGGTGGAGAGCTCTGAACGTTGTCATGCCCTTGCTCTACATTTCATTGTCATGCCTTTGTGATTTCTATATTTTGTTGTTGTGCCCTTGTGATCTATGCATTTCATTGTTGTGCCCTTGCTCTATGATTTTGTTTCCATGCCCTTACTCTATGATTTCATTATCATGTCATGCCCTTGTGATCTTCATGCCCTTGCTCTATGATTTTCTTCAAGGTATATGTAAATGCTCTTTTCTTTTCCTTCTAAACATGTATGTCTTTATATTTCCTTCTAAACATGTATATCTAAGAGATATTTTATAAGGTGCTTATTAAACCTTAGCACAACATAAAAATTGATCTAGTTGCTCACATATTCCATAATCCAAATAATAAAACAATAAAAATCACTCAACCTATGCTAAGTGGCTTACCTCAAGATCCTATACAACATTAATGCAGACCAAGAAAAATGGGCAAAGTTCACAAGAAATTTTACAAACACATATCATAGTAGATGTTTTTAGAAAGAAACTAGCCAAAACCTATTTAAATGGGTCTAGTTGCTGATTATTTGGGTTGATTACAAAGTCCTATAGAACTGTCATCATATTAGGTATAATAAAATGAACAATTAGTTGTTCCCAGCTAGCAAGATCAAATGAAGTTTTCCAAGGTGATAAAATTGCATGTGCAGATGCATCAATTGCATGCTGGGCATGAAGCACATTCCCTAATTTATAATGAATGGTTGGATATAAAGGCTCCATACACTGGCCCAACAATGGAAGCCAAGGATGTAACCATGCATGAATTGGCACACTCTCCATGTGAGGATCCCAAGTATCTACTGCTATTGTTAATTTGGGCATCACTATGATCCATAATGTTATGAAGTACTAAAGTCGGTAGTAACTTATCCCACGTCTCTAGAAAATGTAGCATAGGTTCAAGATCCCTTGGCTCCTAGGAATTTGTAGCAGCTATTCTCACTATTGGAAGAATAATTTAAGTGAAGAGTTGAGTTTAAGGAGTTGAAGAAGTAAGTTTTTCTTCTGTGTAAATGCCATAATCATTAGGCTCATTCCCTTGCAGAAGCCTTTGCCACAATGACATTACCTCTAAACCATGCAAAGGATGTTGAAGTGGTTCCCAACCTTGGAACACTCTTATAAGAAATTGATACTTGGGATCATTGCAGGAAGACTGTGCCAATACTTGAAACACTCTTATAAGAAAATGTAGATGCAATACATGAAAAATTGCACAACTTGTAGTCCTCCTGATATTTGGACTATAAATTAACTTAAATACACTTGCAAGTGATTCCAATGTCATAGTACCTACCACAACACTTTCCTGGGTTCTATCCAGTGGCTCCCATAATATCCTCTGTGCTGTCTAGTTGTTGTTTCTGTTGTGCAATCTCTTTCTAAAGTTGCTCCTTCTCCTTCTCTTTCTAAAGCCACTCCTTCTCTTTCTCTCTCGTTCCTTTAATTTTGATTATCAAACTTTTGAATATCTACCTCTACCATATCTAAAATCAACTTCACATTATGTTGTAACTCTGGCATAGATGTTTGATCATTGATAGCTTTCATTTCAGCATTCAAGTTTTCAAGATTGATCAACACCCTCACTTGTGGGCCTCTCATGTCAAGCACTTTTTGTATTGTTTCAACACCATGTTCTTACTTCTGAGCTAACAAATCTTCCGGTGCATTTTGTTGAACAATTGTAAACTCTTAGAAAGTGCATTGTTGTTTTCATGTATGTATGTATATATGTATGTATTTATATATATGTATGCATGTACGTATATATGTATGTGTATATGTATGTATGTATGTATGTACATACATATATACATATGTATATGTATATATATGTATATATATACACACACACACACACACACACGTATCTATGTGTCTATGTATGTATGTATGTATATATATAGAGAGATCTTGTGGATTGTGGATTATGGATTATAAACAAAAAAACAAAACAAAACATTAATAATTGCCCATTTGTTTTGATCGATTGTGGAGAGTTGCATGCAAAAGAAGGTGAGAGCTCAGAACAAGGGTAGAGATCTTTGAACATTGGTGGAGGTTAGTGGAGATATAGGATTTTTTAGCCATTCCCTTGTGATCATTGCATATCATTGTCGGGTCGTGCCCTTGGCCTGCAATTTTTTTCAAGGGGAGAAGAGGTACCTATGTAAATGCTCTTTTTTTCCCTTTGAAACATGTATCTCTTGTTGATGTATAATAGCTTTGATCAGATTCAAGGATATATGATTATGATGATTGTATGCATATATATGTGCATGTATGTATGTATATTAGTTCACTATGTGAACTACTTTACATGCATAGATACACACTTGCATAGTACTTGTGCTAAATTAAATTAATCATTCATGTCTTGAATTCACATAAGCAATTATCCTTGCATTCGATCAAAACTATTCATACCAAACTAAGTATGCAGAAATCTGTACTTACAGATTATATTATCTCTTGGTGATTGAGTAAAGATCTCATGCATAATATCATCCAAATAAGGACCAGATGCATTCGCATTAAGTCATATTAGGATCGAGCAGATGATCCATTTATGTTTATATAGATCAACTACTTAATACAGATCATGTTTGGTTAAGCATTAACTAAACTAATTAGTATAAGGTTAATAATTGTTTATATCAGCAGTCATGTCATGAGTGGGCATGAGACATGTCCTCTTGTGACATGTTTTTTGGCTTTGTGTCTTTTGAAACAATACTTATACCCAATCGAACAACCAAGAGAGGTATCAAAATCAATAAATGCCTTTCCCTTTGGTGTTCAGTAACTTCAAATATAAAGAGCAGAGATTAATAATAATTATGTTATGAAAATTGAAAAGAAATTCATAGTCAAATCTTTAAGAAAGCTAATCACCTTGAACATCTCTTTATATTTCCCTCAATAGGTGAATAGAGAAGCTTCTCTTTATGTATATGTATGTGTGTATATACATACATACAAACACATATGTGTGTGTCTATGTATGTATGTATGTATATATAGAGAAGCTTCTCTTTATGTATATGTTTGTGTATACACACACACACACACACACACACACACACATGTGTGTGTGTGTGTGTGTGTGTGTGTGTGTGTGTGTGTGTGTGTGTGTGTGTCTATGTATGTATTTATGTATATATGCAAAGAGATCTTTTTTAAGGTGCTCACTACATCTTAGCACAACATAAAAATTGATCCAGTTGCATACATATTCCATAATCCAAGTAATAAAACAATAAAAATCACTCAACCCAAGCTAAGTGACTTACCTCAAAATCCTACACACAAATAATGCAAACCAAGAAAAATGTTCAGAGTTAGAAAGAAATTTTACAAAACATATAATAGTAGATATTTTTAGAAAGGAACAAGTCATAACCCAGTTAAATGGGTGTAGTTGCTGATTAGCTGGGTTGATTACAAATTCTTATAGAACTATCATTATATTAGGTAAAATAAAATGAACAATCAATTGTTCCTAGCTAGTGAGATCAAATATAGTTTTCCAAGGTGATAAAATTGCATATGCAGATGTATGTATGTATGCATATGTGTGTGTGTATACATACATACACACATATGTGTGTGTGCCTATGTATGTATGTATATATACAGAGAGCTCTGAAATGGAATGTGGAGATTAGTGGAGATCTAGGATTTCGTTGCCATGCCCTTGTGATCTATGCATCTCATTCTCATGCCCTTGTGATATCTGTATATGTATGTATGTATGTATGTATGTATGTATGTATGTATATACATATGTATATGTATATATATGTATATACACATACATACACACATATGTGTGTGCCTATGTATGTATGTATGTATATAAATAGAGAGATCTCTATACACACACACACACACACACACACACACGCACACGCACAAATACACATACATATACATAAAGCGAAGCTTCTCTAATCACCTACTCAGGGAAATATAAAGAGATACACTTTTAGAAGGAAAATAAAAGAACATTTACATAGGTACCTCTTCTCCCCTTGAAGAAATTTGCAGACAAGAGAATGACAATGAAATGTAGTGATCACAAGGGCATGACAATGAAATTCTAGATCTCCACTGATCTCCACCAAGGGCATGGCAACAAAATGTAGAGATTATAAGGGCATGCCAACAAAATGCAATGATCACGAGGGCACGATAATGAAATCTCCACCAATGTTCAAAGCTCTCCACAGTAATTTATTTCTTACACTACCTTGTCACTATCACCGGTACAAAATACGATGCATGATGGCATGGGAAATAGAAGGCATTGACGACATCTAGCCACGACGAGCCCTTCCATTTCATGTTGAATGTGCTTTTGTACGTTTGTTATGCAAGGGGCCTGCAAAAATGGCACCGGCTACAGTGCAACTTATTTGCACTGTCCGGCTGCCCAACTCTGTCACTGCCCCAACGCTGCCAATGTACCGCTTCAGTTAATTGAAAATTTGCATTACGTGAGGCACGACATGTCAGGTCTGTCCAGAAGGAATGCAAGGAACGACGCCATATTCTCCCACCATATTCTCTCGCCTTATCCTCTACCTACCATCATTAATGTCAATGGCGCCAATTTTCTTTCAGCCCATTCTATAAATCGAGAATTTCACTCAAGAAATGTTTACGAGAAGTATGAAAGTAGAACGACACCTTCCTAAGAACAACATAGCTCAGAACGCCTTTGATGCCATTGTTGAGGTGAAGAAAGCTGTGGAGTGTGTGTGCTCATTATGTCTTGTGTTGATATCATCGCCATGACAGCAAAGAGATTAGAATGGCGAAGTTAGAATCTAGAGTTTTAAAATAGTTATTTTTTAATTTTATAGTTTAAGAGGAGTTTTAATTCTGAGCAAGTCTGAAATGTAATATATTTGTTTCATTTTGTCTGTCTGTTTGTTGGGTTGCTGTTACATTGGCTGGCAACATATATTGCACAGGCTGTGACAATTTCATTGCGTTGGACGACTTGCAAGCGGGCAAGACACTTCTCCAAATTTAACACAGACTTTTGAAATAATAAACGACATTTTGGTAGCTCACAAATATCCCATCTCACAGGTAAATTTATTATAATTAATTTAAGCTATTTAAATTAGTATTTTGATTTATTTCACATTCTTATATATTTTTAAATAGTAGATTTTTAATATTAATAGTTTTTTTCCATTTTAGTTAAATTTCTATATTTTCTTAAAGTGTAGATTTTTAATATTAATAGTTTTTTCATTTTAGTGAATTTTAATATTATCTTTAAATTGTTTTAATAAATATCATTGTGTATCAACCCTACATATTGTTGTTCGTGTGTATCATACCCTACATATTGCTATAACTCTTGTATTTCTTTTTATGTTTATTAAAGTTTGAATTCTATTATTTAATATTATAGTATTTTATTTGAGATAAATTTTTAAAATTATTGTTATAGAATGAGTTGGATGTTAGATTTGACATTTTGCAATCAATATTTAATTATATATTAACAAATTCTCATACAAAAAACAAATAGATGGTTATATTTTTGTTCGCTTTAATATTATATTTTATAAATTAGAGAAAAAAATCAAAGTAATACTCAATTTGGTAAATATTGTTAAAACTAATAATAATATTTATATTTTGCAAATAAATATTATTAAAATATTAGTAATCATGTTTCAAATTATCTTTTAAAATTTAGTTTCTATATGAATGGAAAAATGTGTACCAATTCAAAATCAAAATAATTTAAAAAATAAACAAAATTATTAAATATATAATTTGTAATTTTACATCTCACGTTCTTCAATGAATTCTCTACAACAGGTTATAAGTTAAATGATATCTATCTTCTAATTGAAATAGAGATTCTCATTATTTTCTTCAAATTAGACTTGACAAAATTAAAAAACTACATAACATAAGCAATGTCATTATGTTACCAACATACATACAAAATTAAACTATTCTAAATTATAAACAAAACTTGTCAAACACTTCTATTTGTTTTGATTTCTATTTTCTATTATGGAAGACTTTATATGTAGTATATAACTTAATTAAATTAACTTTTATTTATTTTAAATAATTAGAATATGATCTAAAATGTTCATTGAAAAATATACATTTAATTTAATTTGAAATTTCTTTCTAATCATCCCCTTATTTTTTTTCACTTTGATAAATTTATGCATGTTCGTAATATTTAAAATTTTTCTAAAATTGCATCATTTTTTACATCTCTTATACTATATTCTAGGACCACTAAGCTTGAATTGACTAATGTTTGAAAAAATATCTAATTAAATTTTTTGATTAATGTTATCCACATATATAAAATCAAACTACTCCAAATAATGTAGAGAAATCAATCAAATACACTTGTATTTATATTAATTTTTAATTATTTATTATAAGATCATTTTTTCATTATATAAGTTTTTAAAATCTATTTTATAGTTGTTTAAATAATTAGAGCTTAATAATAAAAAATATGAAATGAAAAATATACAAAGTGCAATTAAATTTTTTATTTCAATTATCTAGGTTTTGACACATGGTAATATGTAATTTTTAAATTTATTCTACTTTCATAATATTTTACATCCATAAAGTAGCAAAAAAATTGTATTTGAGCACCAATATTTGCATGAAGTGTTAGTATTCTATTCTTGAATCTTCAACTACATTTACTTCATATTTCAAAAATTTCATGTTTTAACTTAAAAGAAGTTTAAAGTTTTGTGAACAATATGATAATTAGTTATTTATTTTAGTATACCTAAAAAATGTAGTAGCTTGTCTGGTAGAGCCATACTAGGAGTTACTACCACTTGAATAATTATAGAGTTGTTTTTTTGGTTTGTCATGTTAGATTGCAACTACCTTACTTGAAGCCAAATAGGGGCTTCAAGATTTTTTATTTTTGTCTCTCTTTTTAGTCCATACTTATAGTAAGAAAATTATTCTTTTATAGAAACTTTATTTAAGTAATATAAAGGGTCATTAAGAATATTCATATTTTTCAGGATGGGTAGAAAGAATAAATGGGAATCACTTATTAAGTTAGACATGCAAGACATCCCAAATGGTGGAAGTCATTTCTCAAGTTATGAACTTGAATGGACACCTATTGGAGATGACAGTAAACAACAAATAGACTGGTGTGCTACTATCCCTCTTGAGAGACTCCCTCACTTTGTCAAAGGAGAAGGTTTATTGGAAAGTACTAAAACAACATTTATACGTAAAAAAATTTTAGAGACTAATTTGGTAAAGCCTACTAAACACGCCACACAGATGTATTCAAGGTTTGTCTAGATTTAATAAATTGATTAAGCATGTCACTTATTTAACTATTTTGTTTATTATATTAATTAATAAATTTTTAATGTGTATAAACAGTTATCATTGTGCTTTTGGACCGCTAGATAAAAGAAATTCACCAACAAGCAAGGAAAGAAAACACAATTTTATTCAAAAAAGGAGTTGTCAAACACACTTTCATGTTAGGGTTATGTATGGTAGACCAGATATTTCAATAATTACATATAATGAATTTAGCCATCAGGATGTTAATGGTGAATATTGTCATGGAAAGGATGACCCTTCTAGTGATCCAAGGAGTAGTTTTGCACCAAGGTTGTCAAGAGAATGCAAATCATACATTGAATCCTTACTATTGATGGGTGTCGGGATTGACACAATATGTGAAAAACAATACTTAGATCCTGGTCTCAAAAATTTGATGAATAGGAGGGACACATGCTTGTTAAGAAAGGATGTGTTAAATGCATGGAAACGAGTATGTTCCCTATGTTCTCAAAAACATGAAGATGATGCAAAAAGTGTATGCTTGTGGCATTTAGAGGAGAAAGATAACTTCTTCTATAAAACACCAAAAAATGTGAAAAATATTTCATTTATTATAGGCATCCAAACACCATGGATGCGAGAGATCATGGTGAAGTATTCACATGAGTCGCTTATTGCAATGGACTCCACATTTTCAACAAATAAATATTGTGTAAGTAGAACAATGCTAATTTTATTTGTGAATTTTAATTTAATCATCAACATTATTTGAATAAAAAACTAATTTATTAATAATTTGTTAAACGCAGTATGAACTATATACCTTGCTTGTATTTGATGAGCAAGAAGCTGGTGTACCCGTTGCATGGGCTATAGCCTCTAGAAACAAAGTTGAGGATATAAATGAATGGCTAACTGAAATTTACAAAAGAGGGAAACAATGTAGAGAAGATTGGAGTGTCAATGCATTCATGACGGATGATGCTAGTGCTGAAATTGAAGCAATCAGGTTTTTATCAAATTTGCTCTATAGTAATAAGAGTGTAATTTATTTATTTTTAGTTTGCAAATATATTTTTCCCCAATTTTGGAATTAACTAGTTTTAATTTAAGAATCATTTTAGTAGAATTTTAATTATGAACTTTGATAATGTATTTTCTTGTAGATTATCCTTTAATTGTCGAGTGTTGTTATGCATTTGGCATGTACGTAGGGCGTGGTTGAAAAATGTGTACAAGTAAGTTAATATGTCATTAGAATATATGAAAAATCACATACATCACATAATAACTCCATATTGTGTGATATAATTTAGGTTTGTTAAAAATAAAGATGTTGGAACAAGAATATTTGATAGATTGGGTGAGATAATGTATTTAATGAGTGAGAATGAAGATGTTATTACTCATTTGATAATAAAGTTCATGGAGGAATTCAAAGAAGAGAAGGAATTCATTAATTACTTTCAAAAGTATTGGTGTCATGATCAAAGTCGTATTGGTAAGGTTACAAATTTATTTTTTATAGTTTTTATGTATTTTTAGAATTTAAATTGCTCATTCCATATGCTAAGATATAATGTTTATTTGTATAGAAATGTGGGCAAAAAACTTACGAAGCTTCCCTCATGCAAATCAAGAAAATAATGCCTCAATTGAATCATATCACTCTCACATCAAGAGTCAACATTTAAGTGATCATTCTAGGAAATGCACAAGAAGAATGGATTGGCTCATTTATACACTTCTCCATAAGGTAGAGCCATTCTATAAAAATAAAAGATATTTGCAGCTATCTGGATTTTTAAACAACTTCAAAAAGGAAAGATATTATAGAACTGCTTTAGAGAGATCAAAAATAATACCAGATGCAGATTGCTATCTAGATGGTCATCTACCAAACACATATAAAGTTGGAAGTCAAACTATTCCAACAAAATGGTATTATGTTAGGAATTTTGGACCAAATTTGCATGTGTGTGATTGTGAGTGGGCAAAAAGAGGAAACACGTGCAAACATGTGTTGAAGGTCTTATATATTCTAAAGAGGGACACACATAATGAAGTTGTTGGTAAGTATCTTTTAAGATTTAAGATTAACTTATCTATATTTTAATAATGTCTTTTGTAATTAACTATATTAGTCATCTTAAATGATAAAAGTTTGTAATCCATTGGTTGTAGATGATGAGAAAGTGAGAGGAAGTTCCAATCTCGAAATTAATGTCATTGGTAATGATGATATGTTTGTTTAATTAAATATTAAATGATTTTATGATTCTCAACATTAATTACTTGATATTTCAATTGTAGATGGTTGTATACTTTTAGACAATCAAGATGTTCTTGAGGTTGTTAATGTTGGTGAAGGTGAGACAACTACTAAATTTCAAAACCATTATTCTTAACAAAATTTTGATTTTTCCCAATATTATTGACTTTTACATTGTTATTAATATTACAGATGGTCAAAATTCATCTAGCATTATCAATGATAAGTTTCAAAAATTAGTTGATTATATAGAGTCATTGCTCCAAAATTTACCAACCAGTGATCATGACAAAGACATTTTTAGTCAATCTGTTGATAGATTTAGAGATATTCATGCATCTCTTGCTTCATCATCCAAATTCGAACCAATCCTTGGCTCAGATAACATGTCTATGAAACGAGTTCCACCATGGTTTAGTCCAAGCAAAATGAAAAAAAAAACATTCCACTCACCAAAAGCGCAAATCCCTATCTAGAAACTTAAATAGTAGAGTTGAGGAGTGTGGAAATTTCCAGTTCCCCTCAATAGGACACAAAAAGAAAAAGCAAAAAAAGGTCACAAATCGCTCAGGTGTAGCTATCGAAAAAGAAAGATATATTATTAGGCAACAAGTTGAGTGCATTTTTAAAAAATTGTTTTAGTAAGTTACATAAAATTATGCCTTACTATTATTTCATTGATTAAATATATGTTATTATAGGTTTGGTTGATCAAGAAAGCACTGTACGACGTTAGTTACCTTCCTCCATTGATCTAAACCATACAATAATAGATGAAGTACAGTTTTAAAATGGTAAGTTTTAAACTGTTAAATACCTTTATTACTTTTATAAAAAAAACCTTTATTCTTATTTCTAACCACTTTTGTATATTTTTAAACAAATCAAATCAAATATAATTGGTAGAGATCAAAAATCAATGCTTGGTATTATCCCCACCTATACCTTTCAACAAACTATTGCATGTAGCTGGTAATTTTAATAGTTTTTAGATTAATTACATAAATTAATTTTACACTTGAACACTTTATCTAAGATAACATGTTAAATATGAATTTTGTTGCAGCTTTGGATGATCAGCAAGCAGCTCAACAACTTGTGTTGCCCTTTTCTATTGATCTTAACCAACCATTAACAACAATAGATGTAATATAACCTAAATATGGTAATGATATTATAAAATCATAAATAAATCAATTAATAGTCTTTACTTTGTAAATTTATTTTATCAAAATTGACATATTAAGTATTCATGTTATTGCAGGATTAGATGATCAACAAAAAAATCAAGAACACATGTCACCTTTTTCCATTGAATCCAATTAGACACCAACAAAAAATGATGCAATGGAAGTGTGATATGGTAATGAAATTATGAAATGAATATACTTTTTAGTATTTAATTTACTAATGCATCTTAATTTTATTCAATATATATATATCTTAATTGATATTATCTATTTATTTATTTTACTATTTGGTTATTATTATTATTATTGTTATAATTTATTTATTATTATTATTGTATAAACTTTCTTTAGTTATTTTTTCATTTATTAATTATTTTCATTATCGTTTCTTTTTATTTCTTTTTATTTTCGTGTGTGTGTGTGGGTCAATTTTGTTCCTTGGTGTTTTCGCATGTGTCCGTGTCAAACACACGCACATAAAAGCACTCTCAAGCGTTCTGGTGTTGTATCCTTGCCATTTTTGTATCATAGTCCCCTTTCGAGAGTCGTTCTGGTCTATTACCATTATTTCCTTTATTATAACATAGTAATGATTACGAGTATATAATAGTGATTATTATTATATAATAATGACCATTATTATATAATAATAATTTCTGTTATATTACTTGGTCATTATTCATTTAGAATTTCGTTGGCATTTCTTTAGGTTGTTCATATTTATAATTGTTTTATGTATTAATAAATATCATGCATATTTGTACATTTTCATCTATCGTTGCGTTTTTATTTTGTTGCCAGCCTTCATATTCACCCTTTGGGTCACCCTCTTTTGTTTTATTTTTTCTCTCACTTTGGTTTTTAATAGTAGATCTGTCATTATTTCTGGTGGTTGTTTTCTCTCTTGTGGTTGGATGTCTTTTTTTTTGGGGTCCCCTTCCCTCCTTGTCCCTATTGTTGAACCTCAAACTTGTCTTGATTGTGGTGCACCTACCCCCCCCTTCCTGTCCCAACCTTTTTATCCTTATTGGGTCTGCAATCTTTCTACTTTTTTCCTTCAGCTCTCTCATCCTGATGATGGATCACAGAGTGTGATCCGAAACGTTGATGCAAAAATTGTAACACAATCTACCCAGAAAACACAGCTAAGAATGTTAAATGTTATTTCTTTTGCAGATCTAGCTGGTCAACAAACCATTAAAAAAACATGTGGAAGCATCTTTGATTGATCTTAATCAAACAATAACATAAATGAACACAATGCAAAGTGGAGATGGTAAGGAAAATATGAAATGAATTTCAATCAATTGTGTATCTTTAGTTTGAAAATTATTCTTATTATTAACTCAATGCATTTGCAGGTCTTGATGATATCTATGAAGTATAATGATAAATGTTTTTTTTTTTGGTAAATTGATTGAACTGATAAAATTGGTTCCAATCAAAAGAGGATTTAATCTAAGTCAAGGCAAAAAGCTTTACTATGAGGGATTTTTTAGAACTTATTGTAGTATTTTATCATTCAAATATTACTTTCTTGATTTTGTGCTTTTGCAATGGATTTGATTTGTTGTCATGGTGAAAGCATTATGATGCTTTAGTTATAGTTTTTGTACTATAGTTGTTCATTGTCATGTGTTTATGTCATTTCCAACTTCTCATGTAGCATTTTGGATAAGTTAGGATGTATATTTTACTCAACTTTAATATTGTAATAACACAAATGTTGAAGTAACATATAAGTGTATGATATGAATAACATGGTTAGATAAGCATTTTTTTGTAACACATGAGCATGGTTTTGAATAATATGATCAAACTAAAGATTTTGTTCTCATTCTTAGTAATGACTATTGTGAACCTTGCATAAGAGGTGAATTAGATTTAAAATAGACATTTTTTTTCATTAGCAAATAATAATTTTTTAATAAAAAATAGATAAGAGGTGAATTAAATTTATAGCTAGATCTCTTGTGAAAATTTCACCTTAAATGTATCAAACTAAAGGACCAATCGATAATTATATTTTTAATAATGGACCAATCAATAATTGTATTTTTAATAATTTTATGATATGATCTTTGATGCATCCGATTTGTTTCTATCTCCATCTTACTTTTTTGAATTTTCTAGAAGACTCAATTATCAAGGTTAATGGAATGTTCAACCTTTTTGAATTTCCTAATTCCTTCTAAGACTAAGCTATCACAAGAATGTTCAAGCTTTAAAAGGGCCAATCGAATTAGGTTGTTTTGAACTTTAGGCTACATATTGGCAAATGTACAACACTAAATAATGTTATACTATTTGTTTCTTAAAAACATGGTTGTGTCTAGAATTCTTTTACTCTTGAAGTGTAAATTCATATTTTGATGGTGAAACACGATTTAGTAAAAAAACCATTAGTATAGAGTCTTTATTGAATTATAAAAATTAGATGGTTATGCTATTGAGTTCTCCATTCATGTGCATTTTTTTATTTGTATTTAGAATTCTTTTAAAGATTCTTTTAAGTAAAAACATGATTAGTGTACATTTTTAATTACATGTTAAAAAAATTCAACAATGTACTTATTTCATAGTAAAATGTGATCCAAAAAAAATTAGAATATGACTCTAAATGTTGATTAGAATGCTATATTCAAAACAATAACAATATTTTATTAATTGTACCACTATTGAAATAAAGACACAAAATAAAATTTAATAGTAAAGTCTATTATTATAATAAAAATAAACTACAATATCTTTGCAAAAATATTTAAATTCATTTCAATTATGAAATTAATCTTTTTTTACTTTCAAAATTTTATTCTAAAAACTTTTCTTCATATTCAAAATTCAAAATATAAAATATAATTAATTTATTAAAAATTATGAAATGGTTTCATAGTAAACTTTATAGTTAGAAATATATTGCTCATTCAAGATGAAAAAATATTTATAAGTATATATGACTTGAATAAAACAATACATATAAGTATTGGAATATGATTAAAAGCAGAAATTCATTTTTTGACATGTTTGTCTGATCAACCCTGACATGTTCGTCCCATCACTTGGCAGAGATGTTGGGGCAGTCACAAAAGTTGGTGCAGCCGGCCGATGCAAATAAGTTGCACCGTAGCTAGTGCCCTCTATTCAATTCCTGTGGCAGGAACATCATATAATGAAGCAATTATTCTTCCCTCCATTTGTCTCTTCTATTCCCTACATGCAACCGTCACAAAGCAATCCATTATCCAACTCTCTCTGGCTATCTCTAATCATGCCTTGTTTCTTGACAACCTTGCAATTTATGTTTTCTTGTGATTGCATGTAAAGTTTTTGGCTCTACAAATGTTCTGTTTAGCTAGGCATCTGCTGTGGATGAAGTGGACACTAGCAAATATATGTTCAGTTTAATTACATTAGGGAAGCATACCCCTAATGTTATAGTAAAAGAGATTACATTTTACATCTGAGGGACTTAGTTATTTACAATTATTTGTTGGCTCTAGGTATTAACAAATTGTTGTAGGGGAGGGACATATAGTTCAATATATTCTAATGATTATGACAGTAGTTAGCATAATATTCATATTTGGTAATTTAATATTCACTAGCAGATCTCATCCCTCAAAATCATCCAGGAGTTGAGCATGGTCCAAGGGGGTTTGAACCTTGGTGGATGACATTATTTCCTCTTCCCATGATCCTGGTCAAATGTGTACAAAAGATTGAGTTACAATCTTTTAGCTTTAAAGTTATTTTTTTTAGTGACGTTGTCCCATAACTGAAAGAAATGAGTCTATTTTCTCAAAAAACAACTAATTGTGTGATGCCACATCAACTACAAAAGTATAGGGGTCCTTAATACACATGGTTGGTCTCACTTTTTTTTGGAAGTTATTGTGGACACCTTAGCCAAAAAAACATGTTGATGTGACATCATATTTGATGGTATGATCTTAAAACTTTCCTTATAAGTTGCCAAGTAAGGTGCTCTAAAAAAAATGAGTGATCTGAAAGTTTTGAACAAGATTTCGAGAAGTCCAAAGTTAGGATGCTCAACTTATAATTATTTAGCCTTGAATGACCATTTTAAGTGATTAGATATCAACTTCAATCCTCCAATAATTGTATATTTTGGCGATGTCTTTGCAGCCGAAAAAATGCCCCTGATTTGATATTTTCTGATTTTAAAAAAAAAAATATTAAATTTATAATTGACAAAACCTGTTAACTATAAATTAATTAATAATTTCAGAAAACCGTCAAATCAGGTGCATCTTTCGAACTATTTTCCCAGAGGCATATATTCTTGGTATACAAATGAAACAATTGTAAACTAAAAAGATTAAAATATGATGAACCATTGATGTATAAGAAACTAATAGACTTCTAGCTATCCTATTTTTAACTTACAATTACTAATTGAGAAATCTAACGCACATAAAGTGCACTATTAAGAAAATTTCCTTAATTAGTGATACTCTTCTCTAAGAAACAGCTAAATTGTAAAAAATAAATAAATTCATAGCTGTCCTCATAAAACTTATTGGTATTTAGCCAATACTCTCCTCCTTAAGTTTATATTAAAATATGAATATCAAAATCCGTAGTAACGACTTTACAATCTCCAAGGAATATTTCGATTTAACTAATGAGGTGAAGTTTAATCTTAATTAATAGAAATCTGAACAAGGGAAGTACGTACTTAAATGACACTTTAGCAGTACATTGGCAGCATTGGGGCAGGGACAGAGTTGGGCAGAGTTTGGGCAGCCGGACGGTGCAAATAAGTTGCACCGTAGCCGGTGCCTGCAAAAACAAAAGTAGACTCGTCATTGTACTTAGTTCACAGTTTTCAAAAAGCCCTGATCACCACACAAAATAAGTGGACAAGACCGAAAGTTCAAATTCCTTGCATGACACGGCATTGAACGAGTCTTGCAATTATCTTCCAGGATGATTGGACACGACTCTAATGTAATCTTAATCTCTGTTGCTACTACGTAATTCCAATTAAAGTTTATCAGCAGCAGAGATCTATATAAGGATGCCAATACTACCAATAACGTTAAACATACCTTGATAGGCTAAATACCCACTTGGAGATGAAATTGAAGATGGCTTGTTTTCTGCTCTTGTTTCTATTTGCATTTCCTGTCTCTCATTCTTCTCCTTCTTCTTATTCTGATGAAGAAGCTCTCTTGGCTTTCAAGGGTTCTCTTTCCCTTGACCCTCACAATGTTTTGCATGATTGGTCTTCCAAGAACAATTTTTGTAATTGGACTGGTGTTTCTTGCTCTTCTCGTCACCAACGTGTGGTTTCCTTGAATCTCACAGGTATGTCACTAGTGGGCACTATTTCCCCCTTTCTTGGCAATCTTTCATTTCTTAGAGTACTTGCTCTTAGAGATAACAACTTTCATGGTCCAATTCCAACTCACTTGGGAAGGCTTTTTCGCCTTAGAATACTTAGATTCTCTGATAATGAATTAGAAGGATCTATTCCCTCCACTTTGGCTGATTGTCGTTCTTTACGTCATCTCATTCTATCGTATAACAATCTAAGTGGCAACATTCCCTCAGAGCTAGGTCTTCTTTCACATTTAGAAATCATTTATTTAGGAGCAAACCAATTAACAGGCACAATTCCACCTTTCCTAGGAAACATGTCCTCGTTAATTGAATTGGACTTGGGGGCCAATAGATTTTATGGTGATATTCCTGCTGAGTTGGGTATGCTTATTCAACTTAGAGAACTCTATCTCAATGAAAACAACTTATCAGGAAGTATTCCTAGTGAAATGGGCAGGCTTACTCAACTCATAGAGCTTATTCTTTTTTCAAACTTTTTGTCAGGACCAATTCCTACCGAAATGGGCAGGCTTACTCAACTCATAGAGCTTATTCTTTATTCAAACTTTTTGTCAGGACCAATTCCTACCGAATTTGGTAAGCTTGTTGAACTCAAAGAACTTGATCTTAGTGAGAATGATTTATCAGGAATTCTTCCTTGTCAATTGGGTATGCTTATTCAATTGAAACAACTTGATCTTAGTGTAAACAACTTATCTGGACCGGTTCCTGTTGAATTGGGCATGCTTACGCAACTCGGTCAACTTAGTCTTTCTATAAACATCTTGTCAGGCCAAATTCCTGTTGAATTACATATGCTCACTCAAATCAGAGTACTTGATCTTGGTGAAAACTATTTGTCTGGACAAATTCCTATTGAATTTGGTATGCTTTCTCAACTTAGAGAGCTTCGTCTTGGTGAAAACAACTTGTCAGGAGTTATTCCAACTACCCTTTCCAATTGTACTCACCTTCAATTTTTGAAGTTATATAGAAATCAATTAATTGGCCACATTCCTTGGCAATTCGACAAGCTTACGGAGTTACAAAAATTGCTTTTATGGGATAATCGACTCACTGGAGAAATTCCAGCCTCCCTCTCCAATTGCTCTCAACTTCAACGACTTGATTTAAGTGGGAATCAAATAAGTGGTATGGTGCCCTTGGAGTTTGCAAAATTGGTCAATCTTCGTAGGATTTTGATAGAAGCAAATAATCTCACGAGCAAAAACAATGAGTTGCCTTTTTTAACAGCCTTGACTAATTGCTCCTCCTCGCAAGAAATAGACTTGTCTTTTAATCAACTCAGTGGGATTTTGCCTCCTTCTATTAGTCAACTATCAAGCCAATTGTATGCACTGAGTCTGAACCATAATAAACTTGAGGGGAACATACCAAGTGGCATCGGCAAGCTTACAAAGTTGGGGAGATTAAATTTATCTAACAATCATTTCAATGGGATCATTCCATCTACACTCGGCCATCTTTTAAATCTTGAAAGATTGTATTTGGACAAGAATAATTTAAGCGGGAAAATACCAGAAAGTTTAGGGCATGCAAAAAGTCTTGGACTGTTATCATTGAGTGAAAACATGATATCTGGTCAAATTCCATCTGCTCTTGGCAATCTTCCACAACTAAGGCATCTTGTTCTTCATCACAATCAACTTTCAGGGAAATTGCCTGCTAGTTTAGGGAGATGTATAAATTTGGAATAGGTGGACTTAGCCTACAATAGACTACAAGGAAACATACCTCCTGAATGGTCAAGTCTTGTGAATATTCAATTTTATTTCAATGTTTCAAACAATTTGTTGGAAGGTTCTATTTTAGTAATGAGTACTATGGCAATGGTTCAGGGCATAGATGTGTCTTTCAACAACTTCTCAGGTGAAATTCCAGCTGCATTGTCAAGTTGTACAAACTTGCAATATTTGAATCTTTCACGGAATTCATTTTGGAACTCAATTCCAATATCACTTACCAATCTAAAAAATCTTGAAGACATTGATCTCTCTAGAAATAATTTGTCAGGTACAATTCCATTGACTTTCCAAAAAATGAAAATGCTTCAACATATTAATGTATCTTCAAACAATTTAAAAGGAGAGGTTCCGAAGGGAGGAGTTTTTGCAAGGATTAATAAGTCAGCAGTTTCAGGAAATGTTGGCCTTTGTGGACAGTGGATTAATCTGCCTCCATGCTTGTATTCCAAGAACAAAAACAAGTCAACCTTCAAAAAGGTGATAGTATTAGTTCTGATTGGCATTGCAATATTTGTTATGTCTTCTATATTGTTTCTAATGTTTTATAGAAGGAGACATATTGATCAGAATCCTGTTGACTTCAACATTGGACCAAAAAGAATTTCATATGAAGAACTTGCAAATGCGACTGGTGGGTTTAGCCAAACTAATTAGCTAGGGCCAGTTGGTAGTTTTGGATCTGTTTATAGGGGAATTCTCAACAATGGTTCACATATTGCTGTTAAAGTCTTCAATTTACAAGATGAAAATGCCCTCCGAAGTTTTCGGAGAGAATGCAATGTGTTAAAAAGAGTTAGGCACCGTAATGTGATAAAAATCATTTCAGCTTATTGTAATAATGATTTAAAGGAACTGGTTCTTCCTTTCATGTCAAATGGGAGTTTGGAAAAGTGGTTATACCTTGAGGGAGAAGGTAAATGTAAATTAACTTTGACTGACCGATTAAAAATAGCAAAGGAGATAGCACAAGGAATGGAATATCTACACCATTATTGTTGTGTGCAAGTCATTCATTGTGACCTAAAACCTAACAATGTATTGTTAGATGATGACATGACTTCATATATAGCAGACTTTGGCATTACAAGACTCCTTTTTGAGAATTCAATGAATTCAGTGTCTTCTGCAAGTGTTCTAAATGGATCTATTGGCTACTTTGCACCAGGTATAAAATTTTGTATTGTTAGAATATAAATGATCATCAACTATTTTAAATTTTAATAATGATTTCATATAGCTTCAGAGTCATTGATTATTATATATTGTATTGTAGAGAATGGAATGGGTGGAAAGATTTCAACCAAAGGAGATGTATATAGTTATGGAATTCTACTATTAGAATTATTGACAAGGAGGAGACCAACAGATAGCATGTTTGTAGAAGGTATTAATCTGTCAAAATGGACAAGCATGTATTTTCCAAATAAAATCATAGATGTAATGGACAACCAACTACTCACAGATGTTGATCAGTCAAATAAAGCAATGGTATTCACATACCTTACTGAAATTATGCAAATTGGGTTGATTTGTACAAGGGAGGTTCCACACCAACGTCCAATTATGATGGAGATTGTTCAGAGATTAGAAAAAATAACAAGTGTATTTCTTGGTACTCCAAGAACTTTTCATTTGCCCATAGATATCTCACCTTTTCTTGAGGAAACCAGCAATCCAAATAATACTTATGAAGGGAGTTCCGAAAATTGGTCTACATCTACATCTTAGTTTTTCACTATGTTATTAATTACTGATTCTTCCTATGGAAGGAAGAATGTTCAAGCTACTGCTAAAGCTACTTATGAGTTTTAGTCTTAGGCATCCCTGCACTCATTAGAAGTCTCCTCTCTAGGCGTGTTGCATTTGGTTGTGTTGTGGCCTTCGGCTCAACATTGTACATATTTATTTCACTATTTAAGGCACTATGATCATTAGATATTTCTTTTGTTGTTATCAATTCCAGTTTTATATTTTGTTGACTCTCTGTGTTGTTGTTCTTTTCACAATTTTTTTTGACCTTGTAAGCATGTTGTTATAATTTAATAAACAATGGTGTCTATTAAGTGGTCAAATTTCAGAGCTGCTCCTTTAGTCCTAAGATCTTCTATCTATTTATATCTGAAAAGATATCTAAAATTAAAATTAAATCTAATTATTTGAAGTAAGTATAAATTTGTGTTTTTAAATTTAGTCAGCGATATATTTTTGTAGGGAGCTTAATAGCTTCCTAAGAGGAACACCCTCAAATAGCCAAGACAATGGTCCCAAGGAGGAGAAAGGTTGGCTCATCATTTTTCTCTCATCGTGACATTGTATGTTCAATTATATATGTCTTTTTCTCATCCAAAGAAATTTGATGACATTCTTTGTCCAATTATAGAGGTCTCACAAAAATCATAAAATAGTACAGTTCAACTCACAGGCGTTTAATGCTAAGTTGCAACCAATCACAATCAATTATCGTAATGTAATAATTGATTTTTATTGAAATCTGGTAGTGAACTCTTTATAACTCTGGTAGACCCTTATAAACATGGTTAACATATTTGAACTAGTTCAATTCATTATTTTTAGAAGAAAGTATAAGATCTATGTTATATTTTGTTTAATATTTTATTTGAACAAGAATTAGGAGACATCACATACTTCTATGCCAATTTTAGAATCATTAGTAGAAATTCAAATACAAGCTTCAAATAAAGCTAGTGTTGATGACAATATTCAAGGTGATGAAAATTTTATTGATTACAACAATTTAATCTATGTTATTTTCAAACAAATGGACAAAGAAAGTCCATTGCATCTAATGTCTGTTATTATTAAATTGTAACATAGTTACAATAAGTTCAATGTACTTTGACCCAAATCAGGGTACTAAACACATAAAGGTAGCAAATTTTGAACAAATCAACTCAGATGTGGCAACTTCACAACTTAATTCCACTTCTACAAAAGTTGAATAGGGTGCATGGGCTCCCAAAAGTCTGACCAAGGTGAAAGGTATGTGAAGGATGTGCAATGGGAAATGTCTAGAGATCATAAGGACATATAGAGGAACTGAACATATGAGTAAGGGATTTTTGAAATTTTGTAAACAAAATGACAAAGAAAGAATCAACTATCTCTTACTCATGACAACAAAATGGGGATGCAGAAAGGAATAATAGGACTATAATGAAAATGACTAGCATGCTCCATTCTAGAAAGGTAGAGATCAATCTTTGGGATGAAGTAATTTATTAAAAAAATTACATTTTGAATAGAGCTCCTAGAAAAAGCAGTTATGAACATAACACTTAAGAAGCATGGAGTGGAAGAAAGCCTATTGTATCTCATTTTCACATTGTTGGTTGTACAACTTATGCTCACATTCCTAATGAATGAAAAATAAAATTATAAAGAAAATGTGAGAAGTTTATGATGGTAGGATATAATGAAGAGTCAAAAGAGCATAGATTTTATAATCCTAATATAAAGAAATTTCATATTAAAAGAAGAGTTTCTCTATAATGCATTAGATGATGTAGAGAGAGAAGCATGAATTCTTCTAGCAATATCTCAGCTTTTCTTGAGAGTTTCAGTGATCCAAGAAGTATTGATGTGGGAAGCTTTGAAGATTAGTCTAGATCCACATCTTAGCATTTTACCCAAATTAATAACAATCATTACTTGTTCTTTGTATGGTAGAGAGAATGTTCAAGCTCATATTAATAAGAATACAAATTAAACTTAGTTTAGGCATTCATAAGCTTCCATGTTTAGGTGTGCTACATTTGATTTTGTTTTAGGCTTTGGTTCTATATTGTGGTTCTTCATTTCAAAGTTTTATTATCTAAGGTTCTATGATGATTGTATTTGTTTTACTTTCATCAATTACAGTCTTGTAGTTTGCTAAATCTATGTGTTTTGTTCTTGTTGTGGCTTCACAACATTCCCCCTATTTTGAATTGAAAATAGGGACCCCCTCTTTGCTTTTAGGGTGAGGGATCTTATTCTCTAGTACATGACACCTATTTGGGCAACTTTGTGGATAGGGTCTCCCTCTAGGTTTAAGGCGGTCCAGGACATCTAGTTGATTGATTCTAAATGAGGTTAATAGGCCAGGAAGTCAAATTTTTACAAGGAAGACAAAATGTGCACACATGTGCACCCATGAGGTTGTGCAATGTGCACCTAGATCCCTAACTTCGGCGAAACACACATGCACACCCTCAAGCCCTTGTGCCTATAATAAAGTGTCTCCCCTCACATAGTGATCACTTTGCATTTTAGGGCCTCCCAGAGCCACACCCGTGCACTATTAGGCATCTACACCTTTGCATCCACATAGTTTGTGCAGTTTATCCTCAACTTTAGCTAACTCCCAAAGCTAAACTCTAGTGCGCATGTGCACATTTGCACACATGCACACCCCACTCTAATGTTCATGGTATGATGTAACGCCCCACTCAAGAACTTAAAAGAAATAAATCTAATATGTTACAAAGTTTGTTGAACTATTTTTAAAAAAAGTGTAAACAACATCAAAGTAACAATGCAGAAGAAATACACATACACATCAAGTACACATAAGCAAGTACAAATACAATTTTTATTCATCAAGGGTTCCTTCGCATTGAGTTACATTTAAGAAGTTGATAATAATTAGTTTTAATCTTAAGCACAATGTTACATGATCATAAATGAATAACAAATACATAAATACATATGATATGATAAAGAACATCGAGATAACAACATTCACTACACTTGTCCCAGGGTATGAAATAATAAATACAAGTACAAAAAATACAATACACCAATCCTATAGGATCTCAAAATACAAGATACATAAACACATAGATATAACATCTAGATAGAATTCTCCAAGACAAGAATAAGAATGATAAATGATACAACTACACCAAAGAGCATCCAACATTCACAAGCCTAAGGGGGGACCCAAATGGAAAGAAGCCATTACCTCTTGACCGTGTAATCATCTAATTAGGTTCCCACCCCCATTGTGTAGGAGAGATAATGTATGATTCATGCACAGATAATTAAATCATATAACAATCTCAGGCAAGGAATCTTAATAGCCAAATCTATTCCAAAGGTAACACAATCTACTGAAGAAGAGGAGATAATTAAAATTGAAAGACACTCATTCAAAACCAACATCACATACCAAGTCAACATCCAGATACTAAATAAAATACAATATCAAATCAAGATAAAGTCAATGAATGTTATCCACCTAAATTCAAAAGCCACATGTCCAAGAACAATAATCAATAGATAAAAATTGTCATCAATAAAAGTACACCAACAATAAGAACATCCAACAATAAGTATACCACCAACAAATAGTTGACACTTATCAATAAAAGTCAATGGTCAACAATAAATGACACCTAATTGATGAGTAACAAGTCACAATAAATACACCGTCAAAAGTAATATCCCACAAGTACACCACTAGAGGCAAATATAAAGAAGCCATGAAGGAGACTTTGGCTACATACTAGGGAGTGTCATCACATGGTCAAACTACTTGAGTTACCCTAGACTGTTCTCTCATTAGACCCCAGACTCTCAAGCATTGATTTACCCTGGGGTACCAAAGATAGAATACATTTCCTATTCCAATTTTCCTATTCCTATTCCAACAAACAAACAGGCCATTGATGTTTTTTATAAGATTGTTGACATGAGTTTCCATGTTGGAGGGTTACAAAAAAAAATTCATCATGATACCCCATTTCTCTGTCTCTCTTGTTAACATAAATTAATTCTACCAATTTGGTTAGTACAGACCAAAGAAAACTCTAAAAATTCATGAAAAACAAGTTTCATTGTTTTCCATGTCACCCAACCTCCTCTTGCATCCAATTTCATTAATATTTGTTCTACTTATCTCACTATAGTATTTTGTATATTAATAGAATGATTGAGCCTATGCATTTCAACACTCAAATTTGAAGTTCTTCTCTATGTTTTATTTCTATTTTTTTCATGTTATTGGAGCCATGAGAGAATGAGTAAGGATTGTTGCATTTTATTTTGCATAGTGATTTGTGGATGACAGCTTTGAATAATGTTGTTGTGAGAAGGCTTCTCTAGTTAACATGCATATATAGAAGTTGTTAATATTCCCTATTTTTTGCTAGCTCATGTAAATGAAAGCATTGAAGGTGTGTGCACTTCTAAGTTCATATGGTTATCTAAAAGAAGTAGAATACATTTTTTTAAAGTAAAGGACTCTTAGTTGAAAGATCATATATTGGAAAATCAAGTTAATTTGTGGGAATTTTAATGAAGTTTTATTAACACAAAAATAATCGATACTTTTAGTGTTTAGATATTTATGGATGATTAAGAAGTGCAAGTTTATTTTGGTTAATATTAATTGGTGTGTGCTCCAATCTTATCAATATTTTCTTTGGCCATAAGTATTTGTGAAGTAGCCATTTGAAAAGTGGAAAGTCGTAATTTCTTTGAAGAAAAGAGTTGATAAATATATATTTTTGTAAGCTATAAGCTTTGAAGTCCTTGTTTATTTGGTTCATAAGAAGACCAATATCTAGGTGTGGTATTTGCTAGAGGCTTGATGCTTGTGTGATTGTGTGTTGTGTGTTGTTATTTGATTAGAATTTAGCTATGGCTGCCAATGAGATGTCAATTCTTGTGATTAGTGAAAAATTGGATGGTTCAAATTATGCTAATTGGAAATGTGAAATGAAGTTAATTTTACAAATAAAAAACCTATGGAAGTAGTCACAAAAGAAAAAACCACGGATCAAAGCAAACATGATAACTGGGACAAAAAAGGATATGAATGCACGAGCTATACACTTTCATTAACAACTAGTCCAAGGATTAGACCACATGTTCAATGTTTTAAAACAACAAAGAAATCAACTTGCAATGATGAAAGTTGAATATGGAGATGATGAAATCATAGAGATTTTATGTCTTCCAAAGGAGTATAATAATTTTAGTTATACTTTGGAATTAATAGACAAATTTGAGAATATGACACTAGAAGAAGTATATGGTGCTTTGTTAAATGATGAAGAATGACTTAAAAAGTTTACAAGCGAGTCTAACAAGAGTCAACCATTTGTAGCTAGAGGAAAATACAATAATTACAATCAAGGCAGATTGTATCAAAATCAAAGAATTAATCAAGGGAATCAATAAATGAATAATCAAAGACAATGGATTCGACAAAGAGATAATCAAAATAGGAAAAGTTATCAAAGACCATGAAATTAATTTAGAAATTACAATAATTTTAAGGGAGAAATTACTATCAAATTTTTTAAGTGTGGAAACGAAGGGCATAAAAGTGATTAATGTTTTATGAAATGGAAAAGGAGATTTAATCAAAGAAGGCAATCAAATATTGTTCAAGAAGAGAGTGATCATCATATAAGGGTAAAAGCACAAACCTGTGTCACCCTTTTGTAGAGTATTTATACTATGAACTCTTCTAAAGTTGCAATTGGTTATATGAAAATAAAAGTATTGGTAAGTAGTATCATGTTTCATGAGTAGTGATTCAACAAGAATCCATCTCTCATGTTTCACGAGTAGTGATTCAACATGAATCCATGTCTCGTCATGAGAAATTGATTCATGTTGAATCACTACTCATGAAACATGGGTCAATGAGTTTGACTCAAAATCACATAGTTAAATCCTCATAGCAATACCACAAAAGTATTGGTTTTTATTAACTTAAAAAATAATGTCAAATTATAAAAAAAGTATAGAAACAATAACTTCTTTTTTACAAAATTTAAAGAAGTAAAAGAAATAAAAATGTAAGTGGTGCCTTTTTTGTTTGGTAATATAATAAGAATAATTTTGACTATAATCATTTTAAATTTTAAATAATAAGAATAATTTTATAAAAAATAATAATTAATTTTAAATCATTTTAAAGCTAATATTGTAAAATATAATATCTATATTTTTATGACTAAATTTTACATCTACACTTTTATTGTATAAAATATTATTTTAATCTATTATATACCTATTTCAAATTATTAATATTAGAATGTAAATTTTTTAAAATTTAAATAATAAAAATAACTTATTTAAATTTTTTTAAAAGCCAATATCATAAAACATAACACTTAATAACTCTTCTTATTGATAGATATGTATTTAAGTAATTATATAGTTATCAATGATATATACTTATTTTTGAATACTAATTTTGACAATGTTTCACATTAATATAATATGTAATATGAGATTTTGTGACACTAGTTTTCTAAATCTCTAAAAAATTAATATCAAGTGAAAAATAACAACTAATGTAAAATAAAAAAAAACCTATGTTAAAAAAGAATATCTGATTACGTGCTATCAAATTGTATGCGCTGTGTACTCTAATAATTGTGAGAATGTTTTAATGAACCATGCATGATTTTAATTATCAACACTGTCAACTCTAATACATACAAGTTACCCCTGTCCACTGCCAGATGGTAGACGGATGACGGCTCTAAATAGTCAAGGAACGTGTCGTACGGGGTAAAGAAATGAACAAACGAAGTGTCTGTATCAGGACCCATTTTTCTCAATAATAGACACGTGTGTATGTTTCTCATGCAAGTTGCGGGCATTAAAAACAAAATGAGAGTCGTCACTGTACGTTTCAAAAAGTGCGGCAATGGCTAAAAGGTAAACTATTTTGTTTACCCCAGCCGCTAGCCCTAGCCTGTACCCTACCACCGTCAGTGAAATGTCTGACTGAACATACCGTGATCTGCCAACCCCTGCACGTCAACGTCACTGTCACCTCCCGTGATTTCAACGCAAATCTTCGGGCACATCTCACGTCAACATCTATGCATCTCACCAGCAAAAGACAATATTTAGGCGTTCTATAGAAAGAGAAATTTTTTTTTTTGTGGTGGAAAGGATAGTAGCTTTTAAAAATTATCCATTCAGGATAAATTATGTGAAGATTTTTATTTTATTTTCTTATTTTTAGGAAGGGAATTGTTAGTGTGAGATTTCAAGTTAATTAAGAAAATATGTCAAAGTACTAAAAAGGTTAGGGGAGTGGGCATAAAATATTGTACGAGCCTATTAGTTTATAACTAAAAAATAAAGAGACTAGTACTACTATGTTTTACAATCAATGATAACATAATTTGGTTGTTAAGCTATAGCATATTATTATTTTTACTGTGAATTGCTCTTAAGCTATAGATGGCTTAGTTGAAGAATTGTATTTAGTATGGTTAGTTGATAGATGATATAAGTTATAAACTAATTATAAGAAATAGAATCTCTCCTAGTCCCTATCGTTTGGTGTCCTCGCATCATCTTACATTCATTTATTTGTTATTCATTCTCCACTTGACTCACAAAAATTATTTCTCCATAGTTTGGTGCCACTTATTATATATTTTAATAGAATAGAAACAGTTGTTTTATTGAAATGGCTATCACTAGATCATGATTAGTTTGAAGATTAGTTTGTTCGCATGCAATTTTTTTTTTTAAACCGATAGAATTGAATTGAAACCTTATTTTAAAACATTGCCATGTAATTGTGAATTTTTAAATTAATCTTATAAATGTTAGATTAATTTTTAAATTTTGAACTAGTTTTAAGTTGGCTTAATATATATTTTTTCAAACTTTTATATTAAATTTGAGATCATTTAACTATAGTCAATTTTATAATTATAAAGCATTAAAGATCAATGATATTTACTAAAGAGGCATTTTGAATATTTAGATTGGATTGCATTAAAATACATATTTTTACATACAATTTTATAATATTCGTATAATTAATTCTTACAACCAAATTTCTAGAGCTTTATCTAAATGAACTTTGTAAAGTAGAAAAAGAAGAAGACAATTTATCAAATAAGGTGTGATTAATCTTATTCTTAAAAACTTATTCTAAGTTATAACTTATTCTTAGTACTAATTTTATTCTTGGTTATAAACTTAAATAATATTATATTTAAGAATTACATTAAAGTTTATTTTTTATATTATATTAAAGTTTTTTTTTTATTATATTAAATATAAATTTTATAATATATTTAAAATAAATCTAAGAATTAGATTAAGGTTCAAGTTTTATATTATATTATATTTAAATGTAAAATATATTATATTCACTTTGGTATTGCAACATAACATAAACCTATGGGTAATAATGTTTTGTTAACTTAATAAATCAAAGGTTGTATTTCAAAGTTACTATACATGAATGTTTTTTGATTTCAAGTTATCCCTTCTCCATTTAGACTTTTGTTGAAAAAAGAATAATACTTGCTAAATTGACTATGATTCCAACTATACAAATTTATGAAATAACATGACCTAATGTTTTAATTACTAGCATTTAACACTTCTCCAATGTAGTCTTCAACCCCTATGAGTGAATGCATAGTTGATTTGATGTTATCATGTCTCTATTTAGACTTTTGTTGCAAAGAAAACATTAATAGTTAAGTATACAATGATTCAAACTACAAAACTTTTTGAAATAAAAAGAGAATTTTTTTTGAATTACTAAAATTGAACCTTAAATATTCTACTAACCTAGAATAGTCCATCTAGTAAAAAAATTAAATATAATTACTTTTGAAGCGTTCTTTTGATTGTTATCTAATACTCTAATACATATAAGTTGCCCCCTGTCCAGATGGCAGACGGATGACGGCTCTAAATAGTCAAGGAACGTGTCGTACGGGGTAAAGAAACGAACAAACGAAGTGTCCGTATCAGAACCCATTTTTCTCAATAATAGACACGTGTGTATGTTTCTCATGCAAGTTGCGGGCATTAAAAACAAAACGAGAGTCGTCAAGCCTTCCAAATATTTTCGAGGAAGACTAGACACAGCACTGAACCAGTCTTAATCTGTGTATGTTTCTTATGCAAGTTGCCGGCATTAAAAACAAAACGAGAGTCGTCATTGTACGTTTCAAAAAGCGCTGCACACCACACAAACTGAGTCGACATGACTAGATGTTCGTATTCCTTCCCCAACATGGCATTCAACGAGCTGCCTTCCAAATATTTTCCAGGAAGACTAGACCAATCTTAATCTGTGTAGCTACTACGCAATTCCAATTGAAGTTGATCAGCAGCAGAGATCTATATAAGGATGCCAATCCTACCAATAACATTAAGCATAACTTGATAGGCTAAATACCCACTTGGAGATGAAATTGAAGATGGCTTGTTTTCTGCTCTTGTTTCTATTTGCATTTCCTGTCTCTCATTCTTCTCCTTCTTCTTATTCTGATGAAGAAGCTCTCTTGGCTTTCAAGGGTTCTCTTTCCCTTGACCCTCACAATGTTTTGCATGATTGGTCTTCCAACAACTCTTTTTGTAATTGGACTGGTGTTTCATGCTCTTCTCGTCATCAACGTGTGGTTTCCTTGAATCTCACAGGTAGGTCATTAGTGGGCACTATTTCCCCTTTTCTTGGTAATCTCTCTTTTCTTAGAGTACTTGCTCTTAAAAATAACAGCTTTCATGATCCAATTCCAACTCAGTTGGGAAGACTTTTTCGCCTTAGAATCCTTAGATTATCTCTAAATGAATTAGAAGGATCTATTCCCTCCACTTTGGCTGACTGTCGTTCTTTATATCATCTCATTTTATCTTACAACAATCTAAGTGGAAACATTCCCTCTGAGCTAGGCCTTCTTTCACATTTAGAAATCATTTATTTAGGAGCAAACCAATTAACAGGCCCAATTCCACCTTTCTTAGGAAACATGTCCTCTTTAATTGAATTGGACTTGGGGAACAATGGATTTTATGGTGATATTCCTATTGAATTGGGTATGCTTATTCAACTTAGAGAACTCTATCTCTATGAAAACAACTTATTAGGAAGTATTCCTAGTGAAATGGGTAGGCTTACTCAACTCAAAGAACTTGATCTTAGTGAAAACAACTTATCTGGACCGGTTCCTGTTGAATTGGGTATGCTTACGCAACTCAATCAACTTAGTCTTTATATAAACATCTTATCAGGACAAATTCCTGTTGAATTACATATGCTCACACAAATCAGAGTACTTGATCTTGGTGAAAACCATTTGTCTGGACAGATTCCAATTGAATTTGGTATGCTTTCTCAACTTAGAGAACTTCATCTAGGTGAAAACAACTTGTCAGGAGTTATTCCCACTACCCTTTCCAATTGTACTCACCTTCAAATTTTGAAGTTATATAAAAATCAATTAATTGGTCACATCCCCTGGCAATTTGGCAAGCTATCAGAGTTACAAGTATTTCTTTTATGGAGTAATCAACTCAATGGAGAAATCCCAACCACTCTCTCAAATTGTACTCAACTTCAAACACTTGGTTTGGATGGGAATCAAATAGGTGGTACAGTTCCCTTAGAGTTTGCAAAATTGGTCCATCTTCGACGGATTTCCATAGCGGCAAATAATCTCACGAGCAAAAACAATGAGTTGTCTTTTTTAACAGCCTTGACTAATTGCTCCTCCTTGCATGAATTAGACTTGTCTTATAATGAACTCCGTGGGATTTTGCCTCCTTCTATTAGTCAGCTATCAAGCCAACTGTATGTACTGAAACTACACCATAATAAACTTGAGGGGAACATACCAAGTGGCATCGGCAACCTTACAAAGTTGGGAACATTAAATTTATCTAACAATCATTTCAATGGGATCATTCCATCCACACTTGGCCATCTTTTAAATCTTGAAAGATTGTATTTGGACAAGAATAATTTAAGCGGGAAAATACCAAAAAGTTTAGGGCATGCAAAAAGTCTTGGACTGCTATCATTGAGTGAAAACATGATATCTGGTCAAATTCCATTTGCTCTTGGCAATCTTCCACAACTAAGGCAACTTGTTCTTCATCACAATCAACTTTCAGGGAAATTGCCTGCTAGTTTAGGGAGATGTATAAATTTGGAAAAGGTGGACTTAGCCTACAACATACTACAAGGAAACATACCTCCTGAATGGTCAAGTCTTGTGAATCTTCAATTTTATTTCAATGTTTCAAGCAATTTGTTGGAAGGTTCTATTTTAGTAATGAGTACTATGACAATGGTTCAGGGCATAGATATGTCTCTCAACAACTTCTCAGGTGAAATTCCAGCTGCATTGTCAAGTTGTACAAACTTGCAATATTTGAATCTTTCATGGAATTCATTTTGGAACTCAATTCCAATATCACTTACCAATCTAAAAAATCTTGAAGACATTGATCTCTCTAGAAATAATTTGTCAGGTACAATTCCATTGACTTTCCAAAAAATGAAAATGCTGCAACATATTAATGTATCTTCAAACAATTTAAAAGGAGAGGTTCCGAAAGGAGGAGTTTTTGCAAGGATTAATAAGTCAGCAGTTTCAGGAAATGTTGGCCTTTGTGGACAGTGGATTAATCTGCCACCATGCTTGTATTCCAAGAACAAAGACAAGTCAACCTTCAAAAAGGTGATAGTACCAGTTCTGATTGGCATTGCAATATTTGTTATGTCTTCTCTATTGTTTCTAATTTTTTATAGAAGGAGACATATTGATCAGAATCCTGTTGACTTCAACATTGGACCAAAAAGAATTTCATATGAAGAACTTGCAGATGCAACTGGTGGGTTCAGCCAAACTAATCAGCTAGGGCCAGTTGGTAGTTTTGGATCTGTTTATAGGGGAATTCTCAACGATGGTTCACATATTGCTGTTAAAGTCTTCAATTTACAAGATGAAAATGCCCTCCAAAGTTTTCAGAGAGAATGCAATGTGTTAAAAAGAGTTAGGCACCGTAATGTGATAAAAATCATTTCAGCTTATTGTAACAATGATTTAAAGGTATTGGTTCTTCCTTTCATGTCAAATGGGAGTTTGGAAAAGTGGTTATACCCTGAGGAAGAAGATAAATGTAAATTAACTTTGACTGACCGATTAAAAATAGCAAAGGAGATAGCACAAGGAATGGAATATCTACACCATTATTGTTGTGTGCAAGTCATTCATTGTGACCTAAAACCTAACAATGTATTGTTAGATGATGACATGACTTCATATATAGCAGACTTCGGCATTACAAGACTCTTTTTTGAGAGTTCAATGAATTCAGTGTCTTCTGCAAGTGTTCTAAATGGATCTATTGGCTACTTTGCACCAGGTATAAAATTTTGTATTGTTAGAATATAAATGATCATCAACTATTTTAAATTTTAATAATGATTTCATATAGCTTCAGAGTCATTGATTATTATATATTGTATTGTAGAGTATGGAATGGGTGGAAAGATTTCAACCAAAGGAGATGTATATAGTTATGGAATTCTACTATTAGAATTATTGACAAGGAGGAGACCGGCAGATAGCATGTTTGTAGAAGGTATTAATCTGCCAAAATGGACAAGCATGTATTTTCCAAATAAAATCACAAATGCGGTGGACAGCCAACTACTCACAAATGTTGACAAGTCAAATAGAGCAATGGTATTCACATGCCTTACTGAAATTATACAAATTGGGTTGATTTGTACAAGGGAGGTTCCACACCAGCGTCCAACTATGATGGAGATTGTTCAGAGATTAGAAAAAATAACAAGTGTATTTCTTGGTACTCCAAGATCTTTTCATTTGCCCATAGATATCTCACCTTTTCTTGAGGAAACCAGCAATCCAAATAATACTTATGAAGGGAGTTCCGAAAATTGGTCTACATCTACATCTTAGTTTTTCACTATGTTATTAATTATTGATTCTTCCTATGGAAGGAAGAATGTACAAGCTACTGCTAAAGCTACTTATGAGTTTTAGTCTTAGGCATCCCTGCACTCATTAGAAGTCTCCTCTCTAGGCGTGTTGCGGCCTTCGGCTCAACATTGTACATATTTATTTCACTATTTAAGGCATTATGATCATTAGATATTTCTTTTGCTGTTATCAATTCCAGTTTTATATTTTGTTGACTCTCTGTGCTGCTGTTCTTTTCACAATTTTTTTTGACCTTGTAAGCATGCTGTTATAATTTAATAAACAATGGTGTCTATTAAGTGGTCAAATTTCAGGGTTGCTCCTTCAGTCCTAAGATCTTCTATCTATTTATATCTGAAAAGATATCTAAAATTAAAATTAAATCTAATTATTTGAAATAAGTATAAATTTGTGTTTTTAAATTTAGTCAGCGACATATTTTTGTAGGGAGCTTAATAGCTTCCTAAGAGGAACACCCTCAAACAGCCAAGACAATGGTCCCAAGGAGAAGAAAGGTTGGCTCATCATTTTTCTCTCATGGTGACATTGTATGTTCAATTATATATGTCTTTTTCTCATCCAAAGAAATAATATGACATTCTCTGTCCAATTATAGAAGTCTCACAAAAATCATAAAATAGTACAGTTCAACTCACAGGCGTTTAATGCTAAGTTGCAGCCAATCAATTATCGTAATGTAATAATTGAATTTTATTGAAATCTGGTAGTGAATTCTTTATAATTCGCCTTTGAAATTTCTCTTTTAACTTATGTTATCTGCCTACGCACGTTGCTTCCTGTGTTCTCACGCTTCCTTCTGTCACTTTTTCCATGCAGCAATCATACATCTAGTTCTTTAATGTTTCATTTATTTCTGTATGGTTTTCACCTCTGTTCTAGATGACTTAAGCTACAAATGCTAAATAATTCATTCTTAAACTACAAATGCTAAATAATAAAATTAAGTTTTTAAATTGTTTTGTTTAGACACATTTTTCTCTCCTCTTTAAAAGCAACTCCAAAACCCTCTTATTTCTCTTTGCTTTTTTCAGTACTGTTAATGTATTAATCATTGAAAGGGTCAATGAATTAGTCTGTAAAGAGCAGAGGTCATATGGCTGCGTGAGGACATTGAGAGGATGCTGATCAAAAGGATTTTGAAAACATTAGCGATTTCATTGCCTATGCACGTTTATACAAAGGTGGATTCCTGTTTCGCTAGTTATCGTAGAAGAAAGCGTGAGATACGATGCTGAAAACATGGAACTATAAGAAATTCATCCCATGTTAAAAATCAGATCATATGAAGAATATTAATGACAGGGCAATTGATGATTGTTAGTGGATCGATTCTCAAACTATTCACTTGGGTTCAAAGATAATTTTTGGGCCAAATTAGAAATAATCTGGTGCAGAGGACTATAGAGTTTATGAGTGCAGAGTCTTAGAAATTGTAATTGAAGACGAGGAAAACATAGTATACGTTGTTAATTCCATTTATCTGAATGCACTTGATGCCTGTCGTGGTTTACTCTCTTGCTTGTCAGCGATCGAGGTGTCGAAGCATAAAGGAACGAAGGATGGGTATATTTTCTTCATTGCCTATGCATGAATGCGGATGATGATTACCATTTGCATCATGAGATTAAAAAAACGCTTTGGATAGTTATTTTGGTTAAATGAGTAAGAGCCATTTTGGAGGGAAAAATTATGTTTTTGATTTTATTGAAGCTTTCTCATAAATGTCGTCTTCAAGATATTTAATGATTAATTCTTAATATTAAAGTTAAAGGTAGGAAAGACATTAGTGATCAAGATTTAAAAGTATATTAAAAAAGTACCAAAAATAAAACAGATTTTTAAAAATAAATGACATGGAGGATATTTACAAAGGGCCTTTTGACAATTAGAATTAGAGTGGAATAGGCTTTTTATAATTCTTAAAAATTTATATTCTCCGTTTGGGTACTGCCACTAGGAATTAGGAATAGGAATATATATGCCAATTTTAACTCAAAAATGGGCATTTGCTATTCCACCAAAAGAGGTGGAATTGGAATATATATTCCTATTCTAAAATTTATTTTTTCACAAAATATAATCTATCGGGTACGTAAAACTTTTGCCCTCAACTTTGGTTGCTCACTCATCCTGAGCAACTCCCTTTTTGTTTCTAGGCCGTGAAATTTAGGCACTCATTCTCTATCAACCTAGGCCATCTCCATTGTTTTGCAGAACTTGTGCTAGTAGGTTAAGCTATTTTGCAGAGTGTGCTCGATGGTTTAGTTGTTTTGCAAAGGTGGCCTTCTTCCTCCATGGGTTTACCAAGCACATTCTTCCAAGTAATGTTTTCCTTTCCTCAAAACCTTGTCTGTGTTCTTCCCATTTTGGTGGTAATTTTTGGGTAATGTGTCCTCCATTCCTCAAAACTCATCCATCAAAGCCCTCTTATTTTCTGTATATTATGCTCGTCAATTTACCTATTTTGTAGAGTGTGCTTGATGGTTTAGTGGTTTTGCAGAGGTTCCCTTCTTCCTCTGTGGGTTTTGCAAGTGCATTCTTCCAAGTAATTTGTGTTTCTTCATGGTATTTATCTAGTCTAAGTAAATAGTGAGTATTTTTCCTCACGGAAAAGATAAATTGGGGGGTTGCACTAAATCTAGACCTTCAAGTTGCCCTTTCTCAAATTAAACACATTTTTCCCTTGCTCACATTAAAGATATTTATATTTGGGCATTTAGGGGTTTCTTTTTCTGGATTTCATTTTAAATCAAAACACTTATGGATATGCTATGGTGTTCCCAATGTTTTCAATGTGCGATGTGATTTTGGAACAACTTTATCATAATAATAAAACCCATTTACATTCCAACTACAATAACAATAAGTTGATTAAAGAACATATGAGAGAGAAAAGAGTGGTAACTTTGGTATATCGTTCCTTTGAGACAGTCTAAAATGAAGTCCTTGTAGTATCATATTTTATTCTTGATTATCACATTAGCCTATTTTACAACATGATTTGTTTCATAAAGTTTTTCATCTGTACATAAATTTCACATATTTTATACTGTAGATCTAATCCATGCATGCAATTAGGTGTTACTTTGTTTAACCTTCATATCTACAAACCCTTGCATCGACATACACTATTCCTACCCTACAAAAGTAACCTTTTTGAGGAGCAAAGTGTCTTTCCTCTTAACATAAGCACATACATTCCAAAGAACAATCATCCTTTTCTATAACTACTCCTTTCTTCCTTATTCCCAACACTCCATCCATCCACTCATTGGAAAATAATCCCTTTGGATCATACTTTACCATTGCTTTCAAAAACTTCGCACTTCTCTTACACTTGTTCAACACTCCCTGAAATATAATGTTGTGATTCTTACCCTAGTGGGGAGTCCCTCCATATTGAACAGACCCATCTTCTCAATATGTTCCACCATATCCTCATCCATTCTAGGAACCAGGGGATCCTTTGATCAACAATATGCAAAATCGAAATCCACCAAATCCTCATTTTTTCACAAACAAGCACTCAATGCCTTGACAAAATGCATGAGAATCTCATTGTAGAGCTCCACCCCACACAAACTAGATGGATTCAGGTCTCTCAGCTTTTTAATATTTGTAATGAAGTCTAGCATCTTGGTCATGTTGATTTTCCTAGTAGTTTAGTGAAAGACCTCTCCCTTGATGCAAGGATCCCATGGACAAGATGTGAGCAAGAAAGCTTCTGTAGAATTAAGACACGAACTAGTTGTTTGCAGCTTGTTACATGCAAACCCACAATAGGATATTTGAGAAAAACCAAATCATTGTTCTTGAAGCCTGACCTATTACTTTGCAGGGCCTCCACCTACATCTTGGTTGTCATGTACTTTCCCTTGGCATTCTTTGTAAATTCCTGCAACTCTTCTGAAATGGCGATTTTGTTTCATTTTATAACACAAGTAACATAAATTACATGGATGTTCAACAAACAAATATTACATTTTTTTTTTCTCATTGAAGGAGCTTAAGCAACAGAAATTTTTGCCCTAGTTGGAAATAATTTCAAGTACCTTTACTCGTTTGGTAGATAAGGATCCAGAATTTGGAAGTGTCATGGTTTTATATAGTACCACATTTTTGGAGACCTATATTAGAAATCGAAAGTTATAGAAAGCATTGATGACTTAATTGCATTCTCTCTAATGGTTGAACCGATTGCTAGAAACAACCAGAAGATAAGTGCATGCAATTCATTCCCATTTTTCCAAGTAAAGTTTCATGTGGTTACTTACCACTTCTATATCACAAGTGCTTCCCCCATTTTGAAATTCGTGTTTCACTATTTTGCCACTTCAAAACTAAAATATATGTTACATTCATGTTTTTGAAGACAAACAACCCTATTAATGGACTTTTTCTATAAAAGTTCCTCCCACATATTGCATGCCTTGTGTTTGGATTGATGTGGTACATCACATTGTAACAACGAATATTTCAAGGTTATGGTTAGCAATCTTACAATATAAAATTAAATAGCCATGTAAAAGTCCTAAGTTTAGTTGAGTAGTGTTCAAAATTTATCTATTCAAAGATTCTTTATGACTTCTTTTAGAAAATGTAGCTCTACATTTTTAGCCATTGAAAAGCATTTCATGATCACATTTATTCGCAAGAATTGATTTCATACTTTATGTACATGCTTATGTTCTTCCTCAACAAATAGGAGCACAACACAATCCATGCACTAAGGAAATCTATCATATTTCCCAAAGAGAACCTCTTCCATCATCCAACAACATGCCATCATTATTATCTGATGAAATTTAATCAGTGAGCCACCGGGATACATTCTCATCCATGTTCCTATCCTCGAAATGCATCCTGCCATCCCATGTCATAGACACTCAATGAAACAATAGAAATCAACTTGTGAAACTTAGGAGGAAGGACAAATTGATTCCTCAGATCTAGGGGCTAGTTCAATGTTTATCCTATCTTGATGGGGTTGTTTGTAACTATTCAGACTTTTTGGGCATGACTATTTCTATATATGCTATTTTGGAGAGGTAGTGTGAGATTAGGAGTTTAGTAATGGAGTCACACCAAAGAATCTGGTTTGTAGGATTGGTAGCACTCAAGTTTAAAGGGTGAGTCTTGTGACTGAGTGGATTGAAGTTGATAATTGTGCACAACTTCAACTTCATTTTCTGTAAATACTAATTAATGTACTGATATTTTTTGTATACTAATGATTGTGGGCATTTTCTCACATAACTATTTGCTTAAGAATATATAATTATTTTATGCTTCCACTGTGGTGCTGCATCAATATCATTTTATGGATTGATGTATTTCTCTTATGTTCTTTGCATCATAGGAATATATTTAGAGGCATCAGCAGGCTTTTTGAAGGACATGAAACTAAGATTGTGTTCTCTTTGCACGCAAAGCTAAAATACTCCATTTTCTCCCAACTGCAATTTCCTTCAATGCTAGACATGGGGTATCCCAAGGTAATGCATTGATCCTAAGGTCACATTCATATCAAAGAATTCTATGCTCTAAGGAGACATTTTTAACGGTAGGAGTTCTAACAGTTGTTTACTTGTTCCATTTTTACCAAATGAATTGCTAATATGGTAACTACATCTCCAATGCATTTCAACTAAAAACATCATTTGAAGGAAACCATGTGGATGTTATAGTTTCTAATTGTTCTTTTATAGTCCTAAATAATTAGTGAATTTATTGTTCCATGTGAATTGAATTGATTGGTAAGCATCTGCATTGCATAGAACCACAACTTTCACCAAGCCTACAAGATTTGACTTTAGAAGAGCTAGTTGTACATTATTTACAATAGGAACTATAAATGATTGAAATTTCCCTTGGTAATCGGAAAGAAATGGTTCATTACAACACTAGAACATACCCACATGAGCAATGTGTACTAACTTCACCATCTTCTATAGATATCAAAACTCATTGCATTTTAGGACTTCTCTTTCTATGCTATTGCAATTTTAGTGTGTATATTGTAGTTTATGTTGTCTAATTAGTATCTCATTCTCAATGGGTTCAAAGGGTGTTAAAGAAAGGTGGATTATGTACCTGTTTGAAATGATGTCTTCATTGTTGTAGCTATTGGATTATGTGGCTAGATAGGAAAATGTCAAATCTAGATAATGTGCACCTTAACCTGAAGTGGGAGTGTCAAATAAAACTCCAATTTGTGGTTACAAGTCATCCAATGGATCCTGCTAATGATATATGATTTTAGGGAAGCATCATTATGAAGATCACCCTCTTGCATGTGCTTGTTTTTCTTACCACCCAAGCAATATTCATGATAGCATCTGCCAAAAAAGCTAGATTAAACAAGCATAAGAGAATACGAGCTTCTTGTCCTTTCTATAAATGTATTATATATTCCAATGAGATGAATTGCCACGACCAAATACACACGAGTAGGAGAGCTTTCTTGAAACTCATTAATATTCTAAAGGAAAAAGGGAGCATTAAAGATACAATAAACATGAAATTGGAAGAACAACTAGTCATGTTCCTCCATACCCTTGGCCACAATATAAGGAATTGCAAGATTGGCCATAACTTTGGTCACTCAGGAGAGACTATGAGCCAGTACTTTGACAAGGTCTCGAAGGCTATCATATCCCTCCATAACATTTTTATGATAGGATTGTATTGGAGTAATTGATTGAACCCATATACTAGTCACCATTGATGTGGACAACCAAGAAAAATATCGTGACAGTTAAGGAAACCTATCAAAAAATGTAATGAGTGTTTGTTCATTTGATTACAAGTTTTAATATGTTCTTGTTGGTTCGGAAGGGTCAGCTCTAGATAGTCATGTTCTTGTTTTAGCTCTGTCAACAAAAGATCCACTACTAGTTCCCTCTGGTATATTGAAATATATTTTTAATGATTAATATAGGCATTATTGTAAATCGTAGTTTTTTTTTCTATTTCCAATTAAATTATTTTTCTTTGTATAGTAAAATTCTATTTAGTTGATGTTGGCTATCCAAATATTCTTGGATTTCTTGCCCCTTATTAGTGTACGCAGTACCACTTAAAACAGTTTTCTAGAGCCCCACAATGCACGCAAGTTATTTAACCACTGACACTCCTCATTTAGAAATGTGATTGAGTGCACATTTGGTATTTTGAAGCAACATTTTTCTATCCTGAGGCATGTGACATCCTATCATATCATGAGACAAACAAAAATTGTCTTAGCATGTTTCATACTACACAATTACATTATGATAGAGGACAGTGTTCCACCTGATGCGAAAATTGAAGAAGATGATGATCGTAATGTGATAAATGTGCCAAATCTTGAGACTTATGGGATGACTCAGCAAGATAGAGATGATTGGGAAAAATTTTGAGATGAAATAGCATGAAGGATGTGGGAGGACTATAAATCTCAACATTAGTTGTATTTATTCACATAGAAACTTCAATTTTGAACAGATAGAATACTCTAAATATGATGCCACATTGTATTATTTTGATAATTCATATCATCACTTTCAATATGTTAATCTTCTAATTGCATTTGGTCTGAGAATATATTGATAAATTATTTTTGTAGATGTGTTTGTTAGGTTATGAATTAATGCAATAATTTGTTTCATTCAACTACGTAAGTCTTCTATCAGCCTACTATTATTTACTTGTTTATATTAAATTTGATGTGTGCCTTGAAATTTTCATTATTCAAAGAAACCATATGGTATTCTATAGGTACAATAGGTAAATTGAGTCACAATTCAAGACACATTTTGAACCACACTTTGAATCACATTTTGGATTACACTTGAGCAGATATGGTCCACCTGCAGAGAAAATATTATCTCCCAAGGAGTCAACGGAGGTTATATGTTCAATCATAGATTGAGAGTCAAATTTTGCACATCCAACTATGATCACCTTTACACCGCCATTAACAATCCTTGAATGGCAGTCATTGCTAGGCTTGAAATGCTTCTCCATCCAAATGCACCACCAATGTACCGACCTCCTCATTTTATATGGCAGTTGATCAAACAGAAACTATACTCCTCTACACAAGTGTTTATCGATCCAGTGAGCAAGAGACATTTTATCTGTGATGTAATAAATAGGCCCGGCATGACTTGGAATATTCTTTCCACTCTTTTCATCCAACGGAATCCTTGTTGTTTCTCCATCCCTTTGCTCCGATAAATTCCTCGCTTGCATCTTGTCTCCATCCATTCGCTTCAATAAAAATTCCTGACCCAGATATTTCACTGTGACTAACCTAACAATCTCAGATTTTGCATTCATTTGCCTGTGATTTCTAGGATCCTTGTACTTTTTCACTTTCGTTAGTTTGAAGTTTAACAAAATTGAAATTACTCATCAACCCTTCTTTAAGTTCAGAATCTAGATGTTAAACATTCTACCATAATTTTCTCTTCATGTATGATTAAAAGACTGGTTGTTTTCAACAAACTTGTTTGATATGCAAAGCATGATCTAAAATACACTAAAATTTGAATTTATCATCAAATGATTGTCACTTCATGTTGCAGCGAACTAATGATTACCACTTTCTTCCACTCAACTATTTGAGTTGTATGACAAAATCTTGGTTCCAGTCAATTATATTTGCTGGCCTCACATGATTAGTTCATTCACATCTTATTTACATATATATCATGTATTCAAAACTATATGATGCTACGTTGTATTATTTTGACAATTCATATCATCACTTTTAGCAGACTAGCAATCAATTCTTTGCACTAATATATTGCTTGTATTTAATTGTGATGCTTGCTTCATGCTATTATTGTATACTTATACTGACTATTCATTAATCATTTGATGTTTGCAGCTATATAACAACTACTTACTTGAGAGATAAAAATGTCTTTCACCAATCTAATGATCAGCATACATGAAGAGGTTTATATGCTTGAACCCATTGCTACACCCATTGCTCCCCCCATTTCTTCCCCGACTATTAGTTCTTCTAGAAGTCCAAAAGTGATATGGACTAGAGAGATGGAGCAAAAGCTCTGAGATTTTCTCCTAGAACAAGTTTACCTAGGAAGAAAAGGTGAAGGAGGTTTTCAAAAAGAGGCATGGACAGCCATAGAAAAAAGATTCAATGAAGATTCAAAGTTGAATCTTGGAAAAGAGAACTTTAAGAACAAGTTAAAAATCTGGAAGGTGGGCTATAGAGTAATGAAAGAGTTATGAAATACAAGTGGATTTTCTTGGAACGAGACAACACAATGCATGGATGCCGAGGATAGTGTTTGAGATGAACTGTTGAAGGTAAAGTACTCTTCAAACATTTTTGAATTTCTAATGTTAGACAAACATCTAATTATTTTATATGAAAATGTGTAGAGAAAGGAATTGAAGACTGCAAAAGTGTACAAGAGGCAGCCTTTAAGCTATTTTAATGACCTAGTAGCCATTGTCAGGAATGACATGGTGGAAGGAAACACAGTTGCAATGATGTAAGATACTAAAGATGGTAACCTTTTTGTTGATGTCATTGATTTGGATGAGGATGAGGATTTTAATACACATGTGAATGTTGCTGCTAATGTAGATGAAGATTTCCTTCAGTTAAATTAGTCAATTGCATCTACTATAAATATTCCATGTACACCATTGACAAGATGACCAAAGAGGAGGAAGGCAAGCATGGTCACTTCTTTGGATGAAATATCTAAAAGAATCCAATATGATATAGGAGGGAATTAGTAAGCCTCACACTATCAAGGTTGATAAAGAGGATATTGAGAAAGATATTGTAGATGTGTTAGTTGCTCTGAAAGCCATCCCTAGAGTTAGGCAAGAGACTATGAATGTGGCATGTGATAGTTTTACGCATGAACCTACAAGATATATTTGGTTCTTAGAGATGGATGTAGAGGGGAGGGAAGATTATGTTAGATATAATTTTGGAGCATTATAAACATGTTGGATTGTTATTAGTTGTTTCATTTTGAATTACAATATGATATTTCCTATAAATAGTTTCAAACATATATTTTAATTGCAATTTCAATTTAGTTTTTACAATTTAAGTTCTCAAGAATTTTTTTTATCTGCTACAATGTTCATATATTAATGCAAGAAGCCACTTTTTAGCCTTGCTATATTCACTTCTTGTTGTTCTATACTTTATCACTACTTTTCATGCTACTGTCAAGTCACTACTTCTTGTTCTACATTATACCACTACTTTTCATCGAAATGTTAATGCTAATTCATTTCATTCATTATTTCTTCCAAACTTGGACCATGTGTTGTCATTGATAGTAAATGCTCAAATAGATATATTAAGATTTGAGCATTAGGTTGTGTCAGGTCAATAACCGAGTCCTTATTGATGGACAGGAAAATATTTGTTTGTTTGTTTTATATTCAAATCATTTCAATTGCTTCAGTATATATATGAACTTGTTCTTTTCTGATATACTTGAAAATGAAGGGTTGAGAATAATTTATTCATGCTTTGGTAGGAGTATGACGGGAGCTATGTCTGACGTTGATAGTGTTTAGCATAAGGTTAGATGTTGAATTGATGAATGGACAACTGTGGTATCAATTTATTTACAAGATTTAATAATTCCATTAAAAATCTTGCATCCACAACATATACAATATATACTTTATTTCTATCAAGTTTTCTTTACTTGTAGGCTGTATTTTTTTGAAGTTTATATCCAAATTGCTATAGAGGAATGCTAAATCAGAATTTTTGTCACTGCAAATGCGAAACATGGATACTTTCATCATTTTGAATATTTTTGGGGGTACTTGCATTTATTGTGCAACTAACTAGAGGCCACAGAGCTTTCTATTCTTCACAAATATTTCTTATTTTTATTGATAAGTTCTATGTACTTGCACAAGCCCTCTTAATAGTATAATGCTTGTATGGTGGAGATTTCTTGCAACTTGTAAAACTCTTCTAAATTTTTGAGTGAACAAGTCTTCTAATGGTTATTTGTGTTTTGTGAAGAGTTTTATAGAATGTCTACAATTAGAATAATGATAGTGATGTTATTAATTTACAAAACATAAAGCTTACTATTGCAATTACTTATATATTTGTTGTTACAGCTTGTTTAAATCTAAATTTATATTTGCTAGTTTTGTTGTTTCAATGGATGTATGTAAAAATATATCATATTGGTAATTGAATGCTTTTACTATGTTTGATTTGTTTATTATTTTTATAGGGTTAATGGATTAAATTTGCCAATGTGTGAGTGTGGCACTGGGCCTGCAATAATGAAAACCTCGCACATAGAAAATAACCGAAAATGGAAATTCTTGTGTTGCCCCAATAAATGAAAGGTTGTTACTATTTTTTTTGTATGCTTACATTTTACTTTAGAATTATTGTGGCAATCACTAATTTAGATTTGGTTTTGTAGAGGGTAGTGGCTGTAATTTCTTTTCGTGGGCCGACGATGTCCCACCTACATCTACCATAGCTAAAACTACAACACACAAAATTATTGATTGTGAGATGTGCAAGTTTTGAGATGGTGAAATCATGTTTCTGAGAGGCATGGTGTGCATTATAATTGTGTCAATCACACTAGTCTATTGGGACCATATGTGTAAATGCAGTTAAAATTCAGAGCAACTATTGTAGACAGTAACTTATTTTTTGATTTCATATAAATAGTGGGAAAAATTAATATGGATTGTACTATTTCGTCACGTAGAACTCATTTATAAATATCGTAACTAATTTATGATTTTGGTAACTAATTATGTATATGATGAGCAAATTCTACTTTGCATTATTGTTCATGATTCCCTCTATTTTTTTAATGCATGTTTTCTTTTGATATTTTAATTCTGTAAAATGAAAAGAATTATTTAAAAATAATAATAATAATAAAATAAACCAACTCCAAAAAAATGTAAAAGGGGAAAAATATTCAATGAAAACAAAAAATAACTTAAATAAGTACTTATATTCCAATTCCATTTTTGCACAACCAAACATGGGATAAACATATTCCTCATCAAATTCTAGGTGAACCAAACAAATAAAAAATTATGAATTTGGAATAACAAATGCAAGAATAGTGAATCCAGAATAACAAATGTTTATTCCTAGTTCCTGTCCCTGCAACCAAACGGGCCCCAATGGAATCAGAATGGTGAATACAGAAGAAGATGATGATATAAAGGACTATGTTTTTAAATATAGTTGGTAGACCTAGTTGACATGTTCAATGATTTCTAATTCAATTCATTATTTTCATGAGAAAGTATAAGATCTGTGTTATATTTTGTTTAATCTTTTATTTGAACAAGAATTAGGAATACATCACATACTTCTATAACAATTCTAGACTCATTAGTAGAAATTCAAATAGAAGCTCCAAATAAAGCTAGTGCTAATGACAATATTCATGGTGATAAAAATTTTATTGATTACAACAATTTAATATATGTTATTTTCAAACAAATGGATAAAGCAAGTCCATTTCACCTAATGTGAGTTATTATTAAACTGTAACATAGTTACAATAATTTCAATGTACCTTAACCCAATTTAGGCTACTCAACACATAAAGGTTCAAATTTTGAACAAATCAACTCAAATGTAGCAACTTCACAACTTCATTCAACTTCTACAAAAGCTGCCATAGCGTGCGTGGGCTCCCAAAAGTTTGACCAAAGCAAAAGGTATGTGAATGATGTGCAATGGGAAATGTATAAAGATCATAAGGATATATAGAGGAACTTAATATTGAATAAGCATTTTTTATGATTTTTTAAATGAAATGGCATAAAGAAAGAATCAAATAGCTCTTCCCCATAACAACAAAATGGGGTTGCAGAAAGGAATAATAGGACTATAATGAAAATGACTAGCATGCTTCATTCTAGAAAGGTAGAATTTAATCTTTGGGATGATGTAATTTATAATGCAATTTACATTTTGAATAGAACTCCTACAAAAATAAGTTATGAACATAATATCTCAAGAAGCACGGAGTGGAAGAAATCCTATTGTATCTCATTTTCACATTGTTGGGTGTACAACTTATGCTCACATTCCTAATGAATGAAAAAGAAAATTAGAAAGAAAATCTGAGAAGTTTATAATGGTAGGATATAGCAAAGAGTTAAAAGGATATAGATGATATAATCCTAATACAAAGAAAATTCATATCAAAAGAAAAGTTTGGCAATATTGCATTTGATGATATAGAGAGAGAAACATAAATTCTTCTAACAATATCTCACCTTTTCTTGAGAATATCAGTGGTCCAAGAAGTATTGATGCGGGAAGCTCAGAAGATTAGTCTAGATCCACATCTTAGCATGTTACCCAAGTTAATAATGACTATTACTTGTTCTTTGTATGGTAGAAATAATGTTCAAGCTCTTGTTAATAAGAATACAAATTAGACTTAGTTTAGACGTCCTCACACTTATCATAAGCCTCCATGTTTAGGTGTGTTATATTTTATTTTGTTTCAGGCTTTGGTTCTATATTATGGTTCTTCATTTTGAAATTTTATTATCTAAGGTTCTATGATGATTGTAGTTGTTTTATTTTCATCAATTACAATCTTGTAGTCTACTAAATCTATGTGTTTTGTTCTTGTTGTGGCTTCACAATGACCCCCTCTTTTCTTTTACTGTGAGGGATCTTATTCTCTCGTACATGAAACCTAGTCAGGAACCTTTGTGGATAGAGTCTCCCTCTAGGTCTAAGTCGGTCTAGGACATCCAGTCGATCAACTCTAAACAAGGCTAGAAGGTTAAATTTTCGCAAGGAAAACAAAATGCTTGCACATGTACACCCATGAGGTGTTGCAATGTGCACCTAAGTCCCTAACTTTGGAAAAGTGCATATGTGTACCCTCAAGTCCCTTGCATCTATATGTAAGGTGTGCCCCCTCGCATAGTGATCACTTTGTATTTTAGGGCCTCCCACAACCTCACCTGTTCCCTATCAAATATCTCCACCTTCATATCCACATAGTTTTAGCAGTTCATCCTCAACTTTAGGTAAATTCCAAAGGTAAACTATGGTGCACATGTGTTCACATGCACACCCCGCTTTGATTCTCATGGTGTGCTATATGTGCAACATACATGAGTCTTAATTCCGCCATAAAAGGTCACACCTAGTGCATGTGCACTATGTGTGCAACTTGCATTATATGCACATACCTAGTGCAACATAAGGAAAAGTTGTACACAAGATGCACCTTGCACACATGCGCAAGTGCATGTGGTGTGCATCTTCACATTTTTTGGTTATGTTGGCTGAATTTATTCATTTTCAATTTTTTTTGCCAATTTCATGTTAGTTTTTATTAGTCAAGTAATACTAATTAGCATATTTCAAGATTTTGATATCAATATACTGGCGTGTTTCTTTCATGTAGGTTAAAATGACATCATCCTCATCTTCCATGGTGGCAAAAATAGCACCTAAACAATCAACTTTAAGTTCTAAGGTGCACCAAATGAATCATGATTAGTAGACAAACATTCAAAAGTTTGAGATACAGAGATGAGCCACATTGATTTCAACACATTCCTGGTGTTGTGCAACAAACTAAGGTAAATGTCAGAGATGATTTCACCACTGATCCTGAGAGGGCTAGTAAATGCGACCTCCCATCCTATATCCATCCAATCTTTAGAATTAATCATGGTACTAGCCAACCATTATGTGCTAGAGGAGAAGGGCTTCAAAAGCATTATAGGGGAAATGGTTCTAGATATACACCTTAATAACATTGAGAAGTTTTTTTACCTACCACCTATGGACCAATTATAAAAGATTACATATGACATAGTAGATAGGCAGTACAAGGAGCATGAACAAGAGGCAAAGGTATAGAGTAGGAGAAGTACCTTATTGCTCAACCCCTTGTAAATAGAAGAACCAGAAAGGTCAACATGACCCAAAGGTACATGATACATGACATTGGCTATAGTATAGTGCTCCTTAGTAGAGTCATGGGACTCCCTACAATTAATCATCTTGAAACTTGGATGGTTTATTTCATCAAAACTATCAAGAGGAGCGGGTTTCCAATTGACTATGCCACCATCATCAACAATAATGTTGATGAACAACTCATGTTGGTGAAGTTTGATTCTTATTTCTACGTGAATTCCTATGTGATATACCTTCTAGTAGCTAGGCCAATGGATTATCTAGGGTTGGTAAAGAGAGGAACCATGCAAGATGCCAATGCCTAGTCTTACATAGTATAAACTTAGTTGGTGCAAAAGAAGATCCCATCCAAGATCCTAGAGTACAAACTAGTGAATGATGGTTTCATCTTTTCCATGATGAAGTTCACTAAAGGTGACTGCGTAATGAGACTCTCCATATAGGTTGTGATCTGAATAACACAAGTGGGTGCTTACTTTATTTAGTTCAACATGTTCACATACATCTGGGTGGTAGGGACCCTCATGTATTCATAGTAGCATCCCTACTATCTATCTTATAGGTTGATACTACTAGAGATGGCTAGGCATTTGGCCTCATCCTATGATTGGTTAAGAAAGTAGCACAAGAAGAAATGGTTTTTGCCCATTACTATTGGAGATTTTGAGGTATCTAAAAAGGTCAATATGACTCCAAGGTACACAATTGATGATATTGGCTATATTATAATGCTCAGGAGCGGATTCATATGACTCCTTGTAGTCATTCATCTTGAAAATTGGATGGTTCTTTTCATTGAAACCATCAAGAGGTGGAGGTTTCTGATTGACTAGGCCACCATCATCAACAACAATCTAGATAAGCAACTCATGTTGGTGAAGTTTGTCCCCTATTTCTACATGACTAGCTATGTGGTCTACCTTCTGGTATCTAGGCCAATAGATTATCGAAGTTTAGTGAAGAGAGGAAGCATGCAAAATGCCAATGCCTCACTGTACATAGTATACCCTTAGCCAATGTGAAATAAGCTCCATTCAAGAGCCCAAATAACAAACTCATGAATGATGGTTTCATCTTTTCTATCATCTGGTTTATTGAAGGTGACTATGCAAAGAGACTATCTGTAAAGGTTGCAACCCATATAACACAAGTGTGTGCTTACTTTATTCAATTCACATCTAGGCCAAAGGGACCCTCATATGTCCAAAGAATCTTCCCCACTAATTGTCTGATAGGTCTATACTATAGAAGATAGCTAGGAAATTTGACTTAGGATATGATTGGGTTAGAAAGAAACACAAGAACTCATGAGTTTGACCCACTACTATAAGAGCTTTTGTGGTGAAGAAGAAACACGATATTGCTACATATGATAGTGAATGGGACCATTATCCCTTGGATGACTACCTAGTAGCAAGCCCCTACTTTGAAAACATCGAGATGGTGAAACATCTCATAGGGAAGAAATTTGTACCTGATGCCTTGATCGAAGGTCACCTGATGAATTGCATAGACAACTATGATGTTTAGAGTAGGAACTATTATAGGATAAGTGTTCAACTAGCAGAGAAATCCCTCAATTTGAACATCACTCTAAAGGTATGCAACAAAGATACTACATATGTCTTGGATCTATTATATATAGGGATAGAATATTTGAGAGGCTGATAATGAGAATCAAGATTTGTTGAGAAGAGAATGATGACATACAATGCAGGGCCAAGCATGTCATTTAGTTGACTCGAGATTGGGTAAGAAAGACTTTTCACTTGGAGTCAGTTCCTAATGTGCCAACACTACAAGCTAAGGCCAGGACCAAGAAAGGTAAAGGGACCAAATTCATTATCTTGAATTATCAAGAGAAGTCCCTAGTATGATTAAAAATGGTATACAAACATGAGTAGAAAGTGGCTTACTTATGTAGTGACAAGAATAACTAGGAGAAAGAAGAAAAGGAGGGTCATCCAAGAAGAAGAAGCCCAACTAGAGGAGACCAAGAGAAAAGAAACACAGGTTCTAGGGGAGGAAGCTCAAGCTCCACCTATAGAAACCATGACCCAAATAAAAGCTTTTCCATCTTTACCTAAGAGGACTAGGATCGATATAGTGATAGCAAGAGAGAAGAGGAGGAAGCTAAAAAAGAAAAATTCCTCATCTCCTTAAATTATAGAGCTTATATCAAAGGTGGAAGAGGAAGATTAAGGTAAACAGATTGAATATCTCCTGCTAAAAAAGAGGACACAGTCGGCTAGGGAAATAGAGAAAAAAGGTGGAGGAGTGTGACTCAAATGTTTCTTTCCATTTTAGAATAACCAATCCAACTTGGGGAGTCCACAAATTAGGAGGGATGGATGGATTCCATAGAAGTAAATGACTTTGATGTCCTTGAACTCTCAAAGTTTGACTTTATGCCCATTGGGACATATTTAGAACATAGAGTTATAAGGGACACACCTTAGAGAGAATCTCTAGGTGAGGATTGGAACCAATTGCCTCCATTTCCATAGGGCATAGATTTTTAATAGTTACGTATTGATGAGGTTTTAGAGGAGGGAAAAATTATTTGAGAGAGAGAGAGAGAGAGAGAGAGAGAGAGAGAGAGGACACCACTCATGGTAGGGTCAAAAATTTCTCCTCTAAGGAAAATAATGACCACTCCATCAGCTGAGACATCATGGGTAGAAAAATCTCCAAATAGGAAGTATAGGGGCAAGAGGCCAATCTCCCAGACAACCTCATTTTCAAGCCATTGCATGTCTCCCATGGGTGCTACTTTGGCATAGTTGAAGCAAAAATTGTTGACTTGATAAAGAAGGTATGTGAAGTATATAGAGGATTAGGGGTTGAAGGTATTGGCAAAGGCAATAAAGACACCAATGCCCCTTCAAGGTGATCCAAAGAAACTTGTCTTTGTCATGAGGAATTAGGAAAATGATTTTATAGTCCATCTAGATATTCCTTCTCCACATGTACATATTAGAGATATTTCTCCCGAAGACTACCAAATGTAGGAGATAGTACTCAGTAAGGCCACCCAAGACAAGGCCAAAACCATGATAGGCCTTAAACATTTGTTTCAACACTTAGATGAAGATGAGGTTGAAATTTTGAAATTAAGAAAGTAGAATGATCTACTCTGAAATATGTAAAGGAGGTAGTTGGTCCATTGGACCTTGACTATCTTGACCTCAATCTAGCGGCTACCCTTGAGAAATGAGCACTAGCCACAAGACAAGGAGATTCATTTTTGGACACACGCCAAAGGTGGCATCACCATTTTGAGGATAGAGGTGTTTGTATAATTGAAGGTGATTTGATCCTTCTATATAACATTAAGAAGAATTTTGATAGGGTTTTCAAAGTGGTAGACCAAGATTTCGGGCTGATTGATGAAATGAACAACTGGATCAATGATCTAGAAGCATTAAAAATCATTAAGAGTCAGAGGTATCAAGTTCTTGTTGGAGTATATAAGAAAAATGAGTTAGATAAATAGATGATTAGATACAAGAGATATCCAAGGGAAATGAATTTATGATAGGATTATATGAGGATATTAAGGATATGAAAAATAAGGCTCTAGAGCAATTTTTGGAGGCAAATAAGTAGTATAGTGCTACCAACTTGGATATGTTTAGAGATGACTCAAGAACCTGTTTATGCTCAATTGAAACAATGGTGCAATAGTTCAGAGCATTGTTTGAAACACCGTCCTCTCAAGATGATATCAGATGAATATTTAAAACTAGGGAGGCATTGAATGAGTTAGACTCCAAGTTGGAAAATTTTGTGGAGATTGGGCTAGAGATTAGTAACTATGTACAAGTGGTACACACTAAATATGAATCCTTAAATTTACCAGAAACTCAAGAAATCACCATTATGGTACACCTAGACATCAATATGGTACAAGGGTCACAAAATCCAAATGTTGGAAACTAAAAACTTTGACACTTAGAAAATTCTTCTAGTTTTGGTCTTGCCACCTAGAGGTGCACTTTTTATATGTTGTGAAAAACTCAAAAGTGTTCTTTTCATAAGGTGTGCAAAATAACAAGGTGTGCCAAACACTAAGGTGCGCTGACAATTTTTCTAAATTGAGGTGGCATTGATAGTTAACTATCAGTTTCATTTTTTGAGCATTTCATGCATCAAAAATGTGTTTTGGTGGTAGTTTAACTAATAGAGACACATAGTGGAGTCCAAGATTACATTTGAAGGAGTTCCAAAGATTCACTAGTCATCCCAAGCCTCCTTTCTTTTTATCATCTTCTCTTTTATGAGTTCAGTCATGTAAAGGTCCATGCACTATGTAATTAATAAAATAAAGAGTGCAAGCCTACTTAGCACCTAGTTAGGAGTCTTTTTGTACATAATTTTCTTAAAATTAGCAATTTTAGTATGCTTTTGCAAGGAAAAAGACATTGATCTGAAAATTGCATTAAGGATGGGGTTTCTTATAAATATGTGAATATAATATCTATTCAAGGCTGGTATTCAGATGCAAAAAAAGAATGATATTGGTGCTATCATTATGTGTATAGTATTTCTTGTTGGAATGTGTATTTCCGTTATGAATTTTATGTTCATGAATAGAAATGGAGCCAATGGTTTTATTGTATGTTAATTCTTTTGTGTTCTTTTAGTTCTAGTGTTTTTCATTTGCTAATAAATTCCTCTTGTTGTGATGAATTCAATAAATTCTCATGTTTGAGTTCTTGCATAGCAATTTATCTCATGTGCATTCACTTTAAGTGGCTGCATGATTTGATGAATTGTGAAACATATCTTGTTTTTATATATTCCTTTTAATGATTGCATTGGTAAAGTTGAGGAAGCATTGCTCCTAGTTTCACTACTTTTCTACTAGGTCCTTTTGATAATTTAATTCATAAAAGTGTTGTTTTTTTGGCTGATGTCCTATAGGAATTTCACTTTCAAAAATTTCCTTTAAATTTCTTGTTATCCTAACCCTATTATTTGATTTTGAATACATCATTAGAATATAAATTCATATAGTTTCATTGTTATCATTTACAGTCATCATTAAAATAGTCAATGCAAAAGAAAAATATATTCATTATTGATTGCAGTTCTTTAGGAAGTGTGCAGTTAAAGTACTAGCAAAGGCCTCCTTGTGAACATTCACATGTATCTTCAATTGAGCTACCTAGTAGGTTGAAAAACAACCATCCAGAACCTTGGAGTAGGCCAAAGTGATCATCTTCTCAAGAGAGGAATTCATAAGGATTTTTATCATTAGCATCATGCAAAATGACCACTCAATAGAAGTGGTGCTAGAAGGAGGGCCATCAACAAATTTTTGAGTGTAAAATCTCATGGATTTGCAAAATTCCAAGTCTATATTTCATTGTCACTAAGGTGTGCAGGTGCGCTTATATAGAGGTGCACTTTTCAATAAGGTGCATCAAACAAAGAGTTACACTAGACACCAAGGTGCATTATTTTTGAGGTGCAAAAGCTAGGAGATCCTAACCCAAAATCCCCTTTTCAGCAAGCTTTGAGGTCCTCATCCAATAGGCACGAGTTGTTAGAAGCATGAGTTCTTAGAACTTGACCATTTTTGGAAGCCTCATAGTGCAAAAGGGATACTGAAACTTCACTCATTTCCCTCATAAGTTCAATCATCTTCGTCCACCTCACTTTCCAATTCTTTTATATAACCACTTCATAAAGCATCTCAAAACAACAAAGTCAACTACTACTTGCTCCACCCATGGATTTCTTTGAAAATGAACATGATTTACCTATCATCTTGCAAGGTCCATTAGGTGACCTCCCTATGAATCTTGAAAACTTCTTCCCAAAGTTCATCTATGATGAAACCCAAACAACAAAAGATCACATCAAAGTCTTCAAGGAAATATGCAATAGAAAGAATATTCAACATGAAGACATAGTCCATATTTTCCCATACACTTTGGGGGATGTTGCATTCAATTGGTACGTAGATCTACCATCATCATCTATCCATAATTGGGTAGATTTTGAGAAGTTGTTCCTCGACTAGTTCAAGATATTTATCAACCTGAATATCTTGCACCACCAATTTGTGTCAATAAAAAGTGACCCTGTAAAAACCATCTCGCAATTTATCTGTCATTTTCACATGGCATACCGAGGATTGTATACTCTTTATACTATACCATTGGAGGTTGCGATTCAAATTCTATGGATGAACTTACCACCATCTTTCTTAGAAGACTTCCTACCACAAATATCAATACTCTGGAAAAGGTCTTTCAAGAGGCAGTCACTTTCACCAAACAAGCCAATCCTAATGGTGGATGCATGATAATTCCAACTATTACCTCTACTATGATGCCACCATATCTAGTAGTGATACCAACATTTCCCAATAAGTATTCCTCATTGAATCTAGTGCAAATACAATAGATTTGTGTCATCTTGGCACTGACCATAACCTATTGAGGATATGAACCTTGCCACATTCTTTGAGTAGAAGGTCACACCCTTTGTAGAAATAGAGAAAAATGTGACATCCAAACTAGAATAAATGAAGAAAACCATGTCCTAATTCACAAATGAGATCACTCATTTGTGATTGTTGCAGGGGAAAAACAATAATTCCCAATGGTCCAATGGAAACATGAACAACAATTATAGGAAAAACTAGACAAAGAACTTCAACTCCTATGGGAATAATACTACTAGAAACAACTTCAATCCATTAGACCATAACATTTGATTTGCTAGAAAAAATAGATAGTGGAACACTCACCCCAGTAATGGAAGCATACTAGATGACAACGATAACAATGTTCAATTTGTCAAAGTTGATCAATTTGATGTAAACCAGGATGCATCTAAAAACAACATGTTCTACAGGGGAACTCATGACATGGGCCAAAGTTCAAAAGACACGGTCAATATGCCTCCTCTCTAGTTCAACACAATGTTGTTAGAGTTATATGACACTTATTATGCACTTGAATAGGATGAAAATCAGACCAATCCTCAATCCAAATTCTCAAAAGGAATGATCCAAGTTGATTAAGCACAAGAAAGTAATCAATGCACAAATGGATCAAGAAATGGAGAATAGGGAGAAAAGAGATCATAGGATCTTGCTATTTAAGAAGTAAGTACTTGAAATCTAAAATAAATAAAAGACAAATACTTACCTTAAAGTAGGATAAATCAAGAAAATTTTGAGTGTTGATGTCTCTATGCAATTTTGGGGATCTTTGCCACCTATTCCAAACTAGAAATGTCAAGATACAGAAAACCTAGAAATTTTTTTTCTTTTTGAAGGGAGGTTGACCTTGACCTAGATAGAGGGGCACAATCTTATCCCAGGGAACAATTGTACCCCAAAAAGACAACCTTGACCTATACTACTCTAAAAAAATTTCTATTTGTGGATGCCCCAAGTTCAATGAAATGGGTATCCAAATATTCTCTTCAATTCATTATTCCACACCTGTATCTACAAGAAAAAAGGGGTTTTTTAATTTGGAAGGGGGATTTTCCTTAGTCAAAACCTAGTGTGCAATCAACCTTGAAATATAATTGAAATTGCAATATGTAGAAACAAAGTAAATGGAACTATTCACTTTGCTTATATTGAAATCCTTGTGGAGAATGTGAATCCTTGAATCCACAAGTACATATGCTTCAAATGAATCTAGAGATGTATGTAGGATGTCTCAAATAAATGGCATTAGATCTTCAATACCAATCTTGAATGGATCTTTGTATAGAACAAGGCTTGGATAAATGCGGATGGAGAAATTTTTGACAAGAGGGCTCCATAGGGATTGAATCCTTCAATAGCTAACAATGGACCCCCTTGATGAATTGGATGCTTGAACACTTGAATGCTTGAATGCTTGAGAGATAGTAAATATTCAATTCATATTAGGTGAATAAATCAAAGATAATAACTTTGCTCATAAAAAGTGTATGCACTCATGAATAATGGATGGATAAAATGAGAGGAGGAGGCTTCCTTATATAGAGATCTAGGGCACAAACTCCTAGAGAAGGATGACATGGGATCATTAAATCCCAATTAACCTTAACTAAAAGAAATAGACATAGATTAAATTCAATTTAAGAGTCTACCATTCCAAAACCCAAAAGAACCAACTCAAAAGTGGGAAAATAAAACTTTTTGAAGCCCGATATCGTAAAAATTGAAAATTGGACTTGGGGCTAGGGATGATGTTGACCCTTCTCTAGGTCAAGGTTGAGGTCATCCTTGACCTATGTTAGGGCCAAGGTTGACCTTGACCTAAAAGTCCATCCTTGACCTAGAAATTCAAAGTTCTCAATTTTATAGAGAAAGTTGTCATAAAGAGGTTGGAAATGGAGGGAGAGAAGTAGAACAGGGAAAAACAACTAAACTCATGGAAAGACCCATTCAAGGCGCTTGACATGATCCCATACGACTTACTTAGGCTAAACACTCTTAACATGAAAGCGCTTCAAGTTTAAGATGATACAACATTGAGATAAGAGATTGTTCCAATGAAGAATTTATGTTCCCTTTCAACCAAAAATTGGATCTTGACCTACCAAATGTTTTCTTTCCACAATGACAACCAAAACACATAAAATTTTCACAACCAAAAGGAACCACTAGCTAAATGGAATCCCCATGGATTACAACCTACACCTCTTAATTTGAGAGAAAAAAATAATCCTACCCCAGTACGTGCATCTAACCAAACACACCCTCAAAGGAAAGGGACAATGCTTACTTCATTAAAGAATTAGGCATGATCCATAGATAAGTACAACACCATCGAAGAATTGAAGACAACCAAGGAGAATATCTCCATGTATGACATATTGCAAAGTTGTCCCATCGAAAGGGAAGCTCTTTTAAAGATGTTGGATCACACAAAGGAACCTACGAACACCAACACGCAAAAGGTGAACTCTTCCAAATCAACTCCTTAAAAGATGTGCCAACCATGTTCAAAGATAAGACATAAGTACCTCCTATTTTACTAAGTGTTTGAATATTTTGGAAGAATCTTCATAACTATCTCAATTCCAATGCTTCATGCAACGACATGCCACTCTTGATATCACAAAGGCTAGGAGTTACCTCACAACCCACCAACTAAGTTGTAGTCCATCTCAACAAGACATAAGTGAAGATCATCAGGGTATTAAAAGATGTACACATCCAACTAACTACATTTCCTTGAATTCAAGAGATCATTCATATTTATGTGGTAGATATTCCTAAAACCTATGGTATGCTCTTGAGTAGCGAATAGACTAAGTGACTTAGGGGATGGTTTTCCACAAATTTTGCCTAACTATGGCTACCATAGAAGGGACTAAATAACTAGATTAAAATTGATGCTAAGCCCAAACTAAAGAAAATGATCATAGAATAAAATTTTCCTAATAAAGTGTTGTTTCTTTAATCTGACTTAGGATCCTATAGAGTAATGACATTCAATACCTACCAAACCAAGGAATCTAGCCAAAACCTCACCACAGACTAGCAAGAATCTCCTTCATAGGAACCAATTGCTTAGTTTATAGACAAAATGGTTACCAATTTCTAGTACCTTGGAGAAGATGCAGACCCAAGCCTCTTGCTTCTCCCTAGATTCTGTAGGTTGCATTCATGAGCCATTCTGAATTTGAATGCCCAAGTTGCTAGGATGTGGTTACCCAAGTGATGATTTAACTCTCTCCATCAGCTAGTATTCAGAGAGATAATTCCCTTGTGTTAGAATCTCAAGATAAAAATGAAATTCAAGAAACTTCAAAAGCCCCTCTCCTAGTGGGTGACATTAAGAAGGGTTCCTCTAAAGAAGAAGACCATAGTGCATCATAAAAAAATAAATCTTTGGGTGGGGGAACTTTGTCCTCTCCTCCTGAAGAGGTAATTACCATACAAAGGAGGAAAAACTTTGTAAAAGGTCAAGGATGGGTCTCAATGGTTATCTGTCCTGAACCCCAAGTCTCTAAAGTCTTTGACCTAATTGAGGAAACCCATGAGAAACAAAGAATCCATGATGTTCCAATATCAAAAGTAATTACCAGTAATCAAATAGCACAACAAAATTTTTAGTGCACTCCCAAGAAGTCTTTCAAAGCTTGAGTGAAAGAAAAGGTGCAAAAAAAAAACATAATATGGAGGCACTGAACCAAGAGCCATTTTGGACTCTCAAATTTGATGATTCCAAGTGCAAACAAGGAGTTGAAGCTAAGATTTCTCTAATCAACCTCAAAAGGGAAATTATTCTATGTTTGCTATCTCTTAAATTTCATATGTACCATTAATGTGGCAAAATATGAAGATTTAGTGGAAGGAAACCACTTTGCATTGGAAAAGAATGTGAAATCTCCCATGGTGGAAGGAGATTCTCAATTGGTGTTTTGATAGGTCAAAGTGATTTAGTCTTGCAATGAAAAAATGGTAATGGCCTACCAAAAGTGATTATAGGACTTGATTAAAGACTTCATAGCAATGAATGCCAAATCCATTCCTAGAAGAAAGATTACAATTGTCGATGAGCTAGGTATCTCAGTTAGTGCATTACAACTTGTAAAAAGCATGAAACTAAAGAGTTTTTCTATTGAACTTGTAGCTACCCCATAAATTCCAAACAACATAATAAATTTATAGGTTTCTCAAGATGACCAACATATTTTGGAATTTTTCATGTGCATGAGTTTGTTTGAAGGAAAAATTATTGATGGCAATCCTAAGGAAAAATCAAAAGATCAAGAATGCAAGGAAGAGGATGGTATTCTAAACCTAAAAGCCAACACTATCCCCAAAGGAATGGTAGAATTATAATGTATCTTTGATCATGATGAAGCTATATGACACAAGAAAGCTTTTGAAGAAAATGGGAATAGTGAGTACAAGTCGTATAGTATAGGTATTGATGATGATCCCAAGATGGTCAATATTGGGAAGGTATGTACCCCTCAAGAGAAAGATGAAATGTTATGCCTTCTCATTGAATATAGAGATGTCATTGCCTAGATCTATAAAGAACTTAAAACCTATGACCTAAACATCATCACTCACAATATCTCATTAAAGCCAGATGCTAAACCAATTTGACAGAGGCAAATATTGATGAACCCAATCATCAAGCCGCTAATCATGAAAGAAGTTCAAAAACCGATAGACGCTAAAATAATTTTCCCTATATGATACTCCACATGGGTAGCCAACATTGTGTCAATAAGAAAGAAAAATGGAGAGATCCACCTTTGTATTGATTTTAGAAACCTAAACCAAACATCTCAGAAGGATAAGTATACACTACCCTCTCTCAGTGAGGTACTACAAATAGTGAATGGATCCAAGATGATGTTATCCTTAGATGAACATTTTAGATATCATAAAGTGATGGTGGATGAAGAGGATAGGCTAAAGACTGTATTTTCCACCAAGTTAGGAATATTTACATACTAGAGAATGCCTTTTGGTATAATGAATATGGGATCTACATTCCAATGGGCCATAGATGAAGCATTCAAAGGATTGGTAAACAAGTTCATTGTCATGCACATGGATGACCTTATGGTGTTCTCTAAAGATAGAATTAATCACATCGCCAATTTGAAATAGGTACTCAAGAGATTTAGGAAATATGGAATATCCCTAAATCCCAAGAAGTGTTCATTTGGGGTTTCTAAGAGAAGATTCTCAGGCATATCATCTCAGAAACCAAAATTTCTAGACTTTGAAAGATTTGAAGTGACACTTAAGTTACTACCACCTAATAACCATAAAGAGCTAAAGTATTTCTTTGGAAAGATTAACTTTTTTTGAAAGTTCATCAATGGTTTCAGTGAGATATTACATCCTCTAAATGATCTATTGATGAAAGGAGTAAAGATCGAACGGAAACTCAAAGTCAAAAGTTCTTTCAAAGATATCAATGTATCTATTTCTACTACCCTAGTTCTCATCATCCCAAACTATCAACTACCTTTCAAAGTCTAATCCTTTGCCTTGGAGAATTTGTGTGCCAATAGTCTCATGTAGAAGAAAGAGGACGAGGACATGATACCAATAACATTCATAATTTTTCCTCTCAAGAATGCAAAACTGAATTGCCCAAACCTTGACAAGAAGTCATTTGAATAGGTTAAAGTGATCAAGAAGTTTTGACATTATATACTTTGGAGAAAGGTATATTCCATAGTACCTGACCCCATGGTCAAGCCACTCCTAACATAGAATGAGTTGGGGGAACAAAATGGCAAGTGTATGGCTATCCTATAGGAACTTAACTTTGAAATTCAGCCTATCAAATTAGTAAGGGGACAATGGTTGACCAAAATGATAGTAAAAAATGATGAACAAGACATAGTATTTTAGGTGTATATAGGTGAAGGGATCAAAACTGATGTTTGGTACTAGGATATCATATATTATCTCCTACAGAATGGATTCCCTCAAGGCATGAATAATTCTCAATGTTGAGGTTTAAAAATGAAATGTGAATCCTATATTCTCTAGGATGACAACATCTATAAGAGAAATTATGAAGGGTTGTATTTAAGGTGTTTGAACTATAACTTGAAGCTAAAGAAGTGTTGGAATAATGTCACAACAAGTATGGTACAAGGCATGGCTCAGCAGAAGCTACAACTCACTAGATTTTGAAGTCCAAATATTATTGGCCTACTCTCTTTAGGGATACCCATCGAAAAGTGCACTCCTATCATGTCTATTAGACAAGTGCTAACAAAGAAAGAAAACTAGTGATGCCTTTACAAATAGTCTTTGAGATCCACCCCTTCGCCAAATGGGAGCTATTACTCATTAGACCATTAAATCCACCATCATTAATTGGGCATACTTAAATCTTGATAGATACAAACTATTGCACAAGGTGGACAGAGGAAAAGACATTTTAGAATTGCAAAGTGAAAGTAGTTACTGACTTCCTCGAAGAACATATTGACTAGATTTGGGATAACTTTCTTTCTAGTGTACAATAATGGATCCTCCTTTCTCTCAATTTTCCTTACCCAATGCATCTTAGAGAATCAAGTGATAGTTAAGATCTCATCCAATTACTACCCTCAAGGGAATGAAGTAGCTAAATCCACCAACAAAAATTTGATAATGGTCATAAAGAACTTTCTCACAGAGAACTTGAGGTATTAACACACACAATTGAGGTATGCTTTATGGACCGACAAAGTTAGTGCAAAGAATACTTTGGGAACATCCCCATACTTTTTGGTTTATGTCCAGGAGCCCATCTTCCCCCTCAATCTAAAAATTCTAGTGCTAAAGTTCATGAGTGAATATGTTGAAAACACAGATAAAATCCAAGTTAAACTGGTGAACCTTTTTAGTGTTGGACAAGAAGATAGCAACGATATTAGAACATGTACTTGTATGATCTTAAAATAGGAGAACTTCCATGTTAAGAGTGTTTATCCCTTTGAGTAAGTAGTCTAGGGTCCTCTCAAGTGCCTTGAAAGGTTATTTGCATGGATCTAGTTGTTTCCCTGTATTCTTCTTCTCTCTCCTTCTTTCTAGCCTCTTTCTGACAACTTTATCTATGAAATAGAGGATTTTCACTTTCTGGGTCAAGGATGACCTGATGGGTCAAGGCCAACATTGACCTTGACCCTAACGTAGCGAAGGGTCAACCTCATCTCTAACCCCAGGTCCAATTTTCAAGTTCCAGAAGTTTTAAGATATGAAGCTTCGAAAAGTTTTATTTTCTTGCTTCTGGGTTAGCTATTTTTGGTTTCAAAATGGTACACTCTTAAATTGCATTAAATCTAGGTCTATTTCTAGGGGTTAAGGTTAATTGGGATTTAATTATCCTATGTCAGCCTTCTCTAGAAGTTTGTACCCTAGATCTCTATATAAGGAATCCTTCTTCCCTCATTTTGGCATCTATCTACTATCAATAAGAGCACATAAGAAGACAATATATCAGACAATCTATTATTTCAAGAAAGATCAAGCAAGTATTTCCATCAAGTGTTTTCAAGGAAGCATCTAAGTCATTGTCTCCATTCAAGTTTTTCATTGAAGATCAAGGATTCAAGAATTCAATCCTTTGAAGGGATTTGGTTCAAGAATTCAAGATTCATCGTTCAAAACCATAGATCTAACCATCATGGTTGTGTGATATTCTTTCAAGATCCTTTGTTCATCTTATAGATCTATTTATTCTTCTATCAAGGTGGATTCCAAACATATAATCATAGAGGTTTTGATTTACATTTCTTAATGTTATGTTCAAGCTTTCATATCAATATACTTGTTTACATTTGAAATACAATTGCATATCTATTAATATCATAGCTTCATTGTTAGATTTACTTCTACTACTTGATAGCATTCTTTAATTCAAATTCCATTGTTAAGGTTGATTCCAAATTGGGGTTTGACCAAGGAAAATCCCTCATCCAAACAACAACACCATTTTTCTTGCAAGTATAGGTACATGAAAACAAATTAAAGTGCAGATACAAATACCCTTTTCATAAAACTTGTGTGATCTATGAACATAATTTTCATTGGAGTTGTGTAAGTCAAGGTCAGCTTTTTGGGGCACAATTGTGTCATGGGGTAAGATTGTACCCCTTTATCTAGGTCAAGGTCGACCTACCTTAAAAAGGATAAAACTTTTCTTGGTTTTCTCTATTTTGACATTTCTAGTTTGGAATAGGTTGTAGAATTCTCTGAAACTATACACATACATCATAAATCAACATTTTTTAGATTTACCCTACTTTGAGGTTATTATTTCTCATTTATCGATTCAAGGTTTCAAGTACTTACTTTCTATAGTGGATTATAGGATTTCCTCATTTCTTCATATCCCCCATTATTTGATTCATTTGTGCATTGATCACTTGCTTGTGATTGATCAATTTGGATCATTCCTTTTGGGAATTTGGGTTAGGATAGGTCCTATATTCCCGTTACATCACATTTCTTTCTATCATCCATAATTTCCTCTATTCATTTAGGTGAACATAGTTTTCACCTTATTTAGTATCGAAACACTAAGCCATTGTAAAATATTGGTTCGACAAAAGGGCCACAATAAGAGGCTTTTAGGATCTTTGACCTAGTTCTCATGTGGGATTAAGTGAAGGAGAAGCCCAGGAGCCATACCAAGTTCCAACACCTATGGATTGGCCTCTATAAAATTGCATAAATCTTAGTGGATAATACTTTAAAGCTTTCCACACTAGAAGGGGAATGGATTTTTCTTCCAATCAATAGTCAACTCCTTAAAGACTATTTTGAGGCCTAAACACAATTTAAAAAAAAATAAAAAATTCTTCAGTCTTTTATGTTTTAGTTAAAGTTAGCTTGTGTTTATTTTCTTGTTTATGATGGTTTGAGTTGGAGGAATAATAAGTGTAAGAAATTCTTACACCACCCCAACTAGTCTCAACTTTTTAGAAGATGTATTTCCTCATCAAAGTAGTCTTACGATGTCATCTCTTGCAAAGGCTAAATATTGGTATTGCACATGAAACAATGGGTTTCCAACTTTAGATTCAGACATTAGAATGATCACTCTCAACACTAATTCTTCACATAAAGAAATGAAAAATTAAGTTTTTTGTAACCTAAGAAGATGAGGGTCAATGTTCAATGTGAAACTCTTTGGTATGAGATGATAGGAGTTTCCCTCACAAACAAGATCAAGATCGCTTGTTGGCATGTAAGTTTCCCAAAAGTTCACTAAAGAGAAATGAAAAAGAGATCCAAAATGGGAGATCAAGAAAATAAGCATCACCTCTTGTTCACATAATCTAAGCACATGTGAGAGGGTACAAAGAAAAGAAAATAAAAAAGGGTGTTAAAAGGGATCTCTTCAAAATAAATAGGTCATTCAAGGCTACCAGTGCTTAATTGCTGCCTTGCTAAACCAAGATAAAATCCAAGGGTAAATCAAGTGGAAAAACATGATCCATACCAAGCTGATAAGAGACTCACAAAACTCAAATAATGATGCCTTGTTGAGAGCCCTTTGAATGAATTCTCACATCTAGTCAACATCGATTGAAAGTATGATTGTGAGGGAACTATAGAAGCTCTTGCCAGTTAATGAATGATTTTTCCAAAAAAAATTAGATGCTTATGGAGAAAAATTCTTAGGAACATCAACATAATTAACTCACTAAAGCACACACTGAGTGTGAAAGTTAGAAATCTGAGTTGTAAGTCAAGACTGTGAGTAACCTCCCATAAATACTAGGAATCAAGTCCTAACTTGACATATGTTTAATGACTATTTTCTGATAAAGAAATGCCTACATCATTTCTTCCTTTTCATTGCACTATTCATTATGGCTTCACAACACACGTCCTATTTTGAATTCAAAATGGGCACCCCCTCTTTTCTTTTAGGGTGAGAGATCTCATTCTCCAGTACAGGGCACCTAGTCAAAAGGCTTTGTGGATAGGGTCTCCCTCTGGGTCTAAGTTTGTCTAGGACATCCAGTCGATTAACTATGAACAAGGTTAGTAGGCTAGGAAGTCAAATTTTCAATGTGTACACATAGCACACATGCACACCCATGAGGTGTGTGCAATGTGCACCTAAGTCCCTAACTTTGGGGAAGCGTACATGTGCACTTGCACATGTGTACACCCTCAAGCCCCCCTGCACCTATAGGTAAAGATTCCCAACACATAGTGATCACTAAATCTACTCTATAAGTGGGAAAGTGTCATTGCATGAACCAATTCTAAGGTTACCCTAGCAACCTCTCTAGCTTTGGTGACCTAGTGTCTCTATGCAGAATTAGTATTCTTTCATAGGGACAAGGCATACTAACAAGGCAAGGTTGCAACCAAGCATCCTCTCTACTCCCATCCTAGCTTGTACCAACACTCAAGGCATGGGAAAGGAAAAATATTGACTCTTATTAATTCATTTTTAACCTATTTAATGAAATGTTATCACTTATTAAAACAACTTACAATGGGTTACACATGCAGCCTCTTTAAGGCTTTGACATCCATTGGAAGCCACTTCCCAACATACACATAAATTACTTACCCTAAGCTCATGAAAAGTAAATCTCATAACATCAAAATTTTCACCTCAATCTTATATGAGCAATTGGAAAGCACCTAAAAATAAATCACAGTATTCAACTTAGTCCTATGCAAGAAACTGGAAAGTGCCTATAGATAACTCACAATATTTACCTTAGTCCTATGCAAGCAACTGGAAAGTACCAAAAGATAGCCAATTAAAAATTGAAAGGTTAAAATAGAAAAACCACACCATTCACCTCATTTCTATACAAGAAACTAGAAAGCATTAACAAGTAACTGATCACCACTCATCATAGAAAAATGTGAATACATCACAATTGTGGGCAATAAAAGATCATAAGCAAAAATATACATAATGTCATCATAGAAAAAAAAAACTCCCCAAGACAAAGGTAAACAAGCTAGCTAGTCAATGTAGTAAGTCAAACTTGAACCCCAACATGAAATACACCATACGTCTCATCAAGAAATTTAACAAGTGTGTTCATAGCTCATTTGGTTTTAAAATCACAAAGGTTCAATTTGCAAATAGTATATCAATTTTCCATTTCCAGAGTGTCATAATGACTAAGGTTTTTGAATTTACAAAAGAAATAAAATATCCCTAGTATAAAATTATTTACATATAAACTGAACCATAGAACCCTATTCAAATCATATAAAAGGTCTAGGCAATTCTCTCAAACAAATAGTTAAATTACAATTATAAATTTAATACTTGAATATTTTCTTTTAAAATAAAAGTATATAACTAAACCTCTAAAATTATATATTATTAAAATCTAATAATGATTATAATATTATTAATAAAAATAATTATTAAATTATTAATAAATAATATTTATTAATTTATTAATAATTACTAATTTAATAATTATATTATTAAATAATTATTATAGATAATTAATAATAATAATAATTAACACATTAAATAATAAAAATAATTAAAAAAACCTTAACATATATTAAAATGCCCCAAATTATGGGGTGGCCATTGTGTGACCCTAGGCCTATACATGGCCTGGCTGCTTTGGTAGCCTTGACTATCGCAATAGTCAAGCACAACATGGTAGCCTTGTTTGCCATTGTAGCCTGACGAAAAAGGAGCAAGGGGTGGGGGTTCGTTGCTCTACCCACCCAAAATATTATTTAAAAATAAATAATTAAAGCCCATAACATAATTTGATTTTTTTGTATTACAAATATTAGTACCTTTTCAATATTATTACTATGGTAATTATATATACTGTGGTATATATATTAAATTTATTTCAATTATAAATTTGGTAGGAAAATGAATTACTACCAATCAAATTTGTCAAATAAAATCTTGGTTTTCTTTACCAAACCCTATCCTGATTTCGTAATTTTCTAAAGATCAATCCTATTATGAATCACCAAATTTTGTAAATAAGGGTTCCCAATTTAATTTCATTCATAGACATTTTCAAAGAATGGTAAATTTTTACACAAGGGTTTCAATCTGACTAAATTTAGAAAAAAAATCCATACAAACACAAAGAAAAAAAAGGATTTTCAAAGGGAAACTACTATGCAAATCTCAACAAGATCCTACCTCTATCTGATGCCAGCCAGACAAATGTTCAGAGCTCACAAGAAATTCTCATCTTCTCAAAAAGCCTCTTTCTCAAAAAAATTTCCTCCAAACCTATGTGCGTAGAAATGAGCTCTAATTTCTTAATAAAGTGCTTTCTCCTTTTAGGGTTTGGTTTTAAAATCACGCAAACGCTTTTCTTATTATTTTATTTTAATTTAATTTCATGCTCAAACTTTTTTATATTTTAATTAAAATAATCTTTATTTAGTTTATTTTCTCTCTCTTGTATTAAATCACAAGATGTCTTTAATAATATATTTATTAATATTACTAATAATAATAATTAGAGTTTATTATTAAAATGATACTCTTAAATAAAATATTATTGAATTAAATAAATATAATCATGCCAAAATTAGAACTTTAATTAAATCTTTCAAAATTGATTTTTCTTTATTATTTTTTTGTTAAATTAAATCATTTAATAATCTTTTATTTGATTTAATTATAACTAAAAATCACAACTAACCCACAAAACTAAATAAGGAAACTCATTTTAAAGATAACATACTAAGTCAAACTCAAGGATTAAAATCTTAAATTCATATCACTTGAAGAATTCAAAAGGGTAAATAACTTAGATCCTTGTCCTACTTTCTAGGACAATTGGCTTAGGGTTAGGATTTGGACTCAAGAACTAGCTCCCCTCTTTTAACATTGAGATATTGTAATAGAGCACTACTCATCTTAGCAGTTCAGGGAAGTCGATGTCCAGTACCTACAATCTGCATAAAAGTTGAGCATGTACATATACATATAAATCTAAACTAAATAGGAAATGATGTGGAGTGTTGCATTGTGTAGAACAACTAGCAGGTGACTATGACTTCCTCAACATATCAAAAATGCCAAACATAAAGTAAAACATACAAGTACAACATACACATGCAAGTATGGGGTAAGTAACAATAGATACTACATAAAATCATCCGTCTATCTATCATCATGAAATAAATCAAATCTCTATATTAACATACAAAGCATCGTTATCAAAAGGATAAACATAAACACATGAAATAATTGAGTATCAAGTAGCTCATCAAATATATAAACTGAGTATGAAATAACATCTAATCAAATCTGATAACCATGTACTGCTAATTATAAAACGTAACCATAAAATCGGCCCAAAATAATTTGGTAATAAGACATGAAATGTAAACTAGGGGTAGGCATTACACAACATCATCTATCTCATCCAAAAAAGGTGCTTCATGCATGAATAGTGCATGAATTGGCGCAAGACTTGGGGGAGATATAACTTCCCCTTCATCCTCCTCATCTTCTTCCTCTAATTGTTCATTTAATTATTCCTCTGACTCCTCCTCTAACTCTTGAATAGTTTCAGGGATCTAAGATGATTTAGATCCATTTTTGCCCTTCAACTTGAATTTAAGAGACTTCTTCACATCAAAAGAAGAAGCTCCATCTTTACCTATAATTTCTAGTTGTGACTTCCTTCTAGGAGGACCAAAACTTCCACAATCTAAACCCAATTTTAGCCACTTGTTGGTGTTGGAATATGATTGAAAAGATCATTGTTGAAGAATGATGGAGTTGATAAGGAATATTTTCAATCATTGTTTTGTCATTGATGTCAAACCTGCGATTTGCTGGAATGAAAATTGCTTATATGATCCAAGTACTATCACTTGATAACATATTCTAAGGTATAGAGGTTGGACACACTTAGAAACATTAGAAGGATAAGTTGTAAAAAGGTTGACTGCAAAGCTTAACTAAGTTCATCAGTGAGTGTCGAGCAAGCTAGTTCAAGCCGAGAAAGTTTTTAGTTGGAGCCAAGAAAATGCAAAATCTAGTGTGTTCGAGTAAACAATAAAATTTAGTTGATGCTGAGTAAATCCACAATAGATGTCAAGCATCAGTAAAATGTAGTTGATGCCGAGTAACATAGTATGTGCCGAGCACTAGTATTTCAATAGTGTTGAGTTTCTGCATTATTTGAAAAGTCAAAGATTCACTAGATCAGAGATGATAAGGTTGTTGCATTGAATTTTGTGAACCAGGTGGAAGATAAGGATGATGAGCTAGAGTCACAGAGTTTTATGCTAACCATTTTTAGGTGAATATAGATGGATTTAACTAGATGTTTCTAGAAGAAACAAATTGGAGGGAAAGTTACATTGTATCTTTCCAAATCAATTCAAGTTATGAGTGAAAAGAATTGAGCAAGAAATGAATCCCATACTTCTACATAAGGAGTTACAGGTCAGAGATCAAAGTGTGGTTAAGAGTGGTTGGAAGTGGCCAAGTGAGCTGAAAATTGGTAAGTGAAAAGTGTCAAGGAGAAGACATAGTGAGGAAGAATAGAGCATAGAGACTCTAATTTAATCAAGTGACCACAAGAAGATGATTGAATTGGCATAACAAGAAAAAGACTCAAGGAGATAGAACTTGTAAGGGTGGACAAGCTATCAGAGCTACAATGGAAGAAAGCCAAGAAAAGGTTGTGAGCTGAATTCTGATCTGAGATCTACAAGGTTGAGTTGCAAGTTGTATTAGGTCAAAGATTTCTAATACTCTCTAGCAATTGTATTAGATAATGGAAATCCTATTGTGATAGGTTAGTTTAATAGCTAGGTGGTAGAGCCTTTAACAAGGTCATTGGAAATCCTATGGACTTAGGTTGGCCTAATAGCCATTTGTAAATCCTTTAATAGGGTGACATTCTAAGTTGAATGTTCTAAAGTCCTTTAACTAGGCACACTCCTAACAGGGTGTTGAAATCCTTTAATAGGGTCACATCTAACAATCTATTGTAGCCTTTAATAGGGAAAATCTTTAATAGGGCATCACTTCAAAAGGGTGAGAAAGAAGGTAGCATGTTACTGGTGGTTTTTCCAAATTGGGTTTCCACATAAATCTCTGTTTTATGTGTTGATTTCCTGTGTTTCATTACTGCATATTCATTTACAGTAACTTGCTAGGATAAACTTTTAATCTTGGATAAATGGTAGTGTGAATGGGCTCACCATAATTAGTGAAAATTTTGGAAGTGGAAATTTGGACCTTGCATAATTGATTCACCCCCCCTCTCAGTTATTCTAAAGCCATCTACTAATTTAGTTTTAAGGTACTAATGGCAGGAAGATCAAGATGTCCAAAAGAGATGTTCCCAAGCTCAACAAAGACAACTTTTCTGCATGGAAAAGTTTGATGAAACTACACCTTGGATCAATAGGTGACTATGCAAAGACCTCAATTATAGTGGAACATACATATCCAATAGGACCCTTCTCTGCAGATGATTTGAACAAAAGGAAGGAACACAATCAGGCAATGTTGGAGATTGCCTCTACACTTAGCTATGCTGAATTTGATGACATCAAAGGATGTGATACGAGATGCAAGATGTGGATAGCCTTATCAACTATCTATGGAGGAGATCAGAATGTTCAAAGGGAAAAAACAGAAAGCATCAGAGGAAAGTTTGATGACATGAAGATGGAGGAAGGAGAAAATGATGCTCAGTATGAAGCCAGATTGAAAGAAGTGGTAAGTGCAATAAGAAGTTTGGGTGGTCAGTTAGAAGAAGAGACTATTAGTAGCAAATAATTGAGAGCCGTACTCCCTATCTATGATATTAGAGTTTTAGCCACCCAAGAGCTAAGGTGTGTACAAAGAAACACACTAACCTTTGAAGGAATAATTGTAAGACTCACTGCATTTGAACTGTCCAACTTTGATAACTATAGACTTAAGAAGTTTGAATCTACTTTCAGGGCCAAGCTGGCATTGAAAGAAACTAAGGAGGTGAGATCAAAGAAGAATAGAAAAGGAAACCATGTATCTAGTGACAATAGCACAGATGAAGAAGATGTGGAGCAATTGGAAGCATTACTAGCCAAAAGATTTTATAGAGGCAAAGCTAAATTCAAAGGTAAGCTTTTTATTATTTATTTCATTTGCAATGAAGTAGGTCATATTGCTACAATATGTACATGTAAGAAGAACCACAAAGAAGGTAACAGTCACAAGAACAAGAGAGAGGATACTAGTGGAGATTACAAGGACAAAGAAAAAGATGCTACATTGTTGAAGAAGATTTTGACGAGAATGATGATGAAGTAGTCTATGTGGCCATGAAGGATGAATTAGATGAAGATGAAGCAACAACCCTAGTAACGTATGCCAAAAAAATAATAAGTGGATTATAGATAGTGGATGATCACATCACATGACTGGAGACAAAAGTAATTTTATTACCTTTACTCAATATGATGGTAATAGTGTTAGATTTGGAAATGATGTTGATGTCTAATCAAAGGAAAAGGTAGCATTAAACTTACAGACAAGACATCATGTGATAATGCATACTATGTTGAAGGTTTGAATTATAATCTATTGAGTGTATCATAGTTAGGTAACATAGGATGCAAAGTAGAATTTAAAAATAGAATTGCCAAGATCTATGATACACATGGTAGTCTGATAGGAAAGGGTGACTAGACTAGAAGCAACTTGTTTTATCTAGATATGAAAGATGCTACTTGTCTTGTTGTAAAACTTGATGATGTGTGGTTGTGGCATAAGAGGTTATGCCATGTAAATTTTGACAATCTAATCAACATCAACAAAATGAAGAAAGTCAGGGGATTGCCACAACTAAAGAAGTCTGACAACATAATGTGAAAACAATGTCAACTAGGGAAGATGACAAAGTCTATCTTCAAAATCAAGACCTATACTTCCAATGAAGTATTACATTAGTTCATACTAACTTGTGTGGTTCAATTGAAGTACAAAGTTATAGAGGAGATAAGTACATAATGCTATTTTGTGAATGATTGCTCAAGAATGATGATAGTCATGTTTCTGAAGCAAATGTATGATGCATTCCAAATGTTTAAGTGGTGCCTAGCTATAGTTGAGAAGGAAATAAGAAAAAGCTTGAAATTCCTAAGATTTGATAGAGGAGGTGAATTTACATCAAAATAATTTGCAGAGTTCTACAATGATAGAGGAATTAAAAGGAAAACATTAACACCTAGAACTCTACCACAAAATGGTATAGTAGAAAGGAGAAATAGATCAGTGATTGATTGTGACAGAACTTTGATGATGGAAAATAATGTTGCACTCAAGTACTGGAGAGAAGCTATAAGTATAGTAGTCTACACTCTCAATAGAGTTCAAATCAAGAAAGGTACTCATGCAACACCTTTTGAGCTATGGTATGGTCATTCATCTAATGTTAAATATTTCAAAGTGTTTGGATGTAAGTGCTATATTCTTAAGGAGTCTAGGAATGTAAATTTGATGCCAAAAGTGATGAAGGCATATTTTTTGGTTATTCCACTAGAAGCAAAACTTACAAGTGTTTAAAATCTAACACTAACAAAGTTGTGGAAAGTGCAAAATGTGAACTTTGATGAGCTTGCAGAAGTTCAAAATGATGAATGCACCAAGAAACTAGAAGAATACAAGTCCTTTGTATACTGCTATGAAGGAATGACTGATGAAGGAGATGCTACAAATCAAACTAGAAAGCAACAACAAACTTTAGTATCTTCTGAGTCACAACCAGTAAATGTCGAGTTGCATTTAGATGCTGAGCTATAGAATGTAGGAAATGCACATTTTGATTATGAAATCAGCACACATGAAAGAGATGAAGAGTTACTTGATAGAGATGTACATAGTGACTCTGATGCTGAAAGGCCTAACATGGAAACAAGGACAAAACCAAGATTAGCCAAGTATGTGAGAAGACACATCCCACAAAATAGATCATTAGAGATAAAAAGGTCAGACCAATGACAAGGAAAAAACTAAGAAGTGAGACATGTCTGCTTAGAAAAGTTGAACCCATGAACATGAGTGAAGCTCTAGAAGATGATGACTAGTATAAAGTAATGAAGGAAGAGATAGAGAAAATTGAGAAAAATAAGACTTGGACCTTAGTTCCAAGACCAACAGATAAGACTAAGATTGGAACCAAGTGGGTGTTTAGAAATAAGTTAGACAAAAATGGTGAGATCACAAGAAAAAAAGGATAGATTAGTCTACAAGGGTTATGCACAAGAGGAAGGACTGGACTATGGGGAAACATTTGCCCCTATTGTAAGAATGGAAGGAGTCAGGACCCTACTTGCATATGCTACCTATAAAGGTTTCAAAGTCTACCAAATGGATGTAAAATCTATATTTCTAAATGGTATACTAGAGGAAGAAGTCTACATAGAGCAACTAGAAGGTTTTGTTGATAAAAACAACAAAGAAAAGGTTTGCAAGCTGCATAAAGGTTTATATGGGTTGAAGCAAGCTCCTAGAGCTTGGTATGAGAGACTTCACAAATATTCGGTGAAGATAAGCTTTGAAAGAATAGATGACAAAAAAAACATGTACATCAAGTTAGAAGAAGGTAAGGATATCCTGATATCAAGAATCTTTGTGGATGATATAATTTTTGGAGGAAAAGATGTACTAAGTAGAGATTTTGCTGACAAAATGAAATATGAATTTGAAATGTCAATGTTTGGAGAAATAAAGTTCTTTGTTGGATTAAAAGTACATCAACTGAAACATGGTATATTTGTGACCTAATCAAAGTATATCAAAGAGATACTCAAGACATTTGGTCTAGAGGATTCCAAACCTATCGACAGACCAATGGCAACAGGACACAAGCTATCCAAGAATGACAAGTTTGTTGAAGTCAATCAAACAATGTATAGGTCCATGATTAGAAAGTTGCAATATGTTGTTCATAGTAGACTAGAAATTGCATTAGCTATTGGGACAGTAACAATATTTTTTGCTAATCCAAGAGAAAATCACCTTATGACAGTGAAGAGGATAATGAGATATCTTAAAGGGACAAATGACTTTGGTATGTACTATAAGAGGAGAGATAAGTTTGAGTTGAATGCCTATAGTGATGCAAATTGGGGAGGAAACATTGATGACAAAAAAAGCACTAGTGGAGGAGCACTTTTCTTAGGAAAGAGACTAGTTACCTAGATTAGCAAGAAAAAAAATTATACCTCATAGTCCATAGAAAAAGTAGAGTATGTAGCAACAGCCATCAATTGCACTAACATTGTGTGGCTCAAATACCTATGGAAAGGAATGAAGGAGGAGATAACTAAGCTAGTGATACTGTATTGTGATAACACAAGTGCTATCAACGTATCTAAGAATCATGTAATGCATGCAAAAACAAAGAACATTGCAATCAAGTATCACTATGTTAGAGAAGTGGTAGAAGATAAACAAGTGAAGATGGAATACATTCACTCAAAGGAACACATTGCTGATATCTTCACTAAACCACTACCTAAAGTTTCTTTCGAGTATCTTAGAGGTAAGCTATTTAGCAATAGCTAAATTGCCCTACATCAAAGGGAGTTGATTGTTGAACTAATGAAATTTGATGTACAGGATACTACAATGCTAAAATCCCAAATCAATCACAAGCATGGTGACAGAGGGAGAAGATTAGAAGATGCAAAGTCTATATTAGCATAATCAAAGATGCTACATATTTGGCATTGTTTTCAAAGAGGGAGAAAGAAACTAATTAAAAAAAGGAGAAATAGCAGTAGTAAAGGATTAGAGGGAGAAAAAACAAAAACAAATCAGTCAAAGGAAGAAATAAAGGATCAGACATATAGAGAAAGGAGAAAGGAAACAACTACTAAGAGGGAGAAGCAGACTAGAGAAATGAGGATAATAGATTAGAGGAATTAGTTTTGTATAAGTGAAGAGGGAGATATGATACAAAGAGGGAGACATGGAATGACAAAAAGTTTTCTTTTTGGCATATGAGTATTATGGAAACTAGGTTGATCAGCTTGATTAGTTGATCAATTTGGTTTGTTACCAATGCCAAAGAGGGATATTGTTGCAATATGATTGAAAAGATCATTGTTGAAGAATGATGCAGTTGATAAAGAATGCTTTCAATCATTGTTTTGTCATTGATGTCAAACCTGTTATTTGCTGGAATGAAAATTTCTTATATGATCCAAGTACTATAACTTGATAACATATTCTAAGGTATAGAGATTGGACACACTTAGAAACATTAGAAGGATAAGTTATAACAAGGTTGACTGCAAAGCTTAACTAAGTTCATTAGTGAGTGTCGAGCAAGCTAGTTCAAGCTGAGAAATTTTTTAGTTGGAACTGAGAAAATGCAAAATCTAGTGTGTGCCGAGTAAATAATAAAATTTAGTTGATGCTGAGTGAATCTATAGTAGGTGCTGAGCATCAGTAAAATGTAGTTGATGCCGAGTAACACAGTATGTGCCGAGCACCATTACTTCAATAGTGTCGAGTTCCTACATTATTTGAAAAGTCAAAGATTTTCCAGATTAGAGATGATATGGTCCAAGGATGATGAGCTGGAGTCACAGAGTTTTATGCTAACCATTTTTAGGCAAATACAGATGGATTTAACTAGATGTTTCTAGAAGAAAAAAAATGGAGGGAAAGTTACATCATATCTTTCCAAGTCAATTCAAGTTATGAGTGGGAATAATTGAGCAGGAAATGAATCCCAGACTTCTTCATAAGGAGTTATAGATCAAAGATCAAAGTGTGGTCAAGAGTGGTTGGAAGTGGCCAAGTGTGCTAAAAATTGGCAAGTGAGAAGTGTCAAGGAGAAGACATAGTGAGGAAGAATAGAGCATAGAGACTCTGATTCAATCAAGTGACCACAAGGAGATGATTGCATTGGCATAACAAGAAGAAGAATCAAGGAGAAAGAACTTGTAAGGGTGGACAAGCTGTCAGAGTTGAAAAGGAAGAAAGCTAAGAAAAGGTTGTGAGCTGAATTGTGAGTAGAGATCTGCAAGGCTGAGTTGCAAGTTGTATTAGGTCAAAGTTTTCTAATACTCTCTAGCAATTGTATTAGATAATGGAAATCCTATTGTGATAGGTTAGCTTAATAGCTAGGTGGTAGAGCCTTTAACAAGGTGATTGGAAATCCTATGGACTTATGTTGGCCTAACAGCCAGTTGTAAATCCTTTAACAGGGTGACATTCCAAGTTGAATGTTCTAAAGTCCTTTAACAAGGAACACTCCTAATAGGGTGTTGAAATCCCTTAATAGGGTCCCATCTAACAATGTGTTGTAGCCTTTAATAGGGCATCACTTCAAAAGGGTGAGAAAGAAGGTAGCATGTTACTGGTGGTTTTTCCAAATTGGGTTTCCACATAAATCTTTGTGTTATGTGTTTATTTCATGTGTTTCATTTCTGCATATTGATTTATAGTAACATGCTAGGATAAAGTATTAAGCTTGGATAAATGGTAGCATGAATGAGCTCACTATAATTAATGAAAAATTTGGAAGTGGACATTTGGACTTTGAATAATTGATTCACCCCCCTTCTTAGTTATTCTAAAGCAATTGTAACAGTTGTTGTTTTCCCAAATGGATTGAAATCTATCTAAGATGGAGATACCTTCCTTCTTCTTCCATGGAATGGGAAAGGGGCACCTTTTATCAAAATATGGCTATTGATATTCAGGATCAAGGACATTGACATCATCTTTGATTTGGAAATCTAATAAGATCTCAAGCATGCTAAGATCAATGATTTTTTACAAAGTTAACCTGTAGTAATCCATCTTCATTATATTTAGTCCCATTCACATGTCAATCCAAACATCCTCAATATGATGAACATGTGTAAAGGCCCTCTTGATTTGGGAATTCATATCTCTAAAGGAAAAGTCAAATATAGCTTTGAATTCCTTCAAGGTGATTAGCTGTAATTCTGCTTCCATATTTTTTGCAATGTGTACAAAACTTATCAAATATACCAATTGCCAAGGCTTTGGTAGAAGAAATACCAAAATCAGGACTATACAAAGCATGCTAATCAGATTGAACTTTCATGAGTTATCTGGCTAATTCCATTAGATTAATCTTCTTAGTAGCATACCTAGGTAAGGCATATGCCCCACCTTTGAAGTACCCAATCCTCAAGTAAGAAAATGTTGGAAATTGGATAAAGATACAACCATACTGATTTACTTTTTCCCAAGCTTCATCAGATACCTTTTGATGGATTACAATTTATCAAACAAACACCTGAAATCCCCAAAGAAAGCATCTTGAGCTCTTATATAATGAAACTTACTATTAGCCAGAGTAATATGATCATAATACTCCCAAAATTGAATCTAAAGACAATCTCCTTTGGTTGAGAGTCCAAAAAAAGTTCCCATGGCAGTGGTAATGTAAATAAGGAAAGAATTCATGCAAAAAGACATTGAATTGCCTACATTGAGAAACTATTAACAGAGTATAGTGCTAATCAGTTCTCCCAAAAGATATGCTACTTCTAGAAGATGAATTTATACATCCATGGTTCAAAATTTGTGGATCTTTAAGATTGCAAATTTTTCTAAGAAGAATAATTAGATCTATGAACAATCTTTTTCCATCTCGAGAAGTTGTTTCTCTTTGTATCCAACTATATTGATTTACATACTTCTGATAATCTCTCTTTTCTCATTCCATATTTCTAAAAATAGATCTTTGGTTAGATCTATTCTTTCTACATTATGCAACACTTTGAAAATTTTGTCGATAAGTTTTGGATCAAGATTAATGATAACTTTTCCATCAACATCCTTGATTGTCTTTGACTTTGGGCTGAAACACTTTGTGCATCCAAGAACAAACTTAGGATCTATAGAATCCATAGGGAACTCTTGATACATTTCATCTCATGACCAACATGGGTTTCTATTCTTTACAGAAAATTAGTCATGTCCACATGTATGATCTTCGTGTCTAACATGTTGTCAAGAATGAATGTGACATGAGATGGAGTTGCATGAACCAACTCTTTATCAAATTGGTATTTCATTTTCCCCTTAGATTTAGATGGTGAAGGCATCTCTTGCACTTGTGCTACAAAAAAAATCCCCAAAACACAAACACAACATTAGAGGAAATTCCCATAAAGATTGATTCTTGATTAGCAACAAAGATTTGATTATGGATTTGATACTTTGTGAACCTAATGGGATAATCTTAAAAGAGACATCATACATATGCAGTAGATAGAAATGGAAGGTGGAGTGAAAGAATTATGAAAATAGAAATGGAAGGAGATGAATATGTGTGAAGGTGGAATGCATGGGAATATGTGCAAATGAAAATTGTTGACTTTTGAAAAGTGAATTGGGCTTTCAAGATGTCATTGCATGGAAAATGAATTACATGTATATGCAACATGTAATAAAGAATGAAAAGTGATATGAGATGCGAATACAAATGGAGAATGAGATAACATGTAAGTGCAAATGAAAAATGAGATGAAATGAGTAATGACACAGGAAGTGGAATAACATGTATTTTCTCATGGAGGTGTAAATGCATATGGAAAAATGGAAATGCAATGTGATGTGAGCTGAACTTTATAGCCGTCTTTGTGGAAATGTGAAGTCAAAGTACATGGGAAAACATGCACATGAAATTTTTGACCTTTTAAAAGGTGTCTTTAAGTCAAAAATGGGTTTTAGAGATGAAATTACATGTAAGACTTTTCATGTAATCATGTCATGCGAATGGATGCAGAAAGAGTGATGAGTGGAAATAGAAACGGAAATTGAGATTACGTGTACGTGCCAATGATGGATGTGATGAAATACATGTAATTGTATTTGATGAATGAGATGTGAAGTTTTGTGGCATGGAAATATGGAAATGGAAGATGGAGTGAAGTGAACCATAACCAAGTTCTTGGGAAAAAAATTTGCAACTTCTCCAAAAATGAAGAAAATAAAAAAGAAAACACACAAAACATAGAAAAAACTTCAAAAGAAGAACACACCTTTGGAAAAAGACTCAAACATGTCAACAAGAAAACCACTTCAACATGAAATTACATATTTGGTGTTTGGGAAAAAACAAAAAATAGGGAATTGAACCATTTCATCACATTTAAAGGAAATACACTTTCCATGGCAAAAAAATCAATAAGTGTAAAGCATCAAGCTAAAATATGCACAAAATTAGCAAGATAAGTACAAATTAATTAACAAGAAATAAAATTTCCACTTACATGATGATTATTGCCAAAAATGTAGTAAGAAGCTCCAATGTTGAAAAATCCTCAAACAAACTTGGATCTTTTCAAACTTTGCAACAGGAATTTGGAATGGGCAGAAAATGAGGCATTTTCAATGTACAATGGCAAAAACATGCCCTAAAATGTTAGAAATTCTTTAGAATAATTGGTGGGTGGGGTGGGGTGGGGGGGGGGGGGGGGGGAGGGGTGAGTTAATTATTCAAGGTCCAGATGTCCCAATAAAACTTTTTCACTCATCTTAGTGAACCCATTTAACTAAAGTCATGCATTCAAACTGAACACTCTAACTAACAAGTTACTGATAAATCAACATGCAACAATGAGACATGAAAGATCAACACACATAACATGGTGATTTATGTGGAAACCCAATTTGGTAAAAACTACCAGTAACATGCTACCTCTTTCTCACTCTTCTGAAGTGATTCCCTGTGAAAGACCAACCCTATTAAATGTTACAACACACACTATTAAGTGTGACTCGGTTAAGAGATTTCAATCACCCTCTTAGAAGTGAGCCTAGTTAAAGAAATTTAGGTCATTCAATTGGAATGCTACCCTATTAAAGGATTTTCTAATGATTGTTAAGTCAACCTTAGTCCAAATGATTCTTCCCTAGATGATACAATTGCTAGAGAGTAAAAATAAGGGCTTTTGATCTGATATAACTTACAACATATCTTATAGATTTCATATCTCAATTCAATTCTCTATTCTACTTGGCTTTCAGTCTTGGTAGCTTTGACAACTTGTTCTCCCTTCAAGCTTATGTCTCCTTAAGCCTTCTTGCTTTTTGTGCCAATGTTGTCACTTCTGTGGTTACCTGATGAAGTAGAGTCTCTGTACTCTATTCTCCTTCTCAATGTCTTCTTCTTGACACCACACACTCTAGCCACTTTTTTTCATGACCTAACATTCCTTAAGTAGGAATTTAGAATACTTTTTCCACTTAGAATACTTTTCCCACTCTATTTACCATCATCCAAATTAAGCTTTGAATTGATTAGGTAGGATATAATGTATCTACCCCTTATCTTGTTTCTTTTAGAAACTTCATGTAGAATCCACTTGTAATCGCCTAAAAATAGCTAACCTCAAATTTTGTACCACCAGCTCATCACCCTTATCTTCCACCTGGTTTACAAAATATAAGATAACAAACTTGTTGGTTCAAATTTGGAAAATCTTTGGCTTTTCAAATAATGCAATAGCTCGACACTATTAACCTTTTGATGCTAGTCACATATTGTGTTACTCGACACCTATTACATTTTCACTCGAGGGTATGTGCAGGATCATGGTGTGCCAAAAAGTGGCAATATGAAAAAAATAGAGTTTGAAAACATCTAAAAGTGCTTCAAAATTTTCTCTAACTTTTTTTCACCTATCCAGGTATCGAACTTGGAAAGTAAGGCCCAACCCTTATCGAATATCCAATTTGATATTGGATACCCAATAACACTTAAATATATATAGTATGAAATATATATAAAGTAATATGAAATAATAAATTAGTTATTACATAATATACTTATAAAATAATAAATATATATTATATTATTTATGAGGATTAATATTTTTATATTTCGAAAATCATTCATAAATATTAATATGAGTAAAATATAATATAATAGTATAATATATTATATAATATTATATAATGTAATAGTATAATATATTATACTATAATATAATAAAATTATTATAATATAATAATATTATTATAATGTAATAATTATAATTATGCTATAATATATTATTATTATTATATTATAATAGTATAATATAATACAATAGTGTAATATAATATTATAATATAATAGTATAATATATTATACTATAATATAATAATACAATAGTATAATATAATATAATACATTACCTAATATATAGTATTATAATATAAAACATAATATATAGTAATGTAATATAATAGAATACATTACATTATAATATAATACATTACTTGACCCGCGGGGTGTTTCAAACCACGGGATGACATGGCACATATCGAATATTTGATATTGTATCAGATATCTAATATTGTATTAGATATCCAATGTAATATCAAATACTTGATATCTGTTAGTAGTTATAAGAAAAACACAACTCACAAATTGTTTTCATAAGGTTTTGTTGTGTGCAGCGCTCGGATATCGGGTTTAAGATTAGATATACGATATTAGGTAATTTTTTTTGTTTTTTTAAATTTTAATATAAATTTAATAGATTTTATCGTGAATTTTTTAGTTTCAGTTGAATTTAGGGTTTTTTTGATAGAAATTGTTAAAATTAAGGTTTTTTTTTAATATATATTATGTTTTGCAAATTAATAGGAATGGTCGATCAAAATGATGACACTGAGTCAAGGAATAATATTCCTTGTAACCCCCCACCAAATGATCCAGTGCCCCCACAAACCATCCACCAAATAATCCTTTACCCCCTCAAAACCCTCCTCGAATCAAGGATTTGATAAATGAAAATCTCACTGAATTGAGGGGTTTGCGAAGAACATATAATAATGTACCCATATTGGCTTCTATGTTATCCACATTAAACACCATAGTGGATAACATTGAAACCCTTACCAACCAACAAAATGTCGCTCTTCATTGGCATTATGAAATGCATGAGATGTTTGATGATGGTTTCGACTATGACGAGGTTGCAACCCTCAATATAACCAAAGAATATTTGGCTAGCCTTTTTGCAAACCCAAAAATGTATATACTAGTCGACAAAAAAAAAACCCAAACTATCGATTAAATGGTGCATAAATGATGCCATATGTGCAAACTTTTAAAATAATTGGTGGATGGTTTGTGATATCCCTCCACATAGAAATTTAGAGGTGCCATTTTATTTCCTTAGAAAATTATATGCAAAATTTGTGTTGAAACTCAAAGTGAACTATTGGAGCATGAAGCCCAACATGGGTGTAGGACTAGGAGCTCCTCAGGATAAACCCTCTTCCTAGTAGAAGAAAGCTATCACTTTTGTCCCCCCTACTGATATCTCCCCCCATCCTCAAGTGCAACATCCTGATATTATGGTAGAGGCTAGCTCTCATACCATCAAAATCATTCATAAGTTCAGTAATCTATTGATATCTTAGGCTAGGTTAGTCATGCCTCCCCATGTTGATGATGCTAGTGTCAGTTCATCATCGGCTAACTCATCACACATTTGTGTGCCTCACACTTGCATTACATGCAAGAATATTTTCCTGGGTCCCATAGGTGATCTTTTTGAGCATCATTTTGTATTAGACAAGGATACACTAGACACACGTGCAGAGGCTACAGACCTTGATGCTAGATAGGAGGGAAATATAGAGGCATGGACTCCTTTGGTGTCGGTACATGTATACATTTTTTTGTTATGAAATATGCGATTTAAAGTTAATTTTTATAATAGAGTAATTTTAATTTTTAAGCAATACTGACTTATACATGTATGTAATCTTCATTCATGTTTAATTGATGACTGAGGAGGAGCTCAGATAGATTGATGATGCCATGCTCTCGACCATTTCATTTGGCCTTGAGACATCTATGGTACATTATGTTGTGTTCTCATTATTTTTTCTATTTGATATTGTAGCATATATGGTTGCTAATATTTCTTTTATCTTGCAGGTACCACCTGTCCCGAGGGGACAAAGTGTGGGGGATGAGCCAGCACCCATTGACAAAGGAAAGGTAATTAGGTATTTTCTATTTGATTAAATATTGATGCATTCTTGTTAAATGTTTGTGGTAATGAAATTTAATTACATTCCTTATTGTATATAGGGCATGGCTACTGGCGATGAGCCCATACAGATTTCACATCATAGATGCTCATGCATTTCCTTTCGCACTGAGAGCCCCATTGTATGTACAAGTATCATTTATTTTTTATTTATCTTCATAAATAAATTCAAAACTGATTTCTATGATATTAACAACTACTATTTTGTATCTCATAGGAGACTCCTAGTGCCCATGAGGTTTGATGGGAGAGTTATGTAGATTTGATGATCCAGCCACTCTATCCTGAGGAGAGCCTACAATAGTAAGTTGTAGTTTGAATTCATGATTAAATATGTTATAAATTTAGTAGGCTATGAATTATAATGTTATAGTTTAAGTTGTAGATTCATCTAACAAATGTATTTGAACATACACAACCCACAATCAACGAGGTACAAGCATTTTGGAGGACATATGAGAGAACTCCTGACCGATGCTAGAGGTTGATGAGAGAGGTATTTATTATGAAATTTTAATAGTATAAATCATTATTACAAAAAAAATCATTATGCATTTGAGTAATTCAATGTTAGATACAAATAATCATATAAATTTAGTAGTCTAACTTTGGGTTTTTCATTTTTTCCTTATGTTGGAGGCATTCGATCCACCCAATGCAGTGAAGAGGCTACATTTTGATCATCCACTAGCACCCTAGGATAGTATAGTTGTCATAGGATGTTCCATGAGACATTTTGAGATGGCATATGTGACATTGTTTACAGAAATATTGATATTATACATATTCTGATGGCATGATCAACCACATTTTGTATATGGATCTATGTATTTTGATATATATTTGAGTACTTTTTCTATGGATACATGATCTTTGATATATATTTGTGTAATCTATTTGTGGATACATGTATTTTGATATATATTTTTTGTCATTTATGTGCACAATGATATACATATTAATTTAGTATCTGGTATTGTTCAATTTATCGTGGATCATGTGTATTGTTCATGTTTATGGAATATCATTAATTTTGATTATGTTTGTTATATTCGATTCAAATGAAATAATTTGTGAATAAAATTTTAACAACCTTTATTATCAAATTTGGATGCAATGTTTAATTTGAAGTGCTATCATGACATAAACACACTTGTTAACCTCCTACACAAGGTTCAAATAACCCCAAATCTAATTTTAAACTCCACCTTCAACCTTGAAACTAACTCTTGGCTTCAAATCTAATCTCAAAATAGTTAAGGACTCCACTCCTCAACCATGGATTTGAGTCCCAACCACGAACTCATTCCTAGACTCATAATCTTTGATAACTAGCACTTCACTTTGTTACTATCCTCATACTACAACTTTTTAATTTCAACATAACCTCAAAATATCCCAACTTAAGAGACTTGACTAGATCAAACCTTTTTCACTTTGTTGCTATGTCTTGAAAATGAGAGAGGTTATTTTAGGCCTCAACATCATCGTCCTATAGCATTTGACAATTCATCAATAGCCCTCACGAGCTTTGAGTTACGACCCTTGGAAGATTGACCTCGAAACACACTTAGAGCACCTTGGAGACTCCTCAGTATGAGGTGGCTGCAAACAATGGAGGATCTTTGCGGCTAGAGCAAGGGTCTCACTAGGTTTCACCCACCCATCCAGAGCTAATGGCACTTATGATTCAATGCCAAGATCAACAGTTTCAAAGTTACACTATGGTGTAACTATGAACTAAGGCACCGTGTAAGTTTTGGCGTCGAGCGAGATTGAAGTGCCAAATCCAAAGGGAAGGTGATCTCTCAAAAATGAGATAGGTTGTTTTAAGCATCAACATCACCATCTTGTAGTATTTGAAAATTCATTGATAGCCCTCATGAGCTCCAAGTTACGACTCTCAAAAGATCGACCTTGAAACACACTTAGAGAACCTTCGAGACTCCTCAGTACAGGGTGGCCGTGGATGATGGATGATCTCTGTGGCTGAAACAAGGGTGTCACTAGGGTTCACCCACCCATATGAAGCTAATAGTGCTGATGATTTGATGCCAAGATCAGCGGTTCTAAAGTTATGCTGTGGTGCACCTATGAACTGAGGTACACTGCAAGTTTTGGCATTGAGTGAGATCACTGTGCCAAATCCAAATGGAAGGTGATCTCTCAAAAATGAGATAGGTTATTTTAGGCCTCGACATCATTTTCCTATAGCATTTGATGGCTCATCAATAGCCCTTATGAGCTTTGAGTTATGACCCTTAGAAGATTGACCTTGAAAGGCACTTAGAGCACGTTGGAGACTCCTTGATATGGGGTGGCCGTGGACAATGGATGATCTTTGTGGCTAGAACAAGGGTATCACTAGGGTTAACCCACCCATCTGAAGCTAATGGAACTAACAATTCAATGCCAAGATTAGCGATTTCAAAGTTATGTTGTGGTGCAGCTATGAACTGAGGCACACTGTGAGTTTTGGCATCGAGCGAGATCACTGTGCTGAATCCAAACAGAAGGTGATCTCTCAAAAATGACATAGATTATTTAAGGCCTTAGTATCACTATCCTATAGCCTTCAACAATTCATTGATAGTCCTCAGGAGCTCCGAGTTATGACCCTTGAAAGATCAACCTCAAAACAGACTTAGAGCACCTTGGAGACTCCTTGGTATGGGGTGACTGCGGACGATAGATGATCTTTGTGGCTGGAACAAGGGTGTCACTAGGGTTCACCCACCCATCTGAAGCTAATGGTGTTGATGATTCGATGCCAAGATTAGTGGTTTCAAAGTTACGTTGTGGTGCACCTATGAACTAAGGCACACTACAAGTTTTGGCATCGAACGAGATCCCTGTGCCAAATACCAACAGAAGGTGATCTCTCAAAAATGAGATAGGTTATTTTAGGCCTCAAAATCACTATCTTATAGCATTTTATGGTTTATAAATAGCCCTTATGAGCTCCAAGTTATGACCCTCGGAAGATCGACCTCGAACCACACTTAGAGCACCTTGGAGACTCCTTGGTATGGGGTGGCGACAGATGATGGGTGATCTTCGTGGCCAAAACAAGATTGACACTAAGGTTCACCCACCCATCTAGAGCTAATGCCATTGACGATTCAATGCCAAGATCAACAGTTTCAAAGTTACATTGTGGTGCATCTATGAACTGAGGCACACTGCAAGTTTTGGCATTGAGCGAGATCGCTGTGCCAAATCTAAATGAAAGGTGATCCCTCAAAAATGAGATAGGTTATTTTAGGCCTTAGCATCAGTCTCCTATAGAATTCAATGGTTCATCGATAGCCCTCATGAGCTTTGAGTTATAACCATCAGAAGGTTGACCTTGAAACATACTTAGAGCACCTTGGAGACTCCACTGTATGGGATGGCTGTGGATGATGGATGATCTTCGTGGCTGAAACAAGGGTGTCACTAGGGTTCACCCACCCATCTGGAGCTAGTGGCACTGACTATTCAATGCCAAGATCAGCAGTTTCAAAGTTATGTTGTAGTGATCCTTTAATGTCATAGAATGTTATTTTTATGCACTTTTATAGATGTGTATTTGGAAATTGAATAAATTTTGTAAAATGATTGATAGGGACTTCAAACCAAAACCAAAATCTTACAAATAAACAATTCCAACTTATCAATGCAAAAATTTCAGCCTTCAACCATTTGGTTAGTGATTGTTCCATGTATTGATGTGATAAAAAAGTGCATGGAATGGTTAGTGATTGTGCATACCTCATGTATGCGTTACTTGATTATTATTTTTTGATGAGATGCGGTTGGTATGTGATCAATTAACAAGCTTTCTTAGCATGAGCATTTTTTGATAACCAATCAATTTTCCTACTAATTTAGATGGGTGTGCTTAAGGGCTCAACATGTTTGGGTGATATTGAATCTACACAGAAATCATTAGCTCTTCTAGAGATGTTAAACGGTGTGTGCAAAGGGACTAGCATCCTTTAATGTTGTAGAATTTCATTTTTGTGCATTTTTATGGATATGCATTTGGAAACATGTCATGCATTCTTGAAAATTCTTTTTATTAGATGTACTAGGTATGTGAATGATCAAAAACCTTGTATTTAATTAATGTTATTGGACTAAGAACTAGTTTTCCTCTCAGTTGGAAGGGTGGGACTAAGGGTTCAACACTAATGGGTGATGTTGGACCACCTTGGTAATGACTAGTTTATTTGGGAGGCTAGAGATTGCATGCAAAGGGATTCTTATCAATTTTACTCTTGTTTAAAGGGGTAGGCCTAAGAGCTCAACATGTTTTGGTGATGTTAAATCACCATATTAATGAATAGATCATTTGGAGATGGTAGCTAACCAAATTTTAGAAGATTATTTTTATAGTATTGTACAAAATTTTGTGAGGACCTTGCTACTGAAAATTTAGAGTATATGCATTTTTCCTAGTGATTCTAAGCATGAATGCAAGATGGATCCATTTCTCAAGAGCATTCAACAAGTTGATATTTGTTATGAACTTTGAGCTACCTTAACAAAAGGAGGGGACTCCCTAACCATGGATTATGTAGAGATAGTAGAATGGAAGCAAGGATCAAGCCAAGTCCTACACAACCTCCCTCAAAATGGGCAAAATGAGGATTTTGTTGTTTTAGGAAAAATGATTGATAGGGACTTCAAACCAAAACCAAGATCTTCTAAATGAATAGTGCCAACTTATCAATGCAAAAAGTTCACCCTTCAATCATTTGGTTCTGTACTGCATGTGAGAAATTAAAAAAAATGCACTAGAAATAACAAGTTTTTATTGATTTGAGAGCAAGTACAATGTGTTTTTTCAATGTATCTCCTTCTTTGAATGTTTAGAGCCTTTATAGGCTATTTGCATCTGATTAAACCAACCTATGGATAGTTATAGCCATTAGGAGTTACATTTTGAAAAGTTGTCTAGAAAATTACAAAAGTTGCTAAGCAACTTTTTGCAAATTTTGCAATTTTTGTGCTATGACAACTTTTATTGCAAATTTTCTTGTAAATGGATTCCACAAACTCCTAGGGACCCTAATAGTGTTCTAAACACCTAGACTGCCTAGAAAACATAGAAATAACCAAAAATCCATTTTATTGGACCAATTGATGCCCAAGGCTTATAGTTGCACCATGGGGTCTTGTGTCTATTACAAAAGTGGATAGTCATAAGGAGATCATTAGATCTATCCCTAGACCTTATAGGAGACAAGTTAATATTAGGGGGAAAATCAATTTGGTAAGAATTGTTGCCACACTTTTTGCCAATGGAGGAAGAGTTGGCATGGTTGTAATAATACATGGTAACCATGATGAACCAACAAAAAGAAGAAACACTATAGAATCCAAAAAATCAAGATTAAAGTTTGTGCTTTCAAGATCACATTATTAGAATATACAAGAGTTTAACTTTAACAATATAGAAGAGATCACATTATTAGAATAAAATAATGAGTAAAATATACAATGGAAACCTCACACCATAAAAATAAATGAAATGCATTGAGAAGATTTCTAGTAAAAGGCTTACACAATATTAGCATCGTAAAATCATTTCTTGTTTCAATGCCTCATTGTGAATGAATATTCAAACTTATTGACACCTTCCCCAAATTGTTTTTTAAGGAATCAAGTATTCTAAATGTTTGTCCGTATTTTCTAGATTTGTCTTATTTGATTAGTTTGATAAAAATGGTTTTAATAATCATAATGTCAGCTCTATGTCAAATAAGAAAAAAGCCAAACTTGTAATAAGATATCTGCAAGAAATTACCTTTCATTGTCTCCTTGCTTCAATACTCATATAGTTATAAATGCTCTTAAAATTGTCCTTATAGCCTTGTATCACATGCAAATATGATTTGCAAGAACTTGTTCAATATATCATCCTTAAAAAGAACCTACTAAAGTACAAATTAGAATGTGTAACTAATTTAACCTATCTTTTTCATTATTACAAAAACCATATACAAAAACACTTAAAATTTTACATCATAATACATCATAAATCTTAGAAATTCTCCCCAACACCCCCCACCACTCTTCATGATGTACCTACATTCCAATATCATAAAAAAATTAGTAACTTATTGTATTAAACAAGATAATCGTTAGTTCACTGAATCATTATGAAGAAAATAACATAAGAAGTAAATATACCTAGTCGAGTGTTCTAGTAAGGTCCTCTCTCTATTTTAGAGTCTCGAACAAGGCTTCATGATCAGCATTAGTAATAGTAAAAAGTTATTTTGCTTTTGGTCTTTCTTGATGCTTCAACAACTTTACATTTGTTGCTATAATAAGATGTGAATATATGAGAATTATTTTGTGCTTCTGATAGTCTTCGAATGCAGGAATTCCATTCCTTCTAAGCATGTATGTCCGCAACCATGTTCCAGCAACAACCACTGAACCAGTAGGATCTGTGAATCCATCATCATCTATGATCAGTTGTCCAAGCTTTTTTTTACCTCTTACATAACGTGCTAACCAATAATTAGATTTCTCATCATTCCCCTATGGTGCAACCAATGCAAAGACATGTCCTGGCTGAAGAAGATCTAATAGATGGTTTGGCTCAAGTGAACTTTCCATGTCATCATTTATGATAGAGGGTATGATAGGCAATCGAGTAAGATAATGTGGAGCCCATGTGTCCACCCACTCACTTGACTCACAATGATCCCAATCACACTTAAAAAAACTAGGACAAAAGCAAGCTAGTTGTTGTGTCCAAATGCTCCATGTACTAGAATCAAAGCTCTGGAATGAATACATTTTTGATGAGTCTCTCACTGTAGCACAATCTGATCTATCACCTATGGACCCTTCCTCAACCAACCAAAAGAACCTGCGTACCACTAAATCAATAGTCCCCCCCCTATGATAATGCTAAACTACACCAATTAACAATGCTATGAGCATCAAGAAGCTCTGCTGTTGAAATCTTTAGTTTCTCTTTAACTAGAGCTCTCTTCACACATGCCCCTGCTCCATCATGTTTCCCTTTCCCATGGCCAGACTCAAAAAAACTACAAATATGAGGCACCCCCCTCTCTACATGCATCCTACACAACCAATAAAACATGGAAGCATTATTGAATTGACCTGTATAGTTATCTAACCAAATGATATGTCTATCCATAAAAATTGCATGCTCATGTAAGAAATCAAAATATATCTCGAAATAATGTTGCACAAATTCGTGAGAGTGAGATCTATCATCACTCGTATAAAAATGATACTTTGTAATAATCTTCTAATTATCTTTCGCACTATTAAGGGCATGTCTATATGTTATGTGGACAAAAATAGAAATTTGAATGGAGTTGTAATATTGAGATTGTGTCTCATTTTGAGGTTGCAATGTGTAGTTCTCAATAAAATCAACAACTGATATAATAGTGCCAATGGGAAAAGTCTCCTTACACATTCTAAAATGTTCATCCAACCACTAAGACTTGTGACTATGTCTTGCATACTTGTAGAAGAGATTTTTCTTGAAATTTGAAATAAAACTAGCCACCCTAATTTCTTTTCCAACCAATTCAAATCTAGAGCCCTCACCCCCACTCTTCAATGTGTATTTTATCATTTCATATACCTTTTTCTTACTATTGTTTTTCCAAGATCTTGTTCGCACCCCTCATAGAAACATGTGTCAAACTTGGATAAGCCACTACATTCTAAACACTTTCTCACTTAAGCAAGAATTTCTATAAAAGAAACAACCATCAACTCTATGACATAAAAATTGATCTAGTAACCCTTTTGGCAATTTTGGAAGTCCACTAGCACCAGAATTCTCCAACATTTCTTTACTATACAAAGTAGAATGGATGGAGTGTAATAGTTCATGGTGCATAGAAAACTTGACATGCTATTTGCAACAACATATATTTCAAATTTTAAGTGGCCCACAGTAAAATGGCTTCAAAGATTCAAAAACCCTTTGTGATATATGAAGACTTGGATGACTCTCTATAAATTGTTCGAACAACATAGTTTGAATTACTTCCAAATAGTGTTTAGGATGGGGGTGTGGTCTTTGATGCCAATTCTCAACTTTAACACCTCTTTAGCATTGGGTGATACTCATGAGCTAGAGTGCCAAAATTGTGTAATTTATTCCTTCACATCATCGGATAGCTTCTTATCAAAACATGGAAGTGTCCCACCAAATGCCCATGTTTCATTTTGAAGAGGATCATCAATTCTCTCTCGTCGACTAAGTGCTCTTCTCAAAGTAGTATGATTTAGGTTCAAATCAATAGAATTTTGTCTCATATATATATCCTTTCTCAAATGATGACTTACGAAAGAGGTTGTAATAACCCTTCGAGCAACTCTATTATTTTTCTCCTTGTTATTTTTTCCCAATGCTATTCAGAGCACAAAAAAGATTCTTAACAATAATGGCATTTATTTCCAACTTCTTATTGACACGAATATTCAATTTGGAAAGCATAGGTCTCATCTTTTGCATCTTTAATTAGTGCATAAAAAGCTAACATTGCTCCACTACTATCTTGTTGCTGAAAAACATCTTATATAGTTTTGAAGCCCATAACTGAATGGTTCTTTCTAATTTTTTCCATTCCAAATTGGTAATATATGTTTCATCAATTTCAATTATCCATTTTGGTATTCTAAAACCTTCTAGAACCTTCATGTCAATTATAATTAGGAGATATGCATGGTCAATTATGCAATTTACATTATGACTTGGTAGCATTTCCTCCTCGAGATTTTCATTCTCTAAATTTTCAATTATGGCATTATCATTTTCAATCGGTATATTTTCATTTCCTACCTGCACATATTCATTATTTGACTCTATGATTTCATCTTCGACTAATTCATTGCCAACTTGATTGACATTTAACATACCTTGTCTTTTTCTTCGGTGTTCTATTTTTTCCCTTTCCCTATATGCCGCAATGTCTTCATTGGATACCTTCCTTTTGCATTTAGCCTTTTGATGACTGCTGCTCCCCATTCATATGACAATATCGGACACCTAGGGATATATTATCAAACTTTTTTCGATTGATTGGGCTCCAAAATGTGACTTTTCCTAAAACTTGTGAAAAAGACACACAAAAAGTGATGTTGTTAGGTCTGCACTGATAGGAAATATTTTGGGAAAATCATGCTAGTAAAATTGGATATCCGATCTAAGATCGGATACCTGATTTCATATCAGATATCCAATCTTAGCCAGCAAAAAAATATTGAAGGGAAAAACAAATTTATGAGTTATGACTAATCTATAAATATATAATATATATATATATATATATATATATATATATATGAAATTAAATTAAATTAAATTATTATTATTTAATATAATAACTTAACTATTAATATATAATAATATATTATGTTATTATTATTATTATAATCTATAAATACAATATATATTATTATATTATATTATATTATTATTACTACTATATTATTATTAAATATAATAATATAATATATTATATGATCCTTACGAACATATTATAATCGTTTATATGGATTGAAAGGGGTCATAGGATGACCTATGACCCCTTTTGACACATTCCATGATGACATATGTCTCTAGGGGTCCTAAAACCCCTAAGAACATTATAATCATTTATATAGGTTGAAAGTGGCCATATGATGACCTATGACCCCTTTCGACACATTCTATGATGACATATGTCTCTAGGGGTCCTAGGACCCATAGAGAAATATTATAATCATTTATATGGATCGAAAGGGGTCATAGGATGACCTATGACTCCTTTCAACACATTCCATGATGACATATATCTCTAAGGGTCTTAGGACCACTAGGGACATTATAATCATTTATATGGGTCAAAAAGGGTCATAGGATGACCTATGACCCCTTCCGACATATTTTATTACAACATATGTCTCTAAGGGTCCTAAGACCCCTAGGGACATATTATAATCATTTATATGGGTCAAAAGGGGTCATAGTATGACCTATGACCCCTTTCAACACATTCCATGATGTCATATGTCTTTAGGGGTCCTAGGACCCCTAGGGAAATATTATAATCATTTATATGGATCGAAAGGGGCCATAGGATGACCTTTGACCCCTTTTGACACATTGTATTACAACATATGTCTCTAGGGGTCCTAGGACTCCTAGGGACATATTATAATTGTTTATATAGGTTGAAAGGGATTAGAGGATGACCTGTGACCCCTTTGACACATTTTATTACAACATATGTCTCTAGGCACCCTAGAACTCCTAGGGATATATTAAAATTGTTTATATGGATTGAAAGGGGTCATATGATCACCTATGACCCCTTTCGACACATTTTATTACAACATATGTGTCTAGGGGTCCTAGGACCCCTAGGGACATATTATAATTGTTTATATAGGTCAAAAGGGGTCATAGGATGACCTATGACCCCTTTCGACACATTCCACGATGACATATGTCTCTAAGACCTCTAGGAACACATTATAATAGTTTATATAGGTCAAAAAGGGTCATAGTATGACTTATGACCTGTTTTGAAACATTCTATGATGACATATGTCTCTAAGGGTCTTAGGACCCATAGGAAAATATTATAATCATTTATATGGGTCAAAAGAGGCCATAGGATGACCTATGACCCCTTGTGACACATTCCATGATGACATATATCTCTATGGCATCTTAGGACCACCAGAGACATATTATAATCATTTATATAGGTCGAAAGGGGTCATAGGAAGACCTCTGATGCTTTTCAACACATTTTATTACAACATATGTCTCTAGGGGCCTTAGGACCCCTAGGGACATATTATAATTGTTTATATGTATCAAAAGGGGTCATAACATGACCTATGACCCCTTTCGACACATTTTATTGCAACATATGTCTCTAGGGGTCCTAGGACCCCTAGGGACATATTATAATTGCTTATATGGGACGAAAGGGGTCATAGGATAACCTATGACCTTTTTTGACACATTTCGTGATGACATATCTCTCTAGGGGTCCTAGGACCCCTACGAACATATTATAATCATTTATATGTGTCGAAAGGGGTCATAGAATGACCTATGATCCCTTTCGATACATTCCATGATGACATATGTCTCTAGGGGTCCTAATACCCCTAGGGACATATTATAATCATTTATATAGGTTGAAAGGGGCCATAGGATGATCTATGACCCCTTTTGACACATTCCATGATGACATATGTCTCTAGGGGTTCTAAGACCCATAGGGACATATTATAATCATTTATGGGTCGAAAGGGATCATATGATGACCTATGACCCCTTTCGACACATTTTATTACAACATATGTCTCTAGGGGCCCTAAGACCCCTAGGGACATATTATAATAGTTTATATGGGTCGAAAGGGGTCATAGGATGACCTATGATCTATTTTGACACATTTTATTATAACCTATATCTCTAGAGGCCCTAGGACCCCTAAAGACATATTACAATAATTTATATGAGTCGAAAGAGGTCATAGGATGACCTATGACCCCTTTTAACACATTTTATTACAACATATTTCTCTAGGGGTCCTAGGACCCCTAGGGAAACATTATAATTGTTTATATGGGTCGAAAGGGGTCATAGGATGACCTATGACCCCTTTTGACATATTTCATGATGACATATGTCTCTAGGGGTAATTGGACCCCTACAGACATATTATAATCATTTATATGGGTCAAAAGGGGTCATATGATGACCTATGACCACTTTTGACATATTCTATGATGACATATGTCTCTAAGGGTCCTAGGACCCCTAGAGACATATTATAATCATTTATATGGGTTGAAAGTGGCCATAAGATGACCTATGACACCTTTCAACACATTTAATGATGACATATGTCGTTAGGGGTTGTAAGACACTTAGGCACATATTATAATCATTTATATTGGTCAAAAGGGGTCATAGGATGACCTATCACCCCTTTAGCACATTCCATGATGACATGTGTCTCTAGGACCCCTAGGGACATATTATAATCATTTATATGGATCGAAAGGGGTCATAAAATGATGTATAACCCCTTTTGACACATTTTATTACAACTTATGTCTCTAGGGGTCCGAAGACCCCTAGAGACATATTATAATAATTTATATGGGTTGAAAGCGGTCATAGGTCCTTTCGACACATTTTATTATAGCATAAGTCTCTAGGAGTCCTAGGAACCCTATGAACATATTATAATTGTTTTTATGGGTCGATCTCCTTTCGACACATTCCATGATGACATATGTCTCTAGGGTCCTAGGACCCCTATAGACATATTATAATCATTTATATGGGTTGAAAGGGGTCATAGGCCCTTTTGACACATTTCATGTTGAGATATGTCTCTAGCGGTCTTAGAACCCCTAGGGACATATTGTAATCATTTATATGGGTTGAAAGGGGCCATAGGGTGACCTATGACCCCTTTCGACACATTCCATGATGAAATATGTCTCTAGGGGTCTTAGGACCCTTAGGGACATGTTATAATCATTTACATGGGTCGAAATGGGTCATAGGTCATCTTATGACCCCTTTCGACACATTTTATTACAACATATGTCTCTACCCTAGGGACATATTATAATCATTTATATAGGTCAAAAGAGTCATACGATGACCTATATCCCCTTTCGACACATTCCATGATGACATATGTCTCTAGGGATCTTAGGACCCCTAGGGACATATTATAATCATTTATATGGGTCGAAAGGTGTCATAGAATGACCTATGACCCCTTTCAACACATTCCATGACAACCTATGTCTCTAAGGGTCCTAGGAGACCTAGGGACATATTAGAATCATTTATATGGGTCAAATGGGGCCATAGGATGACCTATAACCTCTTTCGACACATTATATTACAACATATGTCTCTAGAGGTCCTAAGACCCCTAAGGACATATTATAATCATTTATATGGGTCGAAAGGGGTCATAGGATGACCTATGACCCCTTTTGATACATTTTATGACAACATATTTATCTAGGGGTGCTAGGACCCTTAGGGACATATTACAATTGTTTATATGGTTCAAAAGGGGTCATAGGGTGACCTATGACCCCTTTTGGCACATTTTATTACAACATATGTTTCTAGGGGCCCTAGGACCCTTAGGGACACATTACAATCGTTTATATGGGTCGAAAGAGGTCATAGGATGACCTATGACCCCTTTCAACACATTTTATTACAACATAAGTCTCTAAGAGTCCTAGGACCCTTAGGGACATATTATAGTTGTTTATATGGGTAAAAAGGGGTCATAGGTCTTTCGACACATTCCATGATGACATTTGTCTCTAGGTGTCCTAAGACCCTTATGGATATATTATAATAATTTATATGGGTCAAAAGGGGTCATAAGATGACCTATGACCCCTTTTGACTACTACATTATCTCAATAGTTTAAAGATTAGAATTTCAGTAATGATGATACAAGGCATTTTCACCTAATGATAAGGATTAAGTTATATGCAAGTCAAGTTACAATGTTTAGGTATATGCATGCCTAACAATGATTATACTAAAATTTTAAATTTGAATTAATGGATAAGTTATGCTATATTGATTTCGTGATTTATGATGATTAAATGTGAGTAGAAATGAATAAATAGTTAATTTATTCAAAAGATGGATGTTTTAATTTATGTAATTTCCCTGGTACATTATATACATATATGCATGTGATTTTCTTGAGCTACTGATGTGTGCAATGAGTGTGCAGGATATTTTAGCTAGAAAATTTAACAGAGAGACAAAAATGAACGCTATGTACCAATTGTGGAAACCATGGTTAAATCTGATGAAAGATGCAAACCTCATTGTTCGTATTTTATTTGTGTCATGGATTTGAATGAATGTATCATTCTGTATTTAGTAAATGTTAATGTTTCGTAACAGTGTTTTTATAGTGTCACTTGACACTTGTGAATTGTATATGCATTCCAACATGATAGTTAGTAGTAACCGTGTAACCTAAATATCTAAATCAGATTAGGTTAGTGACCTTCTTGCTAATCAGTAAGTAATCGAGGTTAATTACCCTAATCAAGATTAGTGTGTAATCTACTTTTTGAAGGTTGTTAGTAAGTCCTAAATTATTCCTAGCTTTTCACTTAAGCATTTGAGGTCATTTTGTGACCAAAAATTGCAACCAAGTTTTTGTTTTTTTTAATAACTAGCCCGTGTTGGTCGCAATTACGACCAATTAGTTTTGTTAGAATTGTGACACACAGGGAAGCATAAAAAAAAAAGAAAAAAAGTGCAAAACATTTCATTTGGCTTTTGCGCGAGGTTCATTTGGCTTTGGCGCGAGTGAGGGTCTCCATCAACATTGGCTCTGCTACAGATCATTTTCATCTGGCTTTGGTGCGAGGGTCTCCATCAACATTGGCGTAAGGGTCATCAACATTGGCATGAGGGTCTCCATCAACATTGGTGTGAGGGCATGTCTTGGCGCGAGGGCATGTCTGATCTGGTGCGTTTGATTGTAGAAATTTTGAGGGCACATCTAAAATTTTGAGGAGTTCCATGTGATTCCATTAGTATCCTGCCTATAGCAGGAACTAATATGTTTTAGGAGAAAGTTGGATCTTTAACTAATTTATGAAAACCATTGCAATGTGCCTTTAAAATAATGTATTGGGTACCGTCGCATGATCATAAAATGGTTAAATTCAGTCGCACATATACTTATATATTATATCAAGTGCATTTTTTTATACTATTCATTTTACCATGCTACTTACTCAAGGACAAAAGTCATTATATTTATTATTATTGAATTTAGCTAAATGAAATGAGTTTTGGTGGGTCTACAGTCTTACTATTTCCTATATTTCAATAACTAAAAGGCTAATGAGTGTTGTCATTTAGTTTGGTTTTCTATTTATATTACCATGTTTTTGGTTTGGAGCAGCGGTTAGTGGATTCCTAATTTTTGATTAGGAATATCTCTTTGGGTGCATTTCATTTCTATTTCCATTTGAAATTGCTTTCAAACAGTCTACTACATTATGCTTTGACATCAGTTGATGGGTTTATGATAGTTTGCATTCATATTAATTGGTTATTGTATAAAATTAAAGTTGGCTCAATGTTTTGATTTGTATAGGCATAACATTCCACTTATTCTCATTTGTGAAGGAACTCCAACCGATCACAATACCATTTTTATCACTAACCATTTATATCAGATAGTGATAAAAATGGTCAGTGGGTCATTCAGAACAGCGGCTTTCTAAAGAATTAGCTTTTATCTCTGAATTTCTAATATTTTACTTGAATTAGATGGTTGCATAGGCATTTATAGGAAGCCAAACAACATTACATAAATCTTTGAAGAGATTGCTTCTCATAGTATTGGGGAACAAATGAGTTGGGTGGCAAGCCACAACACTCATAGTTGAATGCCATTTACACCGCACATCTTTTTGCAAATCTTTTATTCAACAAGACCACATCACACACCATAATAAAAATGGACCTTCCTAAAACTTATTCAATATCTCAATTATATAGCCCATGCAAGACATCGTTTAACATCACAGTCAAAATGGTGATCATGTGGTCAATCTTTCAACTTATTACCATATACTACGGGTATGTCTATTGAGGGAATGATTGGAAAATTGCACAGAAAAATGTAAAAAATTGTATAAAACATGGGTGAATACATAAATATTAAAATGGTGAAACTAAGGGTAGAGATTTTAGGGAGTCAAAGAGATGTTTAGTAACATGATTAGCTTCCGGCATAGATCAAATTACATAATTAGGGATAAGGATTGTAGTATGTAACTCTTTTTTGGGGCATCCTTTTTATGATATGTAGTGTATCATCTCATTAGATTCTTCACTCATACTATGCGACTTTCCACAAACTGCCTATTTGGATTATGTTCATGATCTTAACTATTAGGGGAAACTCTGCACACTTTGTCTTCTCTTGACTGTGGAGGGTTCTAGAATTTTGAACACTTTTGATCTCCTTACGGCTTGAAGAGCCTTATCTTTATCAGGTCTTCTTCCTTTGAAATGGCTGTCATCTAAATTGACAATGAGTTTCTTATCAAATGCAATTGGCTACTTTGCATAATTCACACTAATAGAAACAACAACACCAACTACTTGTTACTTTGCAAGGAAAAAGTGAGCATCTTTTGCACCCCTTTCACAACTTTCATGCAATCCTTTGTGTCTGTTACAAAGTGCACTCCACATTTAATGATTTGTCTTGATAAAAGTCCTCTCCTTGGAAAATAACAAGCTTTTTCATTCTTGAATAGGGCTTGACTACTATTCTACTTATCCCAGGAATGCCATGTAAAACTCTCTGCCATATACTGATATATTCAGGTTGTATTGTGTTTTTTAATGGACACTTTTAATGGATTTCTACCAAGTCACTACTTTAAGAATATGCTCTCTTTCGTCAATATTACTTTCTAGGACAGTTACTAAACTTTTTATGTCAATACTTCAGTTAGAAATATGCTTTCTTGTTCAGCAACACAAAATCTTCCTTGTCTTCATAATTTTGTAAAGTTCTATGATGCTCATCTTGCAAAATCAACCTTGAAATTTTTAAAAATTCATTGAAACATAATGCATATTCCTTGTTTCTTTTATCATATTTCATTATTCCACAAAGTTTTTCTCATGATCAAATCATACAATTACATACCCTGACAGTTCCTTAAATCAAATTAGCATACATATAGAAAAAATGCACGGAGATGGCAAGTTGTGAAAGAAATCATATAGGGCTGCAACGTGGGCATCCTGTATTAATCCTTGAAACCTACCATCTAATTCTTGTCATTTTATTTGGAGAAATCTTTAATTCCACCACCTATTTAGAATTTGTAACTGCATGCCAATCAGGACAAAACAAAATTCTTAATAGAAAGTAAGGTCACTATGGTAACATTTTTCAATGCCAATTTTATAAATTCAATTGTGTTTATTTTTAATTTTAAGACTTTATATTACTCATTTGTTTTTTCAATTTAAGATTGCCAAAAACTCTAGTCATTCAAGTTTCTCAGTATAGCCGCCCAACATAGACACAAATCTATAAGTACAATGGACCACTGAAAATTTGAACCTTGATGACAGCCTCACCTATCTATTTTGACCTAGCTCTAAATAGAGCACCATAATGTCAATTAATATTTACTTTAATATATTTTTATTATAGTAATATATTATAAGAAAAAAATAAATCTTTACAAAAAGAAATTAATACCAAAATATTTCTTATGAAAAAGATATAGGCTAGTGTAAATGTAAAAAAAATTAACTAATTTTTTCAGATGTTAAAACTAGCACATATGTGAATTTAAAAGATTTATTTATATAATCTATTAATATTTTCTTTAAAATTTATCTTGACTCCAAGGAAAAATCTAAGGAGTGAGCAAACATAAATTTGAGTGGTAAATGGATCCACCTAGGATTCTATTGGAAGCCAAAGTGGATGCCCGTATTGCTGTTCTTTTTACTAAAATAGATTCAAAATTCATAAGCTTATATTAGATAAAAGGGAAAACTTTATACAAATTGTCAAAAACTTGTGACTGTCAAATACAGGGCCTTTGATCATTTCTGCCATAAACATTCAATAGAAAAATCTCTTGTCCATAAGTTTTGGCTTCCTTACACTTACAGACACCTCAATTCTGATTTATATATCTAAATTAAGAATCATGAAAATTAATTATAGTTCATAATTTTTTTCTACTTTCTGAGATCTATATAATTCTGATGATGGGTGTGATTTCAAAAATTGATAAAAGCAATTTGAGACAATCAAATTAAATTGTAAATTTTTCATCTTGGAAATCTTAGATTTGAATCTATTGAAACTTAATACATAATAACAAAAACATTTATAACAAAATCTACCTGAGCTTTGAAGACAAGTGGTTCATAGTAAACTGACAAATCCTCAAAATTGAGTATAGAAAGACTTTCAGGCCACTCTCCAGACAGAATCTCTTCCACAATCTCAATCCTCTCCTCTCTTTCCACTTCCACACTTTTACTTGAACTCACATTGAATGCATACCTCACCTAACCTCTTGATTGCCTTCTCTTCCTTTCACACTAAGATACTTGTGTTGATAATAATGGTAGTGCAGCAAATGCTACACACTTCAATTTCACTGCATTTACCAAAGACATTGGTTGTTCCTCTCTACTTTATTATACTCAATTCAATATCTCTTGCATTTTGAAATTTATATAGCAAATTAAATGGGCCATACTGAAATAAATGAAAGCTAAATGGTTTCAGAATTCAACTTCATTTCATGCAGATATACATTGAATCTTATCTTATATGTGGGTCCATTTTAAGACACATGTCTATACATTGGCAAAGATTTGGAATGCCTTGGCGCATTCCTCTGAATTATCGTGTAGTGGATAAGATGGACTAAGCTATTGAAAGAGATTGATGGTAAATTCTGTGGACTTTGATTTGCATGAAACGACTACATATTACAAGTGGCTTCTGCAATGGAGGACAAACTATTTTTGACTCTTGTAAAACAATTGGCTTCTATCATGGAAAGTGAGGAAGCTAAATTTTAGGGGCTTCAAATGAAGCCAAATCTTTGAATGAAGGTCCCAAGGGGCTTCACTCAAAGCCTCCATGCCGATATTGGTGTGGGGGCTTTGAATGAATCTTAGGGCTTCATTCAAATCTGACATGCAGACCTCGTTCATACTCCTAATAACCGATCAGAAAAGCTTTTAAATCCAACATTTTTTCTTTCTTGTCCCATGGTTTCATGTATGATTTGGTGGACTAGGGCACTAAGAGGGAAGTTAGTAACATCATACCTTGCATCAACATCTCCGTCTATGGTGCATGAGCACCTAACTCTTATGAAGTACAACTCAGCAACTGTTTGACAAGCTTTAATAGTTGACATGTAATGGGTGATTGGTGTCAGGCTACTGCGTATGCATTAATCCCGGTCTTGAATGCAAAAGAAACTGTGAATTCACTAAATAGGATTAAACTTATTTTTGTTGATTTAATATATTTGATTTGAGAATGATGGTCTAATGATTTGAGATAAATAGTTGAGAGACAGATGGAGAGAGAGATAACACAAGTGATAGAAAGACTCCTAGATAATATTCTTGAGGATAATGTGTATTATAGTCCTTACCATGTTTTCCTTTGATCTACCAAAAGGATGGTGGTGTCCTGCAAATGGCATGGCTCTTTCTACCACTTGTATTATCTCTCTCTCCATCTGTCTGTCCATTCTTTCTCTCAGATCATCTGACCAACATTCCCAAATCAAATCTTGACCCTATTTAGTGGATTCACAACATAAACTTCAAATGCATCTCTTATCAAATATGTAGATTTCACAATAGCTAAGAAACATAATTGTAGGCATCATGGTCACATTTTTTTGGAAACATAATTGGGTTGTGTACCCAAGCAATGCAAAGCAACTTCCACACCTTCGATTCCAAGTCGAATTCATCTGTAAGAATGATCGCTTGCCAAAAATTGTTGAATACATCTGTAGCTCATGAATACAAGGTCCTCCAAAAAATTTATTCAACAACTGTTGGCAAGCGATCATTCCTAGCTCATGAATATAAGGTCCTCCAACAAATCTATTTAACAGACATTGGCAAGCGATCATTCCTAGCTACTTTTGTTTTATAAGGTTTGTCTCAATCCCAATAGGTTGTAGTTTCATTTTCTAGATGCACTTTGTCGCTTGGGTATAAAACTCAATTACATTGATTCCAAAAAAATGTGACCATGATGCTTACAATTATATTTCTTATTTGTTGTGTCCTAAGATCCCTTATGACCCTTTACGACCATTTATGATCCCTAAGAATAAATCTTAGAGCTCTTAAAATGTCATAAAGGGTCATAAGAGACTCCTAGGAGGGGCCATGATGAGCTTCCACCTTCACGTGGTTGGCCCTATTAAGTAGAGAATGCTATAGTTTTCACAAAACAAAGAGAAGCTCAATAATTTAAGGTCTTAGTCCATAGAAAAATTAAATTAGACTTATTATCCAAAACACTTAAAAAACATGCACATAAACATGGTAGGCACTAAATAGAGATAGTTGGAAGAGAATTAAAAACAAATTAAGGATTATGTTATTTTAAGAAATATTTAAATAAAAATTATAAATTGAGTTAAATCAATAAGTATTCGTTTCTACCTTTTCTAATATAAATTTAAATATTGAATGGTCTCTCCTTTATATCTTAATCCTTCAATACTCATAACTCTTTATTGCATTCATTTTGATCACTCACTAAACTTAATTAAATTATAATTATATTACATGTTATTTTAATTTTTTATATTTTTACTTTTTATTTTTATTATTGAATTTCATGTCAAAAAGGGGACATTATAGTGAGATGCATTACAATATAGCAAAATAACAAGAACATTATTGAAACAAACTAATACAACATTTAGATTATAAAATCATACTACTGCAACAACACAAATTAACCTAATAGAAAGCATAGAATACCATTCCCACAATGACTGAACATTTACCCACTAAACTACACCTCTTCTAAATAATGTAAGATGCTGATAACACATTGATACTGACATCACACATGTCAAATTAGACTGATACACACTAAAATCCATCCCAATCAATTGTAGCTAACATTTGGATGCACACTTATAATTGATGTCAATCAGAATATTGAAGGTCTGGAATAGGGCATAGTGGCTCCTGATACAATAGGTACAAACTCGTAGAAAGCTCACCAGATTCGCCAAAGTCTACATAACTAAGACTTAGCATCAAAGGTTCTCCCTAGGCACCTCGAGACCACCAAATATTCTCCCCAAAATAGGATCCATTCATCTTCAAGCTCTCACATACTTGCTCCACTGGGTACAACACCCCATAAAGGTCATCTATTCACTTTCAACTTGGACAGCCTACAATATGGTCTTTGTATACAGTTCATTTTTTGTCATTTCATTATATGGTTTGAACAAGTGTGGAAAAAAATCAGATTTTTATTATGAATTTTCTGTTCACCAATCTATGTTAAAATAATCAACAAGGTCACTTTCCTAATACTTTATGAACTGGATGCTATTCGCAAGGTCAGTTTCCTAATACTCACTATAGTACTTTTTATTCAATTGAGATAGACACGGCTTATTAGTTTGTTTGTATTCTCTTTGGATTTTGTTAAAGAAGACAACTGAATGCTAAATGATGAACTAAAAGTTTTGTGGTGTCAATAGGCTTGTGCATCTCTTGAGCCAAATTACCAGCCCCAGTGACATTTGTTGTTGTTCAAAAGCAACACCATACTAGACTATTTGCAAACAACCATGCAGATAGGCATTTTATAGATAGACTTGGGAACATCTTGCCAAGTCTTCAATACATAATAAAGCAACTAAATTTCATAAATTATTTTTTTGATAGTCGATTTGTTTAAATATTTCCCACCAAAAATTACTTAGTACATCTCATCTTTTTTCTGCACAAAAGCTTGCAGTTCTGAAGAATCTGATAGTGAAGAATTTGAAGAAGATATTGTAGCAAAGGTATATTTGGTGTTCTTTTTAAAGTGAAAATGTGATTGGAAATTTTGTATATTGTCATATTTCACTTGCACAAAGGTCAAATTGTAAATAGAGGTGAAGTTGTATGGATTTAAGTTTCTTCTTCATTATTTATAATGCTCTCGATTCCTCCTTTGTAGCTGTAAAAATACTTGTTTATTTTCACCTTTCTAGATACCCTTTACCAGGTTCTTCAAGATTCTAAAATATCTTTGGCTGACCCCACTCCAGCATGTCCTAACTCCTACTTGGTTCAGAGACCTAACTCCTTTTTATATGTGTCTTCCTCTTACTACTCCATCTGCAGGTTGCAAACAAATCATCCTTCTTCCACCAACGAGTCATTCCATTCAAGAAAGACCATGTCTGATGATATTAATGCAATAAAAAATAGGGAGGCAATTGCTAGACTGTAGTCTAACTTAAAAATAAAAGGTGATGGAATATGCTATTGTCCTTGCAAAATGTGTAAGGGCTTAAAGATTCGAAGATATCTAATCACAACAGCTGAGCAACATTGTAGGCAACATGGTCACATTGAAGGGGGAAACAAGTATCGCCCATTGGTATGTATTTTAATAGTTTATAAATTACATGAGACATGATTTGATGATGACATCATGGTCATGGTTAATATAAGGTCATCATTTTCATATAGGTCAACATCCTTGAGTTTCATGTTATGGACCATGACAATTCAGAGAATGCAGTTTTCCAAATGAGGGAACATGGAGGTGTGAATATTGAAGTAGAAGGTAATAATACCATGGAAGAAGATCAGGATGATGAAGATCATGATGATCAAAATGATCACGATGATCAAGATGATAATGATGATAATGATGATGGTGATGATTCATAGAGTTTGATGTACCTTTACTTGAGAAGGCAAAGCAGCCCCTATATGAAGGCTCCAAAACAACTCTTCTTGCCGATGTATTGCTATTGGTGAACTTGAAGGTAATGAATGGTTTATCCAATGTAGCAATGACACGTATGTTAAGGTATGTCATCTTCTTTCATTATTTTACTCATAACTCCCTTACAATTAACATTGGGTTCATGTAGCAATTAATATTCTTTAAATTAAGAAATTATATTTTTGGTCATAGGTTGATAGCTGAGTGTTTGTTACCACCATCAAACATTCTACCTTGCTCATACCGAGAATTATCTACCATCATGAAAGATATTGGAATGGAGTATCAAACAATAGATGCATGTCTGAACAATCATATCATATATTATAAACAACATGTATTTGCAACACAATGCCCTACTTGTCATATCAGTAGATATCAATCAGATCTATTAACAAAAGAGGTGCCTTGCAAGGTTCTTCGGCATATTCCCATTATTCCATGTCTGCAGTGATTATTCAAGTGCAATAGCTTGGCACAATTTATGGATTACCATGCACACAATAGAAGGCAAGATGACATTATGTGAATGCTTGTAGATGGTTCGGCATTTAAGGAAATAGAGGAAAAATGACCACACTTTGAAGAAGAATCTTGTAATATCAAACTTTCATTGCCAGCAGACAGTGTCAATCCTTATGGAGAGATGAGATCTACTTACTCAGTGTGGCCTATTTTTGTTATCAACAATAACATACCTCCTTGGTTGTCCATAAAGAGAGAGCACATAATGTTGACACTGATTGTTCCAGGTATTTTTTGATTTAGTGGTCATCTAAATTAATTATGTAATGTTTTTGCTCATTCAACTAGGTAAGTACCAAGTCAAAGATATCAACGTATATATTGAACCCCTTATCGACGAGTTGGTGGTGTTATGGAATGGGGTTACTATATATGACATGTGTAGACCAATAGGACAAAGACAATTTCAATTTCATGCAATGCTTGTATGGACAATACACGATGCCCCTGGGCTAACACATTTTTGTGGTATGTTCTCTTCTTGACACCTCTTTTTTGGTATGTCAAAGTTAACACATTTAATCCAATTATAAACGATCTTGTAGGTCTTCAAACAAAGGGTAAATTTGCATGTCCAGTTTTTGGTCCAAAGACAAAATCTCATCATTGAAAAAGTTTAAGAAAGTAGGTGTTTGATGAGAATAGACACTTTCTGCACAGAAATCATAAGTACCGAATTATCAAAAAACATCTTTTCAATGGTCTAGAAGAGACTACATTAAAGCCAAAGAGAATGACACCTCGCCTATGAAATTTGGCATACAATAAAATAAATTGTCGAGGTCATGTCATTCCATTTGATGCTTTTTGTTTCAAATTTATATTTTGATATTGTGTTTTGTTTACTGATGATGTGATTGATGGTTGTGAAGGTCATCAAGACATCAATGTCCGACTTCCAAAAGGACTAAAAATTTATCCTACACAATTTACTAGGTTGCCATACTACGAGCAACTCCCAATTGTGCATTTGTTTGATCCTATGCATATTGGAAAGAATGTAGCAGAGACATTATGGAAAATCTTGGATGGAAGGCGTGACAAAGATCAAATTGTCAAAACTTGTAGTGACATTGAAGAATCCAACCATGCAATGAAAAATGGTATTTGACTAATTAACAATGGAGACCGGATTGATACAAGTGCCCTTAGTTGGTTATTGTCAGAGTAGCAGAGCAATGCTATAAAAGAAGTCATAAAAAAAATACGATTTCCCAGAGGATTTGCTGCGAACATAAACAATGTCATATCAAATAAAAGTGAATTTGGGCCAGGGTTGAAAACACACGATTGACATACATTTATTAAGGTAATTCATGTTATTTTGTATTCACTATATATTTACTGCATGTAGTTTCAATTGCATTCTTTTATAAAATATTGACAAGATCATTTTACAAATATTGCAGTACGTTCTACCTCTATCTCTCCGACACCACTTTGCCAACAATGTCAAATAGGTTATCTATGATCTTGGAAAATACATGAGGTGGTTGTCATCTAAAGAAATCAATAAAGAAGATATTAAATATTGGAAGAGAAAAATTCCTCTTTTGATGTGTGAAATTCAAAAGTGTCTACCTCCAAGTTTTTTCAATGCACAAGAACACTACCTCATACATCAAGTTGAGGAGATTGAGTTGTGTGGACCTATACCAACCAGGTCAATGTGGATGGTTGAGAGGCACTTGAAATTTTTGAAAGGCTTGGTTTGACAGAGAGCACATCTCGAGGGTTCTATGGTGGAGGGATATATGGTATACCAGACCATGGTGTACATTACTGAATATCTTTCGAAGTTTGCAGCAAACATCCATGTAGATCATATTTGGGATCCCAAATCAATTAACAAATTCGAAGGGGAGTACTTGATGGGAAAAGGTAGATCAAGGAAAGTGAGAGGTAAATCTAAGATTTTATTGTAGTTAATTAATTCATATAAATCTTCAATATAAGTTATTTTTAATTGGCGTATTTATTTGAAATAGGTGGTCAAGAGTGGGATGCAATACATTTGTATATTGTGAACAATCTTGATTGGATGACGGAATGGATTGAACGATGTCAACAAAATGGTTGCTCATTAACATGGGAAGGTGTTGCTTCATTGGTTACAGAAGCTCATCGTAATGGAGATTCCAATGTTATGCCGATGGTAGTTGATCTAGTAAATGGTTTAAGAGGTGGAGAGGTACGTAGAAATTTATTAATGATCATAACTCGACATATGTTTCATATCAACTCACGATGCAAATAATTTACACAGACTTCAAAAATTGCAGGTTAAGCACCACAAAGCTATGTACTATCATGGCCACAAATTTTGCATAAAAAGGTTGGATGACACAAAGAAAACTTGTGATTCTGGGATAACTGCAGTTTTCAAGGTCACCAATATATCATCTAGAATAGAAATACATCCTCAACAATCTCAAAATCAATACTATGGCATCTTGGATGATATAATTGAGTGTGAATTTAACACCTTCAAAGTAGTTCTATTCGTCATCAAATGGTATAGGTTACGACTAAATCAAAATGATCCATACAATGATAATGGATTTACAATGATCAATACAAGGTCATTTGAGGCAGTTGGAGATGAGCCCTATGTTCTTCCAAGCCAATGTGAGCAAGTGTTTTACTCAGAGGTTCCAAATAAATAGGGTTGGTCATTTGTTGTTAGACATGATCCAAGAGGAAGGCCGATAAAGTATAATGTTATGGAAGAAGAAGATATTGAAGATGATGAAGAAGCAGATGATGGAGATCAAGATGATGGTGATGACGATGATGGTGATGGTGATGGTGATGATGCTGATGATGATGGTGATGATGGTGATGGTGATGATGGTGATGATGATGGTGATGATGGTGATGATGATGGCAATGATGATGGTGATGATGGCGATGATGATGATGATGATGATGATGATGATGATGAAGATAATCAATGACTACAAACGTCGTCACCCCTTCTGTTGATGATCTTGCATTCCATATATAAGGTTAATTTGTTCATGTTTACAATGTTGCATATTGTTCATGTTGTCTTCTAAGTTATTTGTGGCATACACGTATCATGTAATTTTTAGCAAACTTAAGATAAATTATTAACATATGCAGGAAATTTGATTATATATTTATTGTGTTCATTTTTAATGATTACAACATATGTTATTTATAGTTACCAATGTTTATGTTGTGTCTGATTATGACCCTTTTTGCAAACAGTCAATTGACTACAGGTACATCGTCACCCCTTCTGTTGACATGTTTGCGATGTTTCCTATTGTTCATGTTGTCTTCTAAGTTATTTGTAGCATTTAGCTAACTTAAGGTAAATGATTAACATATTCAGGAAATTTGATTACATATTTATTGTGTTCATTTCTAATGATTACAACATAGGTTATTTATAATTACCAATATTTATATTGTGTCTGATTGTCACCCTTTTTTCAAACAGTCAATTGACTACAGGAGATTTGACCCGTTTGGCGTGGATTGTGCACAGTGACATGGATCAACAGGTATAAGTCAATAAATAGACATAATTTTCTTATATTCTTCTTGTTTATCATTGAGAACGTATGTTATAAATAGACATTATATAATCATATAATGTATATATAGACAAAGAAGGTCCGTATAGAAATATAATTGTATAATCACTTTCAACTTACTACATTTTATATATGTCAATTTCACTTTCCATTTGATGGATTGCAGGACCCACCAAATAGGTACTTGTTAGATCTATCTACATCGAATGAGGGAAATGAGGAAATGGTAGATGAAAGCTCTACATGTAGTATGACTAAAAGAGGGAGGTCAACTAGAGGTCAAAAGAATAGAAAAAAATTTGATAAACGCATGCAATTTTTCCTTGCTAATGGGGGGTCATGTTCTTATGATGATGAGACCAAAGACAACATCAAGGTACCCTTTTGGTACTCACACATTGAGAAAGAATGGATACCCAATGAGCTACCTCCAATTAACATAGATTTTTGTGTTAATGAGAGGATATATCGCATTGCTCCATCCTCATTACATGGTTTGGGCCTATTTTTCATGGATGGGATAAAGGTATGTTACAACAAAGTTGTAGAATTGTTCAAGTATGTCGGTCCATGTTACAATTACAATGATTGGATGTGGATTGTTTGATATAAAAAAAGTATGCATAGGTATGGGGTATCAGCTAATTATATACAACGGAAAGAAAATGATCAAAGTAAAAGATTTGCTATGTACATTGATGGGAGACCAAAAGCAATAGGTAATATTGCAGGTTTTATAAATAGCACGCGACATTCTTGAACTAGTAAGCAACCCAATTGCATTTTTGAGGCGCGTGAGGGGAATGAAGTTTTTGTTTGTGCAATAAAATCAATAAGTGCAGGGGAAGAACTGCTAATTGATTACCATTTAAATCACATAGATACAAACAAAGTTACTATCATGAGGGCTGTAAGTACTATTTACCATTTTGTTAATAAGTTTTTTTTTGCTGTCTATTGCTTTTAGTTAGCTGAATTTTTTATGTTTAATCTTTGTGACAGGATGATATGGATCTGATAGATGATAGAGGTCACCAGGATGCTACTCCCACCCCTTCTTCAGCGAGGGTAAACCTTTTTGAAATTGTACAAATTAGATAGTTGAAAATTTTTATATTATTACGCTATTTTATTTACGATTTTTGAGTTTTTATGATAGTTTTACTGATATTCCTCTCACAATTTGATGTTCAGGATAAGGGTAAAGTAGCAACAGTAAGCACCGAGCCACTAGCTATGCATTCTGATGAGGATATTGCTGATACTCCCAATTTCATAAAAATATTGAAGAAAAAAATTAGGCAAATTAATTTAGAAGGAATGAGAATTTTGGATGAGGAAAATATGGAACCCGGGGAGATGAGGAAGAGGCTATCAAATTTGAAAGCGCAAGCTCAGCATTATGAAGTAAGCTCCAATGAATATTTAGTTATAACAAAAGTTCAATAAAGATTTATATTTTATAATATTTTATGTTGTGAAGTAAAATATGTAATATGTGCAAAAATACTTTATTGATGCAATTTTTTTAAAGAGTTGTACGAAACTTTAACTACTAAATTCTTGTTATACAGGAATTTTTGGGAATTGATCCAGAACCTGGTCAAGGACAATGCGGTGAGGGCAGTAGTAGTAGTGCTCCGGCTACCACTGGTAAAATAATCTTTTAGTTGACAAGTTAGAACGAATTTTTTATTTTGAACATTCAAAACTTCTTAACTCTTACTTTTATTATTTCAGAATGTCTTTGCTAACAATGTATTGTTCAAGTCATCTAGTGCAAGAGACTCCTATGAGGTTGACAGATGCCCGTACGAGATTGCCGACTGCAATGTCGGCAACAACGGGACATCTAGCTAGTAAATCCTTGTTTTGCTATTTTTGGTTTTGTGTTAATTAGGAGTTGATAATATGTACTTTAATTTTGGGATGCATCACATACTGTATTGTTTTTTTTGTAGTAGGAGATGCACCGTCTGGTACGCTACCAAATGCGGATCATAGTACATCTATTGGTGATAATTCACTGTTATTTCCTGGAGCTACCCATGTTTCTAGCACGGGATCTATGGAGACATCGTTGTTGATTGACGATAATGAATTAATGCCTTTGAAATGTCCTAAACTTCTAGGTACTTTAAATAATTATTTTTTATATTTTAATAAGGATTTTCTTGCAAGATGTAAACATGATAGGAAGTGGTGAATGCAAGGGCTTTTAATGTGGAGTGATGCCTCATGACCTTCTTTAGTGTGTCGTATTGTGCAAGTTGTTTAATTATTATGGAATTCCTTTTTATTAGGGGTTTGGTAGGATCATCTGAATTATCAATGACCTTTTGTCTATACAAGTAATTCTCTAGTTTAGTAATTTGGTACATTGCAATTTCATGCTTTTAGTAGAAGATACTAACCAATTTTTCTACAGAGAACCAAAAGTGGGAGTCTTCTTTCATATGATTCATTTTAATGGTTTTCACTATTAATTATCCCATGACATTTTTTACAGGAAATGATACATTTTATAAGAGGCTTTATGACCTCACGCTGCGAAGATTCGGGCCCACCATACGTACAAGGTTGCTATACATCATAACTGAACTAATTTTATCCCACTATTTTTTTTCATATCATTAATTGGTGCAACATTTTTCCTTTCATTCGAGTCTTTTCTTATACTAGCTATATCTAACAATTTTGTGTTTTTTCTTAAAAGGTGGAACTACCAATCTCAAGAATTAAAAGATGAGCTCATCAAAGATATAGAGCATGAGTTTGGTAGAAATATTTTTGATCGTAAGAAATTGTTACAAAAAGCTGCTAGACATCTTAAGGTTGTGAGGGACACATATAGGAAGAGCCTCCTCCACAACCTGAAGTATGAGCGTCCTCCCTTTGTTTCAGTGAGGGACTAGAATGAGTTCATTTTGGATGCAAAGGAGAAAGGGCAATGTCCAAAAGAAAGTACACCAGCAAATCCAAAAAGGTATGCAATAGTATTAACTACTAGTACATTAATGAGAAAATTTAGGGTTCAACTTCAGTATCAACAATTTCAACTAGCTCAATTTAATCTATCTATTGATGAAAGGTATGTAATTCATATGCTGACACAATTGCTTATAAATCTCAATCTCAATCTGGGCATAAATCCTACCTAAGATATATTGACAAAATGAAGCCCTTTATTCATATTTAGTGACAAATTTTAGAGCCTATGTCTCCTATGGGTTCTTTTCTCAAATTTTATCTTTGCTGAACTCAAACTCGAATTCAACTAAGAAATTCCTACTCAAAGTTGTGACAACCAAATCTTGTGATATGATGTACCATGTTAGATTTTGAGTCATAAAAATAGGCAACGCCTTGACCACTATACTTGTTGACTTTCCCTTTCTTTTACAATAATTGCTCGCTATCTTGAGTTTCCTATCCCCTGTTTTCTTTTGGGTCATGTGTGCATCAAATCTGCACTTAATCTGCATGTAAATCTTGATGAAATCCATCATTGAAGATATCAAGTCCTATATTCTGTAGTATTCTGTTAACTATGATAACAGTATATAATGTTTTCATTAGTGATTATTATTTTATACTGTCATCAATTCCATTTTGTGCTTTGTTGCATATCAAAAAAGAAGTGCATATACACTATACATCAGATTTAAGTGTGAAACATCACAAAATCTAATCTCTATCTTCAGATAACAATGTAGTATGAGAATCCTAAAGAATTTAAAGCTGAGCATTTCCACCACATCTAAAATCCATTCTTCTTTTTTAGTATTTTCCGTTGCTGCTGAAGCTTTGATCACATGGATTATGTGTCTATACCCAACCAATAGATTATCCTTTTTAGGGAATCCCTGCTTTTTCTCTTGTGGAAACTCTAAAGATGGAAACTCATTAAGAGATTTTTCCTGATATCACCCTACTTCCAATCTTTCTCTTCCATTCCTTAGCTCTTTGCAAGCTCACAAAAGGCATATCAGCTTTGGTAACATGTTAATTATTTGTGTGTAGACTAATTCAAACACATATATCAGTGAAGTAAAGAGATAAAGTACCAAGCCTAACACATCTACCTTGGGGGAGCACTCTTAAAATACAACATAATGTACAACAAAATTCACAGTGTGTACAAATGACTTTTCATGTGATTTGAACCTTCACCTGCACCTCTTGTTCCTTCACATTCTCATCCTTTTGAATTCAATATTTCTCGCTATGCTGTTTTGTCAAAATCCCTAAAATAGGAGTTATTTCTCCAACATACTACCATGCATAATCCTCAATTTTTCTATTTAAATTTTATTATTGTAAATATAAAAGGTATGTAATTCATATGCTGACACAATTGCTTATAAATCTCAATCTCAATCTGGGCATAAATCCTACATAAGATATATTGACAAATGAAGCTGCTAATATGTTCTCTCTGTGACCAAAGGCACTCACCCTTATAAAACCTTCACCTTCAATTTAATCTATCTATTGATGAAAGGTATGTAATTCATATGCTGACACAATTGCTTATAAATCTCAATATCAATCTGGGCATAAATCCTACATAAGATATATTGACAAATGAAGCTTCTAATATGTTCTCTCTGTGACCAAAGGCACTCACCCTTATAAAACCTTCACCTGCGAGTCCAAACCCACTTCCTGGAGTTGTAACTATATGTGCTTTCTCAAGGATCTCAGTAAAAATATCCCATGAATTTTGACCAAGAAATCGAACCCATACATATGGCGCATTTTTTCCTCCAAAGACATCAAACCCAAGTGAAGTAAATATTTCCACAATTATTCTAGTATTCTCTTTATATCATCTAACATATTTCAAACTTTTCATAGGTTGCAGGACACATCAAAGGCAACAAAGGCGAGGCTGGAAAAGGTTGGGTAGCACAAACTTGGCTCTGGGGGATATTCGAAAATCAAAGCACGTGTTGTAAGTAGCAATAAATGAATTGCAAAGAAAAATTATTTATAAAATGCAAATAATTTTGTTAATTAATAAAAAAATGCAGGGCGTTGATTTTAATTTGGAGGCCACAGAAGAACACAAAAAAATTGCCTTCAAGCGAGGCTATGCAGTGGTGGCTGAATGCCTACGGCAAGCTTCCATCGCCCCAACCGAACAGTCTCCTACATCATGTGCACAGGTAAATATGCCAAAAAATATATTAGAAATTGAATACTTGAGTAAAAATTTATTTGATTATAATGTGCATGACATTGCAATGCAGCCTGTTAATCCTGACACAGATCATACGTAGCATCATGAAACCCCTAATGTGCATCGTACCATCGATGGAGGTGCTCATTTTTTATTTAATACTAATTATGTAATTATTAATAAAATTTAACATCTTTAATTGAACTTGGTGTAACCTTTTTGTGTTGAGGATATAGAATCATGTCGTGTTGAACGAGTGCTAGAGGATGTTCAGACTGATCAGCAGGTAGATCATGTGGCACATTCAAGTAAATAAAATCTATGTTTTGTTCTTTTAAATTAATTTTTTGATTTATAGTTCTTTTACTTAAATAAAAACTCATAATTCACTAATATAAAATGGTGGGAATTTAACCTCATGAAGTACTTGTTATTGCAGCAGACCCCCCTTTGGTGTAGTGGCCTCATGGTGTTCTTGAACGGATGAGGAGGAGACATGTGTTAGAACTAGTAGAGGAGGGGGATCCTATCAAGGACATTGATATTCCTCTTAGAAATTTTATCAGAAAAAGAAACGGCAAGAAAGAAAAAAAGACATGACTATTCATGAATGACTTACTCTTGAATATTGTTAATGAATATTGTGTTAATGAATTATTCATGAATGACTTACTCTTGAATGTTGCGTGTTAATGAATTATTCGTGAATGTTGTGTGTTTATGAATTTTATGTGTTAATGAATGTTATCATGTGATTATAATGATTGAATGTTATATTTCAAAAATGGATGAATTGAATGTTATTAAATGTTAATGGGGATGACGAGGACATTGATATTCCTCTTAGAAATTTTATGAAAAAAAGAAATGAAAAGAAAGCAAAAAGGATATGATTATTCATGAATGACTTACTCTTGAATATTGTTAATGAATATTGTGTTAATGAATTATTCATGAATGACTTACTCTTGAATGTTGTGTGTTAATGAATTATTCATGAATGTTGTGTGTTTATGAATTTTATGTGTTAATGAATGTTATCATGTGATTATAATGATTGAATGTTCTATTTCAAAAATGGATGAATTGAATGTTATTAAATGTTAATGGGGAATTTAGAGTGATGTTAGGGGGGGGGGGGGGAGGGGCCAAATGAGCTTCGAGCTTCACGTGGTTGGCCCTGTTAAGTAGAGAATATTTAACTATTCTCGAAACCAAGTGAAGCTCAAACTTTAAAGATAAGCTTATAGTTAATAGTGACAACCAATTAGCAAGTCAAAATGAAGTTCTTCATTACAGGTACCTTTTTAGTTCTTAAAGCACGATATCATGTTTTAATATTGTATAGTTTTTTTCTCTTAAGTTAAAGTATTCTTTTACTATAACAACATAATTTATGACCATTTTAGTAACTATTCTAACATTGCTTTATGAAAAATCCTGTTTCTCAGATGTTGAGCATGGCTACAGTTGTGCAATTGGCATTTCAGAGTATTGGTGTGGTTTATGGGGATATAGGAACATCACCACTTTATGTGTATGCGAGTACTTTTCCTGATGTTATCAAACATCCTGATGATGTTCTTGGGGCTTTGTCTTTGATCATATATTCTCTCACTCTTTTGCCCCTCATCAAAAATGTCTTCATTGTATTGTGGGCCAATGATAATGGAGATGGTAAGATTATAATAGCTCTAGTTTCACTTTGTTTTTAGGTCAAAGTTTGATCTTTTTGATGTGAAAAAATGTGTTCTAAGTTTAAAGGGACACCTTCATTTGCAAGTGGAAAGTTTTCTCTTTATTCTTTGATTTGCCGCCATGCAAATGTCGGCATGATACCCAATCACCAGGAAGAAGACAAGAAACTCTTCTCATATACACTTGAAGTTGCAGGTAGACAACCCAATAGAGCCATTAGGATAAAGGAAGCTCTTGAACAAAGTAACTTTTCCAAGAGATGTTTGTTAATACTAGCCCTTGTGGGGACTTGTATGGTTATAGGAGAGGGCATCCTCACCCCTTGCATCTCTGGTACATATTATTGTTTTTACAATATGTAATGCTTTTTGTTGTTATTTTTCAATATATTGTATGCTTGTTATATCAATGTTTCAATAGTGTGATCTATTATCATATGTTAGGAATCAAATGATCTCGAAGTCTACTTAATTCACAATAAATCCCTTAGATTGTACAAAATTTGTTAAATTTTCCCTTTCATTTGTTCAAGTAGTTTCACTAACACTTAATTTGTTGATATATTTTTGTTCTTTCAACAGTGGAGAGAATCAAAAGGGTGGACAAGTCACTCAACCAAGGTGAGTTTTTGGCATTTGCTCACATTATAATATTTGAGATGGGTAGGAAGAGTGGGTCATTTATTGAAATAGGAAGCACCCAACATATAAATTTGGTGTATAAAAGTTAATTGTATATTGGTGCATCCTAGACATTAGACAAATTGGATAACAATTGCTCATTCCTTCCAAAAGTATCTGACTTTATTATGAGATAATTATCTCTTATTATGAAGTCTTGCAGCCCTTGAGTTAGTCATGTAGTTGAGACTTATCTTGTCATCCACACATACATCCCTAACTGCTAGTTAACCTTTTCCACAAGAATTGTATAAGATTCCTCTAGCATTATTCTTTATATCAAGAATCTTTTGGTATATGTTAAGGTATGCGAGATTCAGAAGTGGGTGTCATTTTGAGATTTGATCCTAGGAATCCTCCATAAAACTATTATTGAGACTTAAACTCATTTCTTTGGCAATGATTTATTGCATTTAATAAAAGATTATTCAATTGCATTCGATAACTGCTCATGTCTAGTGTAAGATAAGATGACCTCATTAACTGGTTGATCGGTTGTCATTTGGAGGATTAACCCTATCTCAAATTTTACTTAATCAAATATGAAGGGATCCCTATTTTTTTTCTTTCCTCCACTTTGCTTGGAAGAGATTTCTTATTCTGTCTTAACTATTAGCGATGTGCAATTTGGAAGGGATGACCTCTATTAGGTTCTATAAACATGATTTTATATCCCTAATCATGGGATTTTTTATTCTTATGATTCTCAATCTATTCCTAGTCATTGGGAAATTCAGGTATTTGTAAAGCATTCCAAAATTGCATTTGGAGTCTTCTTTATCTGGTTTACACAGCTTGTGAGATTTGCATGCCCTGCTTAAGGGGATGTCGTTTGTGCTTAAGTTTCAATAGTTTTCTCTGATAAATCTTTGGGTGGTAAATATACATTTTATCTGCATTAGCTGTCGTGATGGTCTAAAAGCTTAACATTTCATAAATGATTGACAATTTAAGGCTTCTTGTCAACAAACAGGTGTTTAAAAGTCTTGTTTGTTTTCAGGCATGGTGCTTGTTTTGGGGATACCTCTAAGTACTTATTACCATTTTGGGAAGGTTATGGTGAGTAGAAAACATGAACACAAAATTAGATTGATAAACTAATGACATTTAATTCTTTGTCCTATTCCTCAATTTCATGCTTGGGTTTTATAACCCCAATTGATCTTCCTTAAAACATTATTCCATTTCTTTTATGAATTATGAATTCAGGAATTTCTGAAATTGTAATGACTTTGCAAGGTATCCCACCAAATCTCAAATTCACATTCTTTTTTTTCTATCTTAAAGTCTTGCCTATAGGAAATTGTGATCTTGTGTTGAATACACATGTTAACCTGCGAATTTATCTGACTTTCTCTTTGGACCTACTTTTGGTGTAATCTTAGAACCCATATTCTTGTACTCAAATTTGGAAGGCACGCTGGAGATGGCATAGCTATGAAATGCCTGTGTTTGGAAAGCTGTTTGGTTTTTATCTTGATTGATGAATAGTTTGTTGTCATTATGTGGATAATGGCTTCAGTTACGGGCATCTTATCTTTCCAAAAGCTGTCATACCTAATGACCTGAGAACATCCTAAAATTTTGACGTGTTACATCTAATTTGGAGGAGGAAGAAGTACAAAAAATTCAAAAGGTTGTCTAGAATGAGAGAGTAGTGTTCTTCCATAGTTTTGATCTATCTTATTTTTGTATATTGGAATGACTTGAATATTTTTAAATGCAGGAAGAACTACGCCAAAAGGAATGTAAAAAATGAGATGAATTTCGAAGATTGCTGGAGGATCATAAAGCAACTGGCCTGCTTATAGCAAAGACACACTTCATTTGAAGCAAGCTCTTTGCTTTATGATCCTCCAGTTCTTTGATAAAGCAAAGAACTGGAGGATCATAAAGCAAAGAGCCTGCTTCAAATACATCTGGTTCACCACCCAAGGATTTGTTTGAAGATGTTGCAGAAGGGATGAAAAAGCAGGTAAGAAAGTTACATATATTTTAATGATTTGATTGCAGGATTTAATTGCACTTTCACAATCAGGCTTGCAATCATTATTACTCAAGGCAATGTATGTTTGATTCCTTTGATGTAACCATTTTTTGAATATGTATCTTTGGCAGTACCAGGAGGACAAATCAAACATAAAAGATGCTATGGAGTCAGGAAAGGTGTGCCTTTTGTGCTTTAAGATTTTCCATTGGATGTAAAATATATTGTAATCTTTTTGATGTAATGATTGTAGCTCATAGTAACATCAGCATGGACTCTTGACAAGTTCAAAGCCTCCATTGGGGAACTATATGATTTGGCTACTGCATTTGAAACAAATCTTAAGGTTTGTTCTAGTTACATTTCTGTATTTTTTGTCTTAGCTACAAAAGACTTCACAATAAAAGTATTTGGTATTTTCCTTTGAAAAATGTTGTCACCTATTGTTATGTTCCTAGTAACTACTATTTATACAAACAAGGATCTTATCCTTATGTTCCATATGACTCTGGTTCCTAACTGATTTGATCATTGCATAAGCTATATTATGTTTTGACTCATTTGCATTGGTAAGTAGTTGCTGGAAGTGAATCGCTATCACAAATGCATTAGTCCATTCTCATTAGTGGATAATGGATTTTTATTAGGTTAAACTGAAACAATTGCAAATGTTGAAAGTAATGAAAGTTGTTTTGGGATATATGATTTTGTTAGGTCTTACTGACATCCTGTGTATTGCTTGCAGCTTGTGTTTGAAGAAGTGATTGAACAAGTAAAGGAAAAGAAAGAGAAAGAAGCAAAAAGGAGGGAAAGGCTGGCAGATGATTTCACGGCTTTGCTTTATTCTCTGAAGGTTTATATTATTCATTTTGGAAAAAATCCTTCTAATGCAATCTCTTTTTCCTCTACTACTTTTACACTTGGAGTAAAATTTCACAGAGTTTTGTACATTAAAAATCCTGAATATGAATGAATCTCTATTCTTATCATAAACAAATTTCTATCTGTGTAATGATAAATTAGTTATATATTGTTTTTCCATTTCAGGAAATTGTTTCTTCCTCAGAATGGGAGGATTGCATACCTTTTCTCAAAGATGCGGAAGCATACAGGTAAAAGAGCCACTATCAAGAATTAATCTTATTGTGAGTAATTAAAGGTAGTTATCATGTACCTTACACTAGTAGTAGCTATAAATAAATTGGATATGAATATTCAGGGCAATTAGTGAAGAAAGCTTCTATCAAGAAATATTTGATAAGTACATTGCAAATCTTCATGAAAAGGTTAAGGAAAATAAGCGCAAACGAGATGAAGAAGAGGTACATGACCTAATTATCATTTCCACTTTCATATCTAATTTTGTCAAGATCTAATTGTTTTTTAAATACCTTTTTAAATCATATTTGGGTGAGTGTTGTACTGATAATGCAAATTAGACCTCCTTATGAAGATAATTGTATTACTAACAAGTTATTTTAACTACTTTTACAAACTAGCTATTAGAAGTTAAATTGTTGCAAACTAGCCTTTGTCAAGATCTGATATGACCTAGATGAGATGAGTTAGGCTTAGTAGACTAACCAACATGAAAGGTCATTCCATGTTGAACTAGAAAAAAATAATTTTAAAATTTAATATGAGAGGCACCCACCAGATAAGATTTGGATGTTGTCTACAAGCACGACTCTTAACTATGAAATTGTTATAATATAGTGTGTTAAGATTTGGATGCCTTAGTTCAATTTCCTCTTGATAGAGTTTCAAACATTAGCTCAATGCAATCCTTTTGGTTTAAAATTTGACCAAAAAAGTTTCTTAAAATTCTTATAAATGAAAAAAAGTTTGTAAAAGAAGCCCTCATATTTCCATACAGTGAAATTTCTTTTTAATTACAAATTAGATTAATTGAAATTGTGAACTTCACTGTACTATGACCATTTCTTCCACTTAGGATAGCCCATACATTGTGACCAGTCTTTTTCTTGTATTTGCAGCTTAAGTAGTTCACCGCCAACAATTTTTCTCTTCAGTTTTGCTACTATTAAGTTAATCCATACGACTAATTTCTTTTTATCCGAGCTTCTCTTCAAGGCTCTCATACATGTGGAAAATGGGGCAAAATTAGTGCCTTGGCTGTATTGATGTTTTCACATATTATACACCAGACCTGATTAGAACTAACCTATGAGAACTTTCTGCCGCAGCAACTTTAGTAAGCACATTATTTGTGGAGTAGATACAAGGTTCTGTCTCTAGCATTGAATGCCTCGTAGATGGAGAAGAAGTCTAGTGCCAAGGTTTGTACATTCCATAGAGATTTTTGCTGTCTTGATCACATGGCACCATCATTTTTTTGTTTGAGGTATAATACAAAATGGTGACATAAAAAATGTAAGGTTGCTCAATCAAATTATATTAAGTTCCTCATTTGCAGGAAAATTTTAAATAGTTAATACTACAATATATTGCATTATTATTGATCAGTTGTGGAGGATGATGAAAGATTTTTAGGATAAGCAATCTATGGTTCAGAACATTTTATTGTGCCGTCATAAAAAAATCAACTCTTCAATGGGCAAGTGAACTGCAACAGTTGTCATCCTGACTATAATGATTACAAATATATGTATACAGTATGGTTAACTTCAACAAAAGTCATTCTATTGGCACAAGATTCATATGCATCGGCCATTTGTGAAACAAATATTAGCCCAAAACAGTTGGAACACAGTCATCAATGTTAAAGCCAAAAGAAATACAAAAGTTGTCAAAAACACTCTTGACATTCTCTATGTATATCCTAAACAAATGTGCTATCATCAAATGCACTTAACGATGATGTCAACCATTCCAATATGCATGCAGCTTTAATGTTAAATGAAGATAATTCTAATGTAACAATCAATCATTCTAGCAATTATTTTGGCCACAACTTCTTCCAGGCTAAAATCTCTTCCTCTGTAATTAACTTCCTAATGCCTCCATAAAATCCTTCAACCTCACCTCCTGCTTCATGATGATGTTTCCTATTGATTGGAGCACGTCTCCATCGAGAACCAGAGGTATATTGATGAAGAGATATTGAATCTTATTAATATAACAACTAACTTGATAGCATTAATATACATTATGGATGAAGAGATATTGAATCTTATTATGGACCTTATCCTTGGTGGCTATGAAATGACATCTAATTTGATAGCATTAATTTTGAAGTTTCTAACTGAATGCCCTAAGGCATTGGAGCATTATTAAAGAAAACGTCAAGGGATAATATTTGAATTGTGGATATTTGTAAATTATGTTGGTTTTAGACAGTTATAGTTATAGTTATAAATGCGCTCTTATGATGATGTGATTAGGACTGTAAGTTTTTTTGTCACGTTTATCTATTTGAAAAATAGATGAAATTATTGGCTTTCATTCCTGATAAATAATTATTTCCTAATTTTATTCTTCCCTGCAGGAACCAAAATTTAGACACATTGTGCCAATTATTACAAAGCCTTTGCTTTCATAGGAGCCTTCTAAACTCCACAAAATTTGAGTTGTAAAGCATAATTGCTCGCTGGAAACAGGATATCGTGCACATTTCTTCCTCCTTCCCATTGTTTTGTTGTCAAATAAATCATTTGACGAATGAAACAATGGGGTGGAGGTAGAAATTTGCATGATACCTTGACTCTCATGCATCAAGAAATTATGCTTTATAATCAAGTTTTGTGTAGTTTTGAACGCTCCTATGAGAGCAAAGCTTTCAAAAAAAAATGGGACAACACAACTCAATTGTGACACATGTTGGTCTAAATTGCGACCAATATTCATTGAAATTGAGACACCAAACTAGCACCTTTTACATCGTGAGTATAGCACCGGTGTCGAAAGCTAAGGGTTTGTGGTCAAAATTTTGACAAAAAATTGGGCAAGTTTACGTCGGAATTGAGAAAATAATAGTTTAGGTTGACTAGAGAAATCGACAAAATTTGTGTCGGTAAATCCACGTTTATGTAGTCAAAACTTTGACGCGAAATGGATGTGGCAGAAAATCGACCAAATTTGTGCGACGATGACTTTGGTCACTTTAGTGACCTACTCTTGTCGAAATTGAGATCGTGTCGCAAATTAGGCCTAAATTTACTAGTGTTTGTTAGGTCTCTAATTAATCCTGAAGGCCTAAAAACATGAAATCTTTATACCCAAGGGGTATGGGTATGGGTTGGGGGCATTTTCCACCCCCTAAGCCCCTTTTGTTTACTTTTGAGGTCACTCAAAAAGTCTACTTTTGCCTTAGTGCGAAAATTGAAAGTTGTTACCATGAGTTCAATAACCTCAACTCCACTTAGGGGTTAACCTTAGGTTTGGTTGAGTTAGAAACTTCTAGATTTTAAGGTGAGTGGGGGAAGTTATTGTCCTTTTTGGTGGTTGAGTTTGGATTTTATTTTTAGAGACCCTTTTTGGAGTGGTTTTGGTTGTTACCCAATCTCTAGTTTTAGAGAGAGTTTAGAAGATTGAAGGCAAGGAAGGAAGGAAAAGCTCATCCCAAACTGGTTCATTTTACCATAACCTTATTGTGAAGGTAGGAGTTCTTCATCTCCCTTGTTCATGTTGTTCATGCTTGGTTCATGCTTATGTTGTTGTGGTTTTCATTGGAATTCTTGTATGTATGTTGGGTATGCTTGGGAGGGTTTGACTCATGTTTTCTGAAATGGTTTTCCTTCATGTTTTTCTTAGATTTCGAAGAGATTTTGTGGGTTGTTTTGGAATTACTCACCCTTGGATAGGGAAGAAGTGGCCATGTACGAGGGAAGGGCTTTAGTTGAACCTCAATAGTGTAGAGTCTCTTCTCATGATGAGAAGAGAGAAAGAGGGTAGGGTGTTATGGTCCCCTACTTGTCATCACATACCAGGTTTTGAAAATTTGAATTCTTGAAGAAGAGAAGGAATGAAAACCCTTGATGTATTGGCCTTGAAAGGGCATTTGTGGAAGAATGGAAGTTCTTGAGTTTTAGCCTCGAAAGGGCTATGTTATGGTATGGTGATTGACGTCTCCTATTGGAAAAATCCACCTTCTCCCTAATCGGGTTCAACGTTGAACCTATTGTGCAAACTGAGATGGGAATGCATGCTTGATTTGTTCTTCATGATATGTTTGATTTGTCTTTGGGTCAATTTTCATCTTCTCCATGATCATCGTGATGTATTGAAGATATTAAAAAGGATACCTTGTTAAGGACCAAGAAGAGAATTCTGATTGTATTTTAATATTATGTAAAAGTGTTTTTAAACTCTTGTTGAAGTGGCAAGGGTGTCGAGTTTTCTTACTAGTTCTTTCCCGATGGAGCCTTGAACTAGGTTGAATAATAGAAAAAGAAAAAAAAAGATTGAGTGATTTTCTTGCATTGAGTTTTTTTTTGTATTTCAGTTCTTTACATATGTTTATTTGAAAATGGATAAAATGAAGTTTCACTCTTCCTATGGGGGTGAACCCATGTTAATGGGTTCCACTTTAGTGGAATGAAGAAACACTAAAAAGTTTGCCAAATTGCAAATTTTGGTGGTTGCATTTGCTTTGATACATTCATGCGAACATATATGAAATGTTCGCACAAACATATTGTTGTCATATGTTCATGCGAACATATCACCACATAAATTGATATATTCGTGCAAACATTTGTCGACAATATGTTTGTGCGAACATATAACAATCGCATTTTCAGCGTTAAAATTTGTCGTTTTACCCTTTTTCATTTCATTTTCACGGCAGATACTGTTGACTTATGGGTTCAAGCGAACATACGATTTCTACTACCCCCACCAGCATCACCTGTCACTTTCATTCGCATTCTTCATTTTGGGTATGTCGAAATATTATTAATTTAATGTTTTGAACATTTTTAAAGCATTTTTTAATATTTTCAATGCATTTTAAAAATGTTTTTATACCATATTTGAATGTTATTTACGTTTTCAACAATTTTGAAAGCATATCTAAATGTTAATTTAAATTTTTTATTGTTTATTTATATTAATTTAGAAAACAGTAAAATGTTATACAGAAAATATTAGAAAACATTAGGAAAAATACTAGAAAATTTATAATATAAAATTTAGGAAAAACGTTAGAAATTTTATAAAAAACATTAGAAAACAAATTTAGAAAAAACATTACAAAACTTAGAAAATTTAGAAAACAAATTTACAAAAAACATTACAAAATTTATAATTGAATATAAAATTTAGAAAAAAAAACAATAAACACAAATTAGAAAATTTATAAAAAAACATTAGAAAATTTATAAAAAAATATTAGCAAATTTAGAAAAAAAACATTACAAAAATATTAGAAAATTTAGAAAAAATATTACAAAAACATTAGAAAATTTATAATTTAATAAAAAATTTAAAAAACAAATTTAATTTTTTTTTAAATTAGAAAATTTAGAAAAAATATTTTAAAATTATTAGAAAATTTAGAAAAAATTATTTTAAAAAATTAGAAAATAAATTTAGAAAAACATTAGAAAAAACATTAGACGAACATTAAAAATTTTATAATTTAATATAAAATTTAGAAAACAATTTTTTTAAAAAATTACAAAAACATTAGAAAATTTAGAATTTAATATAAAATTTAGAAAACAAATTTAGAAAAAATATTACAAAAACATTAGAAAATTTATAATTTAATATAAATTTTAGAAAATAAATTTAGAAAAAAATTAGAAAAATGTTTAAAAATTTATAATAATATAAATTTTAGAATTTTTTTTTTTAAAATATTAGAAAAACATTATAAAATTTATAATAATATAAAATTTAGAAAAACATTAGAAAAAATATTAGAAAAACATTAGAAATATATATGTTAATGTTTAATATAGACATGTATGTTTTTTATGTTAATGTTTATATATATATATGTCAAATTCACCTTAATATCTTAATCTTAGAAGTTTAATTAAATGACATATCTTAAGGGTCTAGATCCTAAATTGTACATGTAACAATATAGATTAGAATGTATAATTTTTTATTTTGAACATAGATGTACATTTATATTTGTTCATGGTTAAAAGTAGATGTATGTACATGTTTTTAATAAATTCATATTTTTATATGTATAATGTATGTATATATATATATATATATATATATATATATATATATATATATATATATATATATATATATATATATATATATATATAAACTATTGAAGAACCTATAACAATTAACAATATTCAACATATATAATTTAATATAAAATTTAGAAAACAATTTTTTTAAAAAATTACAAAAACATTAGAAAATTTAGAATTTAATATAAAATTTAGAAAACAAATTTAGAAAAAATATTACAAAAAATTAGAAAATTTATAATTTAATATAAATTTTAGAAAATAAATTTAGAAAAAAATAAGAAAAATGTTTAAAAATTTATAATAATATAAATTTTAGAATTTTTTTTTTTAAAATATTAGAAAAACATTATAAAATTTATAATAATATAAAATTTAGAAAAACATTAGAAAAAATATTAGAAAAACATTAGAAATATATATGTTAATGTTTAATATAGACATGTATGTTTTTTATGTTAATGTTTATATATATATATATATATATATATATATATATATATATATATATATATATATATATATATATATATATATATATATATATATATATATATATATATATATATATATATATATATATATATATATATATATATATATATATATATATATATATATATATATATATATATGTCAAATTCACCTTAATATCTTAATCTTAGAAGTTTAATTAAATGACATATCTTAAGGGTCTAGATCCTAAATTGTACATGTAACAATATAGATTAGAATGTATAATTTTTTATTTTGAACATAGATGTACATTTATATTTGTTCATGGTTAAAAGTAGATGTATGTACATGTTTTTAATAAATTCATATTTTTATATGTATAATATATATATATATATATATATATATATATATATATATATATGTTAACTATTGAAGAACCTATAACAATTAACTATATTCATGTCTTAACCTGGAAGATCCTAAATTATATATGTATAAGAATGTAGATTAAAATGTATATTTTATTTCATAAATGTACATGTAAATATGTTCATGTTAACATAGACGTGCATACATGTATGTGTGCAATATTCATGTTTAAATGTGTAATTATTTTTAATGTTTTAATAATTAAAGTATATAATTAGTTATATAATTTTCAATGTTCATGTCTTAAGGGGAGATCTTAAATTATACATATATAAGAATGTTGATTAATTTGCATATAGGTATGAATATAACACACATGTGTACATACATAAGAACATATAATTTAGAAAATGTATGACATAAATAATACATGTTAGAATATTTAATTAATAAAAGTTTTAATTATAATCTAACATAACTTGATTAGAATATATACAAACATAAAGAATGTTCATCATGTATATTTGAACATGTAAAGATCTTATATATTACTTAAATTTTAACTCTTAAACCTTAATGTTAAACAATAGGACCCTAAATACTAAATATGGTCATAATCCCAACTACAAAACCATAAATTTCATAAATTATAACCCCTAATCTTAGATGCTTAACCATAACTCCTAAATTTCAAATCTTAGATGATCCTTAATACAAATCCTAACCCTAAAACCATAAATTTCATAAATTAGAACCCCTAATCTTAGATGATCCCTAATACAAATCCTAACTGTCTAGCCATGCTCAACTAACAATGATGTAAACCCATACCCTAACCCTCTTTAAACCATACTTCTAACAATGATATAAACCCATGTTTAACCTCTACATCTAACCCTTTAATAATAATCATTTAAACCATAAATGTTAAACCATGACCCTAAATAGTAAACCCTAATCTTTGTACACTAATCTATTTTAAAATGTTAGATTTAAATGCTAAATTGTAATTCTAAAAGAATACTTAGACTTTAATGTCTCAATCTAAGTATATAATTAACTATATAATATAACTCAATGACATGTCTTAAGGGGAGATCCTAAATTATACATATACAAGAATGTACATTATTTTGCATATCTACTTGGTACATGAATATATAACATACATGTACATCCAAACTATAACCCTAACCATTATCAAAATCCTAACCTAACCAAACCCTAACCCTAACCATTATCCAAACACTAACTAGGTAACCTTGATCTTAAAATTTAATTTCTAAACCCACTTCATTATAAATGATAATAAATATCTCTAAATCATAATCTTGAACCAAATCATAAACTTCATATGCTAAGTTCCCTTATCCTAAATTCTTAACTATGGACCTTTACACTAAAACCCTATTTCAAAACCTAATTAAGGCCTAACTTAAAATTAAAGCAAGTTGACCCTAATCCTAAATTGTTAAAAATTACATTTGAGATACATGCACATACATTTAAACACATGTATGTTACATGAAGTATGATCCTTGTTTTACATGAACTTAAAACCTAAACATTGAAACATTATCATTTAAAAGTAATATAAATAATTTATTACCCTTTAATTGAATTCTCTAATAATAAAATTAACCTAATTTGCACCTTATCGTACTTTCTAGTTACCTTAACTCTAACCTTAATTTTCCTTAAATCATAACATTAATTAAAATAATATATATCCCTATTTTAAGGTCCTAACTATAATATAATCTATATGAAAAATTGGAGATCTATACATGGTTTAAAAACTAGTATAAGCCCTTATACTAAACTGAAAGTTTGTATAAAGATTAAGGTTTAGTCTTTATGGTTAGGGTTAGGATTTGTATTTAGGGTCCTATTGTTTAACATTAAGGTTTAAGAGTTAAAATTTAAGTTATATATAAGATCTTTACATGTTCAAATATACATGATGTACATTTTTTATGTTTGTATATATTATAATAAGTTATGTTAAAGATTATAATTAACTTTTATTAATTAAATGTTGTAACATGTATTCTAAGTTAGGTCATACATGTGTTCTAAGTTATATGTTCTTATATATGTATGTATGTGTATGCTATATTCTTACCTATATGTAAATTAATCTAAGTCCATGTGTTATAGATTATCTAGGTTCATGATGTGTGATGTATCATGTTCAATTACATATGTATGTGTATAATTTTTAATTTTAATAATAAAAAATTATATGTAGAGTAGGTAGTTCAATGAGTTTCATACATTTCTACAAATCTATGGCTTCACACGATCAGTTTGACGTGGCTCTTAGTGTGGCACCTGATGTAGTTCCTGTTGCGACACAAGTTGGTGCGGCACCTGATGTAGTTCTTGCTGTGACACTTGTTGTGACTCCTCATGCAGCTCGTCATGTTGCTCATGGTGTACCTCAATGTAGGGCTCATCGTGCAACTCATGTTCCTACTCCTGATGCAGCTCTAGGTGGTGGAGGTCCTGTCGTGGCTCCTGGTCCTGGTCAAGTTGCACCTGCAACTCTTGTTGGAGGTCCTGCTGCACCACCTCCACGCATCGATATTGATGCTCTATTTGCATTTTTAGAGTAGGAGATTGCTAGATTACAACACTCTATATTGACCTCTGATGATGGTCTTTATAGAGACATATGTACTACGATATGTAGGAGTTTACAGGATTTGACAGCTAGGTTTAGAGCTCACCATTCATTTACTCTTGCCATATTAGCTTTCATATCTAGCGAGCTTAGGGCTAAGGTTTCAAGAGATGCATCTTTTGATGATGTCAGGAGGGTAGCCCCCAAAGACGTCATCAAGAGAGAGCTCTTTCCAGAGTATGAGGGTACATGGGGTAGGGTGAGAGGTTACAGAGTCACATGATGCAGAGACCCTATTATTGCTAGCATGATCTAACCACAATTTTTAGCAGCACATGGTCATTATCCTAATAACGACCAGATACCCCTTTATTTTGCATAGCAGTTGTACATTGAGTTTCCTATGAGGCTCAACATCAACTACTTGGATATTCCTGATTATTATGGACAGGGGCATGGTTGGATCACAGATCATGACCAGTACTATAGTGCACATCGTCTGCCACTTGTAGATATTAGACAATTTGTTGGATAGAGGATGCCTCTTGTGACTCTTGCACATGCTCCTATTGTAGATAGAGTCGTCATTGCTTCCCAAAGGGGAGCAATTGACACTATTGGGCACATTGCATCTGCAGCGGCTAGTATCACATTAGATTCTATTGGTCATTATCTTCATAGTCGATGTTCTCGTCCACTTGGTCGACCATCTTCACAGGCATCTATTAGCACTTTAGGTGCCTCCTCTGATGATGCGTATAGAGCTACTAAGCTAGCATTGCTAGGCGATATTCATGGTATTTCAAGACAGTAGAGACATATGGATATCACACTATATTTTTTGGAGGATATGTTGCATATTGTCAGATATATTTTCGATACACAGGGGATTCTGCTACACTCAATGATGGATGTTGTTAGAGAGCATCATAGCCCTGACACAGTTCCATAGACATAGGCCGCCACACCAGTGATAGATGATACACCTGTGTGTAGCTCATAGCATTTGGCACTAGGCTCATGACACTCTACAGAGGACTTGGGCGTATGAGTTGGAGATGTCCAGATCATAGCTGAGGGTCTTGATGAGCTTGGTGAGCACTTGCGAGGCCTATTTGTGATTGATGCTAGTTTGAGCCTGGGTGTTTCATCATACATGGACCTATTGTTTGGACATGGTAGCACTGATACACCATTACCCACTTGGTTACATAGTTCACTTCACTCAGATTTACTAGTAGTTGGACATGGTGTTGAGGGAGGTTCAATAGGTGTCAGATTTTTTGGCTTAGGTGCATCGGTAGATGATACGATGGAGTCTATTGATCATCCTCCACCTCCGAAGACCCAGGTACATATATAATTTATTTTTAGTTTTAAATATATATGAAATTTAAAAATGTGTTCATTTATTTAAAAAATTCAGTTCAGATACATATCTAGAATATTTAATTTCACCTTTAACTCATAATAAATCATGCAGGCACAGGTCGCTGAGCACATGGTTACACATACCGTTGGTTCAAGGCATCATGCACATGAGAGAGATGATTCTATTGAGACACCCGACAGTGCTCAGGTACTTAAGTTTGAAATAGTTTGTTTAAAATTATTTAAACCTTTTGAAAATTACATATATATATATATATATATATATATATCTGCAAGTTCATATTTAATTTGAATGTACACATACATGTGTATGTATATATATATGCTTTAAATCTATGTAACCCTAACATGTACATGTATATATATTTGTAGGGCTCGGTTGATGCACCTCGGCAAGATGATGTATAGGAGACTCAATTAGAGAGTCATTCTATTTGTATGCGTCTTGAGGGGTCCCTCCAGTAGTAGATTAGATATATATTTTTTTTTGATGCATTTATATATTGGAGACAATTTTCATGTACACATGCATATTTCAGTACCTTGATGGTCCATACATGTACTTTCACTATTTATTTGATTATTTAGTACTTCTGTAGTTAGATACCATCACATGTGTACATATATATGACTTTTTATATTTTGTCATGTACATGTATGTATTTATTCGAGATTTACAGTTTTTATTTCAGTTACATAGAGATATATATTAGATCTGTAGATGTTTATTCTTGAGATGTGTATATGCGTACATATATGTATTTTTTTTTTTGTTATAGCTATAGAACATGATCTTGAGATGTGTGTACATGTATATCAATTATCAATTAGTAGGAAGTTAGAAAGATATATAATTTGGTTAGCATCATAGTAGTTCTATAATATTTATCATGTAACTCTGATTGATGTATAAAATTGTAATCATAAATTAATAATAAATTGTAAACTTATACTATATAACTTTAATAAACAATCAAGTCATCTTTAATCAATTTTTAATTCTTTTTAAAATTGTGTTCTTGCTTTTTATATGCTAATCTTGTTAGACCATAACTATAAAACTAATTGAATTTCATTCTTAACAATTGAGTACAATTGAACCTAACCCTAAATCTAATTAAGTAGAAAAATAAATATAATTTATCACTTATGAAATTCAATCTATTTTGAAAAAAAGTTGATAAATAAATTTAAATTATATAAATTTTTTTAATAAATTAATGAAAATTAAGAACTTATGATCATACAATTAATTTAAACACTTTTAATTCAAGATGAAATTCAATAGTTTGAAAAGAAGTTGATATTTAAGAATTCATCCATACCAGTTCTTGCTTTTTTATTTGAAAACAATTCCACTCTACTCCGCTTTTTTATTCATAATGCACAAAGAATTGCATTCTAATTTCTAACATTACATGAAACATTTTTTTTTTTATTTGATTGCAATTCTAATTTAAAACAATTTATAAATGATATTTCCTTTCTAATGACTGAATATTTTCTATACAGATGCTTATTTTATTTAATCATTTAAGCATGGATTATGATTTATATGTTTGTAGAAGTAGAAGACACATGTTGAAGAGTCATGTGCAAGTCAATTTTGTAAAAGGAAGCAAGCAGGTGATATTTTGAATGATATGGAAACAAGATCATCAGCTAGCCGGAAGAGTGCGCATAAATATATACTTCAAAAGTGTGAAGAGTGGAATTTGGTATGGGTGGAGCTAGGTGACCTCATCCCTCTAGAGCTTCATGAGATAGAGCTTATATTAGGATTTGATAGAGATCACACTCATGGAACTTATTGTCTGACTGATCACTTGCGTTGTTTGAGTAATTCATTCCAAATAGATATAGTTGCATAGCATTTATCAGTCTTGAAAGCATTATATCCTGATGGCGTCAGAGTACTTTCTCTATTTTCTTGTATTGGTGGAGCAGAAGTTGCTCTTCATCGACTTGGGATACATTTAAGTTGTGTTGTATCTATCGAAATATGTGAAAAGAGCATACTTGTTCTTAGTAGTTGGTGGAAAAAAACTCAACAGACAGGTAGGTTGATTTAGAAGGAAGATGTTCAAGGTTTAATTATAGGAGTACTGGAGGACTTCATAGAGATGGTAGGAGGCTTTGATCTTATCATTGGTGGTTTAACTTGTAACAGCTTACCTAGCAAGAATGGTAAGGATAATGGCGAGGCTACAAAAGACTCTATTTTTTATGAGTTTCCTCACGTTGTGATGGAAGTAAAGGAAGTAATGCACTCAAAAGCCTCAGCTAATATTTTTTCCTGATCAATGTGTAGGATCATTTTTTTTGTAAATAGCTCAACATTAATAGACTATTTGAAAAATGGAAAAGGATTTTAACCAGAACAGAATGTTCTCTACTGATTTTAAATTGTCAAATCAAAGGATTACATACCCTAACTGAGAATAGTAATATTTTTCATTTTTAAACTAGTTTTATAAAGGTCTACAATTAGAAAATATTTTTTTCCTTTTAACGAGAGTTCAATTTTCAGTCATCCAACGAATTTCTTTGAATTGACTCTAAAGTGATGTGTCGTGGAAGCCTATCATAATAATAATGTTTCTAATCTTCTTTAATGGATGGTTTTTAATTATAACTTTTGGAGGACCTCTGTGGGCTTAGAAAGTATGCATTTTGTTTTACAATGATACAAAATCACCATATTTATTGTTTGCAACTACTTGAATTTCCTTGGAACTTTTTAAGGTGGAGTATGGAGAATCGTAGATGATTAAGGGAAACCCTTTTCTTAGCTGAGAAATTCTTTAGTGATGCTATTTTGGGTATCAAATTCCAAGTAGTCTCACACGGGCACGGCTGTATATTCGAAAATGTGGAAAACGCATTAGAGTTTCCTAAAATTTTTCAAGATATGACATTTATTAAGTATATATTTACATTATTAAGTAACATAGTGTAATGTTTGTAATAAAATTTAATAAGTTATTACTATAAATTTGAGTGTCGTATTTATAGAACTTAAAAAATTAGGTGTCAATCCATACAATCCATCAAATCCTAGCTCTAGATGATATGCCAATTTTGATTTTTAAGGATGAATTTTTGAAGCTACTTACATAATTCATTCTCAAATTCGATTTTCTAAATCTATTTATGGAAACTCATTAATTGAAACAACTGTGATTATGAAAAGCTAAAGTCTAATTTGGTTAGCATCATAGTAGTTCTATAATATTTATCATGTACCTTTGATTGATGTATAAAATTGTAATCATAATTCAATAATAATTTGTAAACTTGTACTATATAATTTTAATAAAAAATCACTTTCTTTAATCAATTCTTAATTATTTTTAAAATTGTGTTCTTACTTTTTATATGCTAATCTTATTAAACCATAACTATAAAACTAATTGAATTTCATTCTTAACAATGACTACAATTGAACCTAACCCTAAATCTAATTAAGTAGAAAAATAAATATATTTTATCACTTATGAAATTCAATCTATTTTGAAAAAAAATTGATAAATAAATTTAAATTATTAAATTCATCCATGGTACAATTAATTTAAATTATTAAATTATATAATTTTTTCATAAATTAATGAAAATTAAGAACTTAGAATCATACAATTAATTTAAACACATTTAATTCAAGATGAAATTCAATAGTTTGAAAAGAAGTTGATATTTAAGAATTGTACCATAAATAATGAAATTGTGTAAGTTTGAACTAACTTCTAGCCTATTTATATCAAGTTGTTAAATTATTAAATTCATCCATAGTAAAATTAATATTATAGTTTTAAAATAAACTAATGATAAATGAGACTCAGATATTCAGATTAAAAACACAATTTTAGGTCAAAGAATTGATATTCACAATTTCACCATAGTACAATTTAAAACACATTTCACCAAAGTTGATATTCAGATTATTATAAAATAAATCTCAAAGGTCTAATCAACCATGATGTACACTTATAACATGCAATATCTTTTCATGATCGTCACTGTCTAGTCTCCACTTGTGACGTACATGCTTAAGTTTGACTAGATGCAAACAAAGCCCTATAGCAACAACTAGGTGGATGTATTGTAAAACCTTGTTGTTAGGTTGATAATCAACAAAGTGTATTCCATGTTGGACTATTTTGTCTTGCTTCAAATATGTTCCCTCTATCACAATAGAACCTGTACCACAAATTTAAGTGTTTTAAAATTTGACAGATATGAAGTTACCTAGATATATATATATATATATATATATATATATATATATATATATATATATATATATATGTGCATGTACATGTATATGTATAATTTACCTATGGGGAACAACATTCCATCACTTTCTTTAGGGTCATATAACTTTGTCCTCTCTGCACTACATTGCAATAAATAATAATTGACACCTTTATGATTTCCAGGCTCAGCAATCACTGCAAAGACATCTCCTGCATAACAAGTATACATGAATGCATGTGTACAATATATATAAGATAGTTGAAATTGATAATTAAATAAAAAGTTGAGATTAATTTTTATGATACTCACCCACTTTTACCAATCCAGAGATATGATTATAATCATCAGAAATCAATGGAATATCATCAAAATTTTCATCATCTTTATCAAATGTATCGATAACATCAAGTGGTACCAAAATCCATGCACCTGTATATCTATTTGTCTGATTGATGCATTCTTCATAGTTTTCATCAATGCAACTGTCACAAAAACATGAGTATTCTATTGTCTTCAATGTCCAATTGCGATTATCTATACTCATGACTGAATGTAAAGAACGTGTCTTTTCTATCCTCTTGCAACCATGCATGTTTTTTCTATTAACACCTGAAAATTTGTTAAATTGAAAATATAGAAAAATTAAATTTAAACTTCAACGAATTGAAAAATAAAACTTAACAATAAAATTTTATAATTTAATTCCATAAAATTTAAGTAGATGTACACATCCATACCTGTTATCTCCCAGAAGACTCTATATGGTGCCTGTCGACTCATTATTGATGATGTCCCGACCTCATCTAATGAAAAATATGTCTTACACTATTCAACAACATCATGTGCATCATTTACATGAACTCCCTGATAATTCATTTGATACTTTTGCAAAGCACGTTTGATGCAAGCTCTAGCACCATAATGTTCACCTTTTCCATGGCCACTCTCAAAGAAATTCCATATGTCTTTTATATTCTCATTGCGATGATATCTACACAATGCATAAAATGGTCTAGATAATTTAAAATATATAGCACATCCATCATACCAAACATAATGTTTATCAACATTTATGTTTCTTTCTTTCAAATAAGAAAAGAATGTATTGAAGCAATGTTCTACATAGTGAATGTCATGTTCTTTATCATCACTTATATAAAAATGATATTCCTTTATAATTACTCATGCTTGAACTATACTTTTAACACCATCCAAATTTAACTGTGCATGTCTATAAAAAACATGTACCATAATAGTGACCTACTTTTTAAAGTAATAATCTGATTGAATTGCTTTCTGATGAACAAATGAATAGTTCTCTGCAAAATCAACAATTGATACAATTGTTCCAAGTGGAAAATTATCTCTCGGAGTTTGAAACTATTGTGCTTGCCACTTTGCAAAAAATGCATGACGAATATAAGGTTGAATCAATTTCTTAAATCTATCCATAAATGTTAGAATAGGCGACTCCTCTTCAACATATTCCAACCTTTTTGTTTCTTTCCCCAACTTTGTTTCATTCTTGACATACTTGTAACTTTTGCAATTCAATATTTTTGTTACATCAATATTTTTAGTTTTCAAAGGAAATAGAGCCAATTCACCACATGTTTCACATAATCCTTGGATGCAATTTATTTAGTTGGATCATCTATGTTGTCACACAAAATGGATGATATAAACTCACTTCTCCTACTAGGAGGAGCAGCATGAAAACCATATGTGTCTTCTATAAACTTTTGAAATACCTGATAGTGGAGATCAAACTCAATATGATGACAACAACAAAAAATTTTAAACACTTTGTTTGACCTCACAAAGTATGGCTTCAATTTTTCAAACAATGTTTGCCCAACTTTTATGTTAGGATGTTCATTACAAAACGAAACATATAACTCATGTTGTGTTGTGTCCAACCAATGTTTTGTATGATGTTCATATTGACCACGTGCAATCTTATGCCTGATAACATCTCTACTGTTTGATGAAGGACGAGTGTTATAAATCCAAAATGATATGACTAATTTTTTTAATAAGTCTTCAATTCTATCAGAATGAGGTGCACTACACATGATTGCCCAGTTGCCCTCCATAGTACTGTAATCCACAATTAATCTTCTCTTAACCAATTCTTGCACCTAATCCTAACCTTTCTTTGATTTTTGTTACTAGAATTTCTATAGGGACCGATCTTGAGCCTTCTCCAACATCCATTATTTGAGATTCAACAGGGAAAGATTCTGACCCTTCTTCAACTTTTGTTATTTGAACCTCTATAGGGACTAATCTTGAACCTTCTTCAACATTCATTTTTTGAGATTCCATAGGGAGTGTTCCTGACCTCTCTCCCATATGCACTACTTCTACTTCTGTTGAGCCTTCTTCAACATTTCCTTCATCTTGTTTAATTCGATGATAACGTGCCACAGTCTTCTGAATATTTCTTTGTTCTGCTTCATCAGACTTTTCCTTGCATATTTTTTTCCTTCCTTTCTTGTTTCCCATTATAAAATTAAAAATAATAATAATTTATCCCTTGCCTCAAGATAAATTTCACGCAATAACCAGATAAAAAATCACTCTACGGATTTTTCTGTCATTGTCAGTACTTTTAAATTGTTTGACAAAAATCAATAGAATGCAATCATCTGCAACAAAGCCTAAATATTCTTCATTATATGACTAAAATCTGTGAGTCACATTCTTTACAAGTGGCAAAGCAACAAATCCTTCTTAAGCCATCATTGAATCACAAACAAATAACATGGTATGAATACTAGAATGTTTCTCCTAAAAAATAAATTGCTTTTCATTTTATGGAAAAATATCAGTTTTTTTTTTCAAGAATAAATTGCTGCATAAAAAAAAATGGCATTGGCTATCAAAAGAAGCAAACATAATGTTAGAAACCCCCTCTTTCGATTGTAGCTCCCATATCCTTCTTTCTTCTCCAAATGATGTAGCTCCAAATGATGTGACTAAAATCAAGGCTTAACGTCCTTTTGGGATAGTTAGGAAATGTTGGTATCTCATCAAAAAAGGGATCAACATTGATGTGTTCAAATGTACCTTGGAGGATTTCGATGTTTGATTCTTGATGAGACATTATAAGTGTCATTATTGCATTTGACAACTCCAAAGGTTGTGTCCTAGTGACTGGTGGCATGATACCTCAAAATGCAGATGTAGTGGAGGGAAACCTAAATGAACTTTCTACCTCCCAAGTGCGCACCTAAACTACCAATTGTGCACTTGAAGTGTCCAGTTAATAAAAAAGGGTTGCAGTTGGTAAAACAAGGTTGCAGGGTGCCTAAAATGCAAATTTTGAGTGTTTTGAGTGATTTAGAGTATTTCCTAAGGTCTTGGGATGAAATGCAAGATGTGGAAGTGAAGATTAGGGTTTTGGAACCTAAAATCAATCACCTAATTACCAAGTGTACCCTAAAACTACCAAGTGCACCCTGGAACTACCAACTGCACCCATGAAGTGTGTAGTTGGTAAAATAGGGTTGCAGTTCGTAAAAGAGGTCAAAACTTGATAATTAAGATTTTGGTATGCAAGATATGAGTGTTTTTGGGATTTTTAAGTGTTTAGGGATGTTATGCCATGTGAGGAAATGCTAAATGACCTAGGGTTTTGATATGCAAAGTGCAAATGTCCTAGGGATGTTATGTAAGTGCAAATGCAAGGTGTTGTTTTGAAGGTATGCAAGATGAAGATTATCATATGCAAAATGAAGGTTAGGGTTATGTTTTGGACTTGGTAAGGATGCTAAAGGTAGGTGTATACAAAGCGAACTATGCAAGGGATGGTTTCCTAGGGTTGATAATGACATTTAGGCTATGCAAAATGAGTATAGGTGATCAAGAAGACAAGTTGATTGATGGACAATTTGATAGGGTTTGATAGTGAGAATGATGCCAGGGTTTGAATAATGAAATATGAGGGGGATATACCACTAGGGTAAGTAAAAAATGACATGTAGGAATATGATTATGCTAATGATAGAGGTATACGTAAGGTTTTCTGAACTTAGGTGAAATCTTTAAAAGGTATTAACCTAAGAGTTTAACGTTATGACAATAGACTTTGGATCTTGACAAAAAAAAGGACAAAACAAGATAAGATCAAAATGAAAAAGCCAAATCTACCTTGACACAATGTAATACTCTAGAGTTCATACTTTTGTTTAGATTTTTGACTAAGTTTAAAGGTTTTGGGGTTCAAAATGATGTTTAGGCAACTCGAAAGGGTGATGATGCTGAGCAGATATGTGATATGCAAAGGTCCTAAGGTGCAAAATGAGATTTTGGGTGCAAGATGCAGTTCTGGGTAAAGTGCAAAATGAGGAGGTGCAGAGGCTTCTAGATGCAGTTTTGGGGTCCTAAAGTGCAGTTTGGAGGCCCAAAATGGTCATGTAGGTGCCTAAATGTATTCTGGAAGTACCAAGTGTGCTCCAATAGTACCGACTATGCCCATGGTGTAGTTGGGGCTCAGAAGGGCGCAATTGGTAGTTTCTAGGCACAGTTGGGAAGTTGGGATGAACGTCTACTGATTTAGAATGGTATGGTTGCCAAGTTGATATGCCAGGAAGCTAAATTGTTGGGGTTGATGTTATGATGGGTTGGAAGATGTAGAACATAGGTTATGACCTAAGGAATGATGTCCTAAGTGAAGACAATGAAGGCTAGGAGGTGCAGAATGCAGATCGGGGCATGCTGATGTAAGGGGACCTATCTAGGTACCTAAGGACACTTCTGAAGCCTCAAAATGCTATCTAGAAGCCCAGACTAGGTTCTCGGACTACCAAGTGCACTCAAACAATACCAACTACACCGATGGTGTAGTTGGGGCTCAGAAGGACTTAGTTGGTAGTTTCAAAGTGCAATTGGGAAGTTGGACTAAAGCGAAGGCAATTCTAAGAGCTATGTTTTCCAGATTGATGCTACAGTGAGGTAAACAATAGAGGACAATGTTGACTCTAGAATGAATGCTCAAAATGATGTGTGGGACACCCAAAATGATGGTTAAAGTGGTCAAGATGAGGGTTGGGTATGCAAAGATGCAAGATGGAAGATGCAAAGTGCTAATTTTGGAGGTGAAATGCAAAGGATGCAAGCTTAAATGCTAATGATTGCAATGTGAATATGAGGGATATTAAAATGGTGCAATATGAAGTCTATATGAACAAAGTACTCAAAATGACTATTTTATGTCATCTTAAAATTATTTATAGTTTTGGAGATATAGTCACTTGAAAGTTACGTTTGTTGTAAAAATATTGATTTCAGTGTCAAAATTGGTCAAAAAGTGGAACCCATTATTGTGGGATCACCTATGGCATTTGTTGGAAAATGAAGATGGGGTAACTAAGAGGGGAGGGGTGAATCAATTACCATAAAAACATTTTCTAAAGTCCCAAAGATGCCTTAAACTTAGTTGCTGCTGCTACTCGATAAACACAAAAATTACTGCTTAAAACTTGATAGATGTTTAGTTAATTTATGAAGCATTTACTGAAATAAGCGACTATGCAAAAGAAAGTAATCATTAACACAGTAGACACTAGATTTACGTGAAAACCCAATATGGGAAAAACCACCAGCAACTAGTCACCAATTTTCACTCTTCTGAAGTGAGCCCTGTTAGGAGCCAACCCTGTTAAAGGTTACAAAACAAACTGTTAGGTGTGACCCTGTTAGAGGATTTAATCACCCTGTTAGGAGTGGCCTTGTAAGAGGTCTTCTGAACAATTCAACTGAATTGCCACCCTGTTAAAGGATTTATGAAATGGCTGTTAAACCAACTCTATTAGGAGATTTTGGAATCACTGTTACAATGGTTAGAAAGCAACAATGAATGATCTGAAAATACATGCAACTTATCTTGCTGAATACAGATCTTAGTTTAGCTCCACAAGATCCTTACTGATCAAATATATCTCTGCAGCTCCAAGATTTCCCTCTGCTCAATTCTGCTTAGGCACACGCAAGTCTCTTCCTTGCACTTCCTTGCACTATCCGTACATACTCTCTCTCCCTTTTTTTTTTTTCCATCTTGAGCACCTCTTTATATATTATTCATAATACCAGGTCGGCCCAACCAACTTGTCAAAACAATTCCAAAGTCGGCTTGCCCAACCAACTTGACGAAACATATTCCAAAGTCGGCTTGAACTAAAAAACAAAATTCTTCACTGGCCGACACTGCTCGGTCAATACAGAACAAAAACTTGCTTCCTATGTTAACCGACAGAACTTGGTAAAAAAAGTACAATTACTGGGGAATTCGGTAAACCTGCCACTTCCTTTGGGAACCGACTGGACTCGGTAAAAGTTGTCTTCGACTACCGAGTGAGCTCAGTGAAAACTCAGCTTTCCTTAACTTACCGTGCGAACTTGGTTAACACTAACTGTTCGCTACAAAATCCTTTGATACCCGAGTGATTTCGGTAAGAACTAAACTTTCCTTAGCTTACCGTGTGAACTCGGTTAACACTAACTCACCGTGTGACATACAGGAACGCTCGGTATACACTGCAAAAGGCTTTTACTGACTGACTGAGCTCGGTAGACTCTGTCTGATAACTGATATGACATTTGTGTAACATCAAAGACAATACACAATTACTTAATTGTATCCAACAATCTCCCTCTTTGGCATTGATGGCAACACAACATGTCATAGCAGAAATGAAATTTGAAAGCAAGTCTACTGCAACACAACACAATTAACAATTCCCCCTCTAAGATAGAGAACTCTCCCTCTTATAGTAATCTCCCTCTGTGAAGAAATTATTTAATCAAATTTCAGATTTCGGAAAAGATATGACAGTAAAACTCTCCCTCTTTGACAACACATGCCAAAGACCATCTAATTTCAAATGAATTTCATTGTACCTTTAGTACTGATTCATATGCAATATTTCCTTGATTTGCTGCATCAACTGATGATTGTTCAATTTTGTAAGAGCTGATGCATCACTAAAACTTATTTTAGTGAACTTCAGATAGGGGAATAACCCCTAACTTACCTCTGAGATACAAAAATGCATCCTTAGGTAAAGGCTTTGTGAATATGTCAGCAATCTATTCCTTTGTATGTACATATTCCAATCTGATTTCCTTGTCCTGGACCAATTCTCTGACAAAGTGATACTTGATTGCAATGTGCTTAGTCTTAGAATACATTACTGGATTTTTAGATATATTGATTGCACTTGTGTTATCACAAAACATGACAACTGGTTCCTTGATTTCCATCTTCATGCCTTGTAGCAATTGCTTGAACCAAACAATATTAGAACAGTTTACTGCTGCAGCAACATACTCTGCCTCTGTTGTTGATTGAGCTGTACAGTTTTTCTTTTTGCTTATCCAATAAATCAACCTTTTTCCAAGAAAGAATGCACCTCCACTTGTGCTTTTTCTGTCGTCAAGGTTTCCTGCCCAATCAGCATCAATAAACACTTTTAAGTCTAGGTTTCCTCCAAGTTTATACCATAATCCATAATCTTCAGTTCCTTTCAGATATCTCATTATTCTCTTGATTGCCATCATGTGATTTTCTCTTGGTTTGGCTGAAAATCTTGCCACAATTCCAACTGCAAGAGCAATATCTAGCCTAGTATGAACTACATATTGCAACTTTCCAATCATAGATCTGTACAATGTCTGATCTATTTCCTTTGAATCATCTTCTTTGGTAAGTTTTAGTCCAGTACACATGGGAGTTCCAACTAGTTTACAGTCTTCCATACCAAACTTTTTCAATATCTCTTTGATATATTTTGCTTGAGTGATGTAGATTCCATTCTTGTTCTGCTGAATTTGAAGTCCCACAAAGAATTTGATTTCACTGAACATTGACATTTCAAATTCCTTGCTCATTTGTTCTAAAAATTCTTCGCAAAGATCATCATTCCCTGTGAAAATAGTATCATCTACAAATATTTCTTCCAGGACAATCTTATTTTCTGGTCCTTCCTTGATATACAAACTACTGTTATCATTATTTCTTTGAAATCCAATTTGAATAAGATAGCTATGCAATCTTTCATACCATGCTCTAGGGGCTTGTTTCAGACCATACAATGCCTTGTGCAATTTGCAAACCATGTTCTTTTTATCTGGATCAATAAAACCTTCAAGTTGTTCAATGTAGACCTCTTCATCCAGTATACCATTTAGAAATGCTAACTTGACATCCATCTGATAAACTTTAAATCCTTTGTAGGCAGCATATGCTAATAAGGTTCTAACACCGTCCAATCTAGCAACGGGAGCAAAAATTTCTCCATAATCCATGCCTTCTTCTTGAGAATATCCTTTGCACACTAATCTAGCTTTGTTTCTTGATACTTTACCATTTTCATCCAACTTATTTCTGAAAACCCACTTTGTACCGATTACATTTTTGTCTTTAGGCCTGGGTATAAGAGTCCATGTTTTGTTTTTCTCTATCTGCTCTATTTCTTCATTCATTGCTTCAATCCAATTATCATTTTCTAATGCATCTTTGACAGTTCTAGGTTCAAAATCAGCAAGTAAACAAGTACCTTTCAACTTACTTCTTGTGATGGTTCCATCAGATTTATTTCCAATGATCTGATCTGCTGAATGATGTCTCCTAACATATTTGGCTAGAATAGGTTCTTTTTCTTTTGGATGAATTTTGTCGTTATCTTCTTGCATTTCTCCTCCTTGCTCGGTTTGGTCTGGCTCGGTATCAACTGGCACGGTATGTACCTGCTCGGTTACCTCAAGCTCGGTAATCTCTAACTCGGTATTTTCTGACTCGATAGACGTTGGCTCGTTAGATGTTGGCTTGGTAGATGTTTCCTGCAACTCGGTTAGTGATGACTCGGTAGAAGAAGATTTTTGATTCTCAGATGCAGTTGATATTATATCCGAATCACTGAAGATGAATCTTTTGTAATCTTCTGGTTCTTTTCTGCTTTCTTCTTCAGTCTTTTTTGCAAATTCATCAACTTTCACATGTATACTTTCTATGACTTTGTGAGTAGATAAGTTCAAGCATCTATATGCTTTACTCTTGCACGAGTATCCAAGAAATATACCTTCATCACTTTTTACATCAAATTTACCTTTTCTAGATTCTTTCAAGATATAACATTTGCTTCCAAATACTTTCAGATAACTTACATTGGGTTTATAGCCATACCATATTTCGTAGGGAGTTTTGAATGAGTCCTTTTTTAACTGTACTCGGTTTAAGGTATGAACTATTGTACTGATAGCCTCCTTCCAATATTTGATAGCAACATTCGTTTCTATCATCAAGGTTCTTGCACAATCCATGATGGATCTGTTCCTTCTTTCAGCTATGCCATTTTGTTCAGGAGTACCTAGTGCTGAAACCTGTCTTTTGATTCCTCTTTCAATACAAAAGTTATTGAATTCATGTGAAATAAATTCACCACCTCTGTCTGACCTTAGGCATTTCAATCTTTTCCCTGTTTCTTTTTCTACTCTTGCCAAATACCATTTGAACTTTTCAAATGCTTCTGATTTGTTCCTTAGGTACATGATGGTCATCATTCTTGAATAATCATCAACAAAAAGAATAAAATATTTTTCACCAGTATAGCTTTCAGTTTCAATAGGTCCACATAAGTCAGTATGCACAATTTTTAATAAATCTTCAGACTGATAATTTTTTCTTTTGAAACTAGACTTACCCATCTTTCCAATTTGACAATTCTTGCATAAACCGACCTCTAGTTTCTTTAAATCAGGAATGCCTCTCACTTTCTTGAATTTGCTTATCTTTACCAGATTGTCAAAATTCACATGACATAATCTTTTATGCCATAACCAACTCTCTTCTATTTGAACAATAAAACATGAATGTTCATCAAGTTCAAGATAGAACAAGTTACCTTTAGTTTGAATACCAGATCCAATCAGCTTTCCTTTACCATTCAGCAGTCTTGCTTTGCCTTGGATGAATTCTACTTTGAGTCCATTGTTGAGTAACTGTGCCACACTCAATAAATTGTGCTTTAGTCCTTCTACCCAATAAGCATTATCACATACAAGTTCCTGGGTTAGAGTGATTCTTCCTTTTCCTTTGATGCAACAAGGTTCATTGTTTCCAAATCTTACACTGCCACCATCATACTCTTCAAATTGATCAAACTTTGTTTTATCTCCAGTCATATGATGTGAGCAGCCACTATCAATGATCCATGTATCATTCTTACTTATGTGAGAGATGAGTGCCATTTCTTCATTGTCAAATTCATCTTTTACAGCAATGTAAACAATCTCATCCTCTTCTTCATCATTAGAATCATTAGAATCTTTAGCCATAAAACATGATTTCTTACTTTTATCCTTAAATGATTTGAAATCTTTCTTACTGTTCCATTTATTATCTTTCTTTTCATCTTTATCTTTCTTTTTTGGACACCTTGCAGCAATATGCCCAACTTCTTCACATGAAAAGCAGATTAGGGGTACTTTACCTCTATATTTACCTCTTCCTCTTGAATATTTCTTAGCAAGTAGGGCTTCAATTACTTCAAGGTCGCTGTCAGAGCTCTAATCTGATTGATCTTCACTCTCTGACTGAGATTCCTTCTTCTTTTTGCCTTTGTCCTTGAGTGAAAGCTTGGCTTCAAATGCAGACTCAATGTTCTTTGCAGCTGGAACATAATTATCAAAATTATCTAATTCAAATGCTGTCAATCTTCCAACTATGGCCTCTAGGTTTATCTTGTGATTGGCCTCACACCTTCTTTCTTGAATGGCTGATACCCTGATGGCATAAACTAGAAGTAGAGTTCTAAGAACTTTACTTATGACTATCTCTTCACTAATACTTCCTCCAGAAGCTTTGATAGCACTGACACATGCTTTAATTCTTTCAACATATTTGGCAATATTTTTATCTTCTTTCATTTTCATCTGATCAAACTGTCCTCTGAGACTTTCAGCTTTGGCTCTTCTGACATTGTCATCTCCATCATAGATCTCTTTCAGTCTTTCCCACATTTCATAGGCAGTAGTGCAGTCCTTGACATCATCAAACTCTTCATAACTCAAGGCAGATGCAATATCAATCATCATAATGTTATGAGTCTTCTTTATAGCAATGTCATTGATTGATAATGTACCTGATGATTCTACATATTTCTCATCAAGATATTTCAGACCAGTGTCACCAATGGAAGCTAGATGAAGTCTCATTAATCCCTGCCATGCTGAGAAGTTGTTTCGGTTAAGCCTTGGGATTTCTCTCTTATAAGACATCTTGATCTTTGTCTTAGATCTTTAAAATCTTCTCCTACAAGCACCAAAAGCTCTGATACCAATTGTTGGAAAATGAAGATGGGGTAACTGAGAGGGGAGGGGTGAATCAGTTACCATAAAAACATTTTCTAAAGTCCCAAAGATGCCTTAAACTTAGTTGCTGCTGCTACTCGATAAACACAAAAATTACTGCTTAAAACTTGATAGATGTTTAGTTAATTTATGAAGCATTTACTGAAATAAGCGACTATGCAAAAGAAAGTAATCATTAACACAGTAGACACCAGATTTATGTGGAAACCCAATATGGGAAAAACCACCAGCAACTAGTCACCAATTTTCACTCTTCTGAAGTGAGCCCTGTTAGGAGCCAACCCTGTTAAAGGTTACAAAACACACTGTTAGGTGTGACCCTGTTAGAGGATTTAATCACCCTGTTAGGAGTGGCCTTGTAAGAGGTCTTCTGAACAATTCAACTGAATTGCCACCCTGTTAAAAGATTTATGAAATGGCTGTTAAACCAACTCTATTAGGAGATTTTGGAATCACTGTTACAATGGTTAGAAAGCAACAATGAATGATCTAAAAATACATGCAACTTATCTTGCTGAATACAGATCTCAGTTTAGCTCCACAAGATCCTTACTGATCAAATATATCTCTGCAGCTCCAAGATTTCCCTCTGCTCAATTCTGCTTAGGCACACGCAAGTCTCTTCCTTGCACTTCCTTGCACTATCCGTACATACTCTCTCTCCCTTTTTTTTTTTCCCATCTTGAGCACCTCTTTATATATTATTCATAATACCAGGTTGGCCAAACCAACTTGTCAAAACAATTCCAAATTCAGCTTGCCCAACCAACTTGACGAAACATATTCCAAAGTCGGCTTGAACTAAAAAACAAAATTCTTCACTGGTCGACACTGCTCGGTCAATACAGAACAAAAACTTCCTTCCTGTGTTAACCGGTAGAACTCGGTAAAAAAACTACAATTACCGGGGAATTCGGTAAACCTGCCACCTCCTTTGGGAACCAACTAGACTCAGTAAAAGCTGTCTTCGACTACCGAGTGAGCTCGGTGAAAACTCAGCTTTCCTTAGCTTACTGTGCGAACTCGGTTAACACTAACCGTTCGCTACAAAATCCTTTGATACCCGAGTGATCTCGGTAAGAACTAAACTTTCCTTAGCTTACTGTGTGAACTCGGTTAACACTAACTCATCGTGTGACATACAGGAACGCTCGGTATACACTGCAAAAGGCTTTTACTGACCGACTGAGCTCGGTAGACTCTGTCTGATAATTGATATGACATTTGTGTAACATCAAAGACAATACACAATTACTTAATTGTATCCAACAACATTTGTATGTTTTGTAATCATATTCATTTGATTGAAGTTAATTAGATAACATATATATATATAGTTATGCAATTAAGTTTACAATACGTTAAGAAAATTCACATTTGAATTGTACTTAAATTTCATAATTAGACATGAGTTGAGGAAGTCAAGTAATTCTATTCAAATACTTATGTATTGAATTAATCATATTATCACTTTAAAATAAAAAGAAAAAGAAAAATTGTTGGTGTGTGTTTTGCCCTATAATGTTGGGCATGACAAGGGGTCATAAGATGACCTATGACCCCTTTTGACACATTCCATGATGAAATATGTCTCTAGGGGTCCTAGGACCTCTAGGGACATATTATAATCATTTATATGGGTCGAAAGGGGCCGTAGGATGACCTATGACCCCTTTTGACATATTTTATGAGGACATATGTCTCTAGGGGTCCTAAGACCCCTAGGGAAATATTATAATCATTTATATGGGATGAAAGGTGTCATAGGATGACCTATGAAACCTTTTGACACATTTAATTACAACATATGTGTCTAGGGGTCTTCCCTTTCGACACATTCCATGATAACATATGCCTCTAAGGGTCCTAGGACCCTTAGTGACATATTATAATCATTTATATAGGTCGAAAGGGGTCATAATACAAACTATGACTCCTTTTGTCACATTCCATGATGACATAGGTCTCTAGGGGTTCTAGGACCCCTATGGACTTATTATAATCATTTATATGAGTCGAAAGGGGTCATAGGGTGACTTACCACCACTTTCGACATATTTTATTTCAACATGTCTCTGGGGGTCCTAGGACCCCTAGGGACATATTATAATTGTTTATATGGTTTGAAAGGGGTCATAGGATGACTTATGACCCCTTTTGACACATTTCATGATGACATATGTCCCTAGGGGTCCTAAGACACCTAAGGACATATTATAAATGTTTATATGGGTCAAAAGGGGCCATAGGGTGTCCTATGACCCCTTTCAACACAATTCATGATGACATATGTCTTTAGGGGTCCTAGGACCACTAGGGACATATTATAATCATTTATATGGGTCAAAAGGTGCCATAGGATGAGCTATGACCCCTTTTGACACATTGTATTACAACATATGTCTCTAGGAGTCTTAGGACCCCTAAGCAAATATTATAATCATTTATATGAGTCAAAAGCGATCATAGGATGACCTATGACCCCTTTCGACACATTTTATTTCAACATATGTCTCTAGGGGCCCTAGGACCTCTAGGGACATATTACAATCATTTATATGGGTCGAAAGGGTTCATAGGATGACCTATGACCCCTTTCGACAAATTTATTACAACATATGTCTCTAGTGGTCCTAGGATCCCTAGGGACATATTATAATTATTTATATGGATTGAAAGAGGCCATAGGATGACCTATGACACCTTTTGACACATTCCATGATGACATATGTCACTAGGGGTCCTAGGACCCCTACGAACATATTATAATCATTTATATGGATTGAAAGGGGTCATAGGATGACCTATGACCCCTTTCAACACATTTCATAATGACATATGTCTCTGGGGGTCTTAGGACCTCTAGGGACATATTATAATCATTTATATGAGTTGAAAGGGGCAATAAGATTACCTATGACCTCTTTAGACACATTCCATGATGACATATGTCTCTAGGGGTCCTAGGACCCCTAGGGACATATTATAATAGTTTATATGGGTCAAAAGGGGTCATAGGATGACCTATGACCCCTTTTGACACATTTTATTACAACATATGTCTCTAGGGGTCTTAAGACCCCTAGGGACATATTATAATCATTTATATGGGTCAAAAAGGGCTATAGGATGACCTATGACCCCTTTTGACACATTTTATTACAACATATGTCTCTAGGGGTCTTAGGACCTCTAGGGACATATTATAATCATTTATATGAGTCGAAAAGGGTCATAGGTCATTCAACACATTCCATGATGACATATGTCTCTAGGGGCCATAGGATGACCTATGACCCCTCTCAATACATTCCATGATGCCATATATTTTTAAGGGTCGTAGGACCCCTAGAGACATATTATAATCATTTATATGGGTCAAAAGAAGTCATAGGTCCTTTCGACACATTTTATTACAACATATGTCTCTAGGGGTCCTAGGACCCCTAAGGACATATAATAATCATTTATATGGGTCAAAAGGGATCATAGGTTCAACACATTCCATGACGACATATGTCTCTAGGAGTTCTAGGACACCTAGGGACATATTGTAATTGTTTATATGGGTCGAAAGGGGCCATAGGATGACCTATGACCCTTTTCAACACATTTCATGATGACATATGTCTCTAGGGGTCCTAGGACCCCTAGGGACATATTATAATCGTTTATATGGGTCAAAAGGGGTCATAGGATGACCTATGACCCCTTTCGACATATTTTATTACAACATATGTCTTTAGGGGCCCTAGGATCCCTAGTCACATATTGCAATTGTTTATATGGGTCAAAAGGGGTCATAAGATGACTTATGACCCCTTTTGATACATTTTATTACAACATATGTCTCTAGGGGTCCTAGGACCCCTAGGGACATATTATAATGATTTATATGGGTTGAAAGGTGTTATAGGATGACTTATGACCCCTTTCTACACATTCCATAATGACATATGTCTCTAGGGGTCCTAGGACTCCTATGCACATATTATAATCATTTTTATGGGTCAAAAGGGTTCATAGGTCCTTTTCAACACATTCCATAATGACATATGTCTTTAGGGGTCCTAGTACCTGTAGGGACATATTATAATCATTTATATGGGTCGAAAGGGGCCACAGGATGACCTATGACCCCTTTTGACACATTTCATGATGGCATATGTCTCTAGGAGTCCAAGGACCCCTCAAGACATATTATAATTATTTATATGGGTCGAAGGGGTCGTAGGATGACCTATGACCCCTTTCGACACATTCTTTAATGACATATGTCTCTAGGGGTCCTAGGACCTGTAGAGAGATATTAGAATCATTTATATGGGCCAAAAGGGGCCATAGGATGACCTATGACCCCTTTCGATACATTCCATGACAATGTATATCCCTAGTACCCCTAGGAGCCCTATGGACCCATTGCGAATGCGTCAAGAGGGGTCACTAGGGGCCTTAAGGACATATGTTGTCATGAAATGCATTGAAAGGGGTTTTATGCATGTTATGACAATATTATATTTTATAATAATATAATATTGTATATTTTAATATAATAATATATTATTAGATTATATAACAATAATAATCATATATGTTACTAGATTATATATTTAATAATAATAATCATATATATTATTATATATAATAATAGTCATATAATATTACTATATATATTTAATAATGATAATATTTATCATATATATTGCTATATTATATTTAGTTATAATAATTATTATTATATTTATAACTATTTTATATTTAATAATAATAATCATACATATTACTATAATATAATAATAATTATAATCATATATAATAACAATAATAGTTAATAATAATAATAATATCAATAATAATATCAATGTCCACACTTTTTCCAAATGAATTTCTCTCTAAAACACTCTAAAGTTTTCCTCTTATATTTATTTCCTCTCAAATTTTCCTCCCTCAAAATTTAAGATTGGAAAAAACCTGTCCTCTCAAATTATAATTACTATAATATAATAATAATTATAATCATATATAATAACAATAATAGTTAATAATAATAATAATATCAATAATAATATCAATGTCCACACTTTTTCCAAATAAATTTCCCTCTAAAACACTCTAAAGTTTTCCTCTTAAATTTATTTCCTCTCAAATTTTCCTCCCTCCAAATTTAACATTGGAAAAAACCCGTCCTCTCAAATTTCCCTTCAAATTTCTATTGAAAAATCTCAAACATGATCAGATATTCAATTTGAAATCGGATGACTAACCTTGGTATTTACCAAGCCTATTCGGTTAATGTAAAAAATGTGTTTGAGAAGGGTTTTACTGACACTCAGACTTTGGGTAGCCATCTAACAGTGTTATTTTCATCAAAATTGAATGAAATGAAAAGGTTTTTTTTTATAACACTCTTGAGATTCCATCGATATAATTGCTATCAAATTTTGAGTTCGATAAGTATTTATTAGTTAATTTTCAATGAAGATGATTGTAAAGAGCTAATTGACATATTGATTGAAAAATAGCTATAACTTTCAAACGGTATAACATTTTTTAAATCCAAAAGTTGCGTCACATTCTATGCTTTTCCTAGTATAAGAAAAAAATTTTTAAAAAAATTTGGTAAAAATTTCTATTAGTTAAGGTGGTCAGACATGGGAGTTTTTTTTCAAAAAATTTTTAGTAAAAAATTCATATTTAATTATTAATTTGGCATAAAAATATTTAAAAATATGTGTCACATCTAGGCATGAGTCTAATTTTTATATCTATAATTATATTAAAAAATATAATCATTTGATTTTGATTAAGGTTGTCAGACATACACCTACTTTTTATTTTCACCTTGAAATTTTTGTAATACTGCATTAAAATCCAAACTTTTGACCAATCAACTATTTTTTTCTCCATAGAAGGCCTAGTAGTTTAGAAACTACATTCAATTTCCTATAGATTATTTTCTTACAATTTTTTGATATAAAGTCCAAAACCACTTTAAAATTATGTGTCAAGTTGACATAACCTTGATTTGTTGGTTTTTCACTACCACTTAAGGTCATAGTTTGGTTGACCATGATCTTCTACATACCCTTGACATCAACTATGTCACTCAGCACACACTAGAATTTGATTTTACTTAGCACTAACTGATATTCTACTTGACATGAACTAACTTTTCTCGGCACCCACTATCAACTTTGGTCAAGCTTTACAAATACTCTTAGTATAACCTATTCTTCTAAAGTTTCTAAGTGTAGCCAACCTTTGTGTCTTCAAGCATATTATCAATACATTATTTTTTCATTGTCTTAACTGATCCTTATACTTCAATACTTAATCATAACTCAACCTTTCCTTGTAGGTGCTATTGTTACATCTTATTGATTAAATCCTCTTCATTAATCAACTAAGTGATAGTACTTGGATCTTATAAGAAATTGTCTTTTCAGAAAATAGAAGGTTTGAAATCAGTGACAAAACAATGATTAAATATATTCTTCTTCAACAATCTCTCTTTCTCAGCAATGATCTTTTCAATCGGATTTCAACAATCTCCCTCTTTGGCATTGATAGAAAACCAAACCGATCAACCAATTCATCTAAAGCATTATGTATAATCAAAGATGACTAGATTAAAATAGTAAGGCAAATGCCAAAAAGAAATCTTGTATCCAAAATTGTTCCTTCTATCAACATCTTCCAAATTCTTATGGCTCCCTCTAAATTATTTATCTAATATCTCCCTCTTTCAAAGTATTAGGGTAATCATCTCCTATGTTGATACACAATCTCTTTTCTCCTTCTTTGTTTTGCTCCCTCTTTTGATCTATCAAACTGATTGATTTTTGTTGTCTTGTGTTGTTTCTCCCACTTAGCTGCTATTTCTCCTTCTCTTTCTTTTCATCTGATAGATTTAATTAGTTTATGTTATTTCTCCCTCTTTGACAACAATGCCAAAAACCTATCACCTCAATATCTTATTATGTAGATATAGAATTTGTAGTAGCTCCAATTTCTCCCTCTGTCACCTTGCTTGTGATAATTTTGGAATTTCAGCACTTTAAGTGCTTCAAGAAAAACCTAAAGTAAGAACCTCTACATCGATTTATATCATTCACAATCAGCCTATTTGATGCAGGGTAGTTTTGTTGTTTCTCAAATAGCTCTAGGCAGGGGTATCTGATGTAGCACAAATTTAGATGTTCCCCAAACTGAGGTGATCTAGAAACTAGTAAATAATTATACAATGGAACAAGACAAATGAGATTCAAATCCAAAGAGACAATATTTCATATATTCAAAGCAAGAAATTTACATTCCACATGCCTGGCTGTACGACCTTTTGAGTTACAACCATTACAAAGAAGAATACATCTTTTGAAGAAGAAAAAATCTCCAAATTCCAATACAAATTTTTATCTCCAAGCTACCCCCTAAGACTCCTCTCCCCCAAATTATCCACCTAAGACTTGACCCAAGATATCCTTAAGTACTAGCATAGCCACAAGTTAGGCTATTGCAAACACCAACTAATTAAATGCTTACATTAAATTCATAACCAAGCCATAAGTGGGATCTCAACAAATACTAAATACCTATCACAAACTTAAATGCAAATGTTAGCTCCGACTAGAAACTACAAATAGACAACTTGGCAAATGAAGGCTCCCTAAAAATACTAGCACTCCACACCCAAATTAACTTGACATCCCAAAAAGGTTGACATCCAAAGGAATCACTCAATGTCGAAAAGGAACTCAGTATCAAAGGGAATGACTTGGCATCCAAAGGAACTCAACAACTAAAAAAATCACTTGGCAACCAAAGGAGCTCGACATCAATGTACAACTTAGCCACCACTACAAATTAGTTAAAACTACTAATTTATGAAATGCATGAACTCAATCAAGTCTTCCACTCAGCCTCCACATCAACTCAGTAGCTACTACAATTTGGTAAGTACTTTTACTTGGAAAACATTGACTAAAAAGAGAAGGAAAGATAAGAAACCAAGGATACCCTTGCATCATTCTACCAAGGTAAATATAAAATAATTTAGATGCTCCTACATCAGTATCACCCCTAATTTACCTCTTAGATATTCAAATGCATCTTTAGGTAATGGTTTTGTGAAGATGTCAGCAAGTTTCTCCTTTGAATTAACATACCCCATCTTCGCCTCTTTGTCTTCCACTAGCTTATATAATGATACTTAATTGCAATTTGCTTTGTTTTGGCATGCATCATAGGATTCTTTGATACATTGATGGCACTGCTATTATCACAATAAAGTATCATAGGTTTTGTTATCTCTTCCTTCATACCTTTTAGTAGATGCTTGATCCATACAATATTGGTACAATTTATGGTGGAAGCAACATATTTAGCTTCAGCTATGGATTGCAAGGTACAACTTTTCTTTTTACTAGTCCAAGTAAGTAGTCTCTTGCCTAAAAAGAGTTCTCCTCCACTGATGCTTTTTATTTCATCTATATTTCTTCCCCAATCAACATTAGTGTAGGCTCTTAATTCAAACTTTTCATTCTTCTTATAATATAAGCCAAAGTCCTCTATTCCTTTTAAGTACCTCATTATTCTTTTTACTGCTATAAGATGATTTGCTCTTGGTTTTGCAAAAATGTTGCAACTATTCCAACAAACAATGCAATATCAGGTCTGCTATGTACAACATATTATAAATTACCAATCATTGACCTATATAGTATCTAATTCACTTTAGTTGATTCATTATTCTTTGATAATTTATGTCTTATTATCATGGGTGTACTCATAGGTTTTGAGTCTTCCAGTCCAATTTTTTTTAGTATCTCCTTAATGTACTTTGATAGTGTAACAAATATGTCATTCTTCAGTTGATAAACTTGTAAGCCAACAAAGAACTTGATTTTACCAAACATTGACATCTCAAACTCATGCTTCATCTAATTAGAAAAATCATTGCATAGAGCATCTTTTCCCCCAAATATTATGTCATCAACAAAGATTTCAGATTACAGTATGTCTTTACCTTTTTCTATTTTGATGTACAAATTATTATTATCATCAGTTATCTCAAATCCAATCCTCACAAGATACTTGTGAAGCCTCTCATACCATGCTCTTGGCACTTGTTTCAGCCCATAAACTGATTTATGTAGTTTACATACCATATCTTTATTGTTGCCATCCACAAATCCTTCTGGTTGTCTATGTAAACTTCTTCTTCTAATATACCATTCAAAAATATAGACTTAACATCCATCTGCTAGAATTTAAATCCTTTGTAGGAAGCATATGCAGGTAATGTTCTTACTCCTTCTGTTCTTGCAATAGGGGAAAAAGTTTCCCTATAATCTATTACTTCTTCTTGGGCATATCCTTTACAAACTAGTCTGGCTTTTTTTTCTTGTGACCTCACCATTTTCATCTAGCTTGTTGCTAAACACCCACTTGGTACCAGTCACATTTTTATCAGTTAGTCTTAGAACTAAGCTCCAAGTTTTGTTCATCTGCTCAATTTATTCCTCCATAGATTTGCACCAATCATCATGCTCTAGTGCATTTCTCACTATTTTGGGTTCTGTCTAGCTCAAAAAGCATGATTCCTTCCTTAGTCTAGTCCTTGTCATTGGTCTAGTATCCTTGTTTCCAATTATTTGTTCAACAAGGTGATGTCTTCTAACATACTTGGATAGTATTGGTTTAGTTCTTGCTTCTATGTTTGGTCTTTCAATTTCAGAGTCACTATGCATAGCTCTTTCAGGTAACTCAACATCTCTTCCATGTGTACTAACTTTAGAATTATAATGTGCATTTTATTCATTCTGCAACTTGGCATCAGAATGCAACTCGACATTCACTTGTTGTGATTTAGCAATTACTAAAACTTGTTGTTAGATCTCCATTTGATTGGTAGCATCTTCCTCAGTAGGCATTCCCTCATAGAAGTATACAAATGATTTGTATTCTTATGGTCCTTTGATTAGTTCATCATCATGAACTTCTATGTATTTGTCAAAATTTACATTTGCACTTTCCACAATTTTGTTACTGTTAGTATTTAAACAATTATATGCTTCACATATTGTAGAGTAGCAGAAAAATATACCTTCATCACTTTTTGCATCAAATTTACCATTTCTTGTATCCTTAAGAATATAGCATTTGCTACCAACTACTTTGAAATGTTTCACATTAGGTGAGTGACCATACCATAATTCAAAATGGGTTGCATTTGTACCTTTCTTGATTTGAACTCAGTTTAGGGTGTAGATAGCTATACTTATAGCTTCTCTCCAATACTAAATAGAGAAACATTTTTCTCCATCATGAGTTTTCTAGCACAGTTCATCACTAATCTATTTCTTCTCTCAGCAATCCCATTGTATGGAGGTGTTTTTGGTGTAGAAGTCTGTCTCTTGATTCCTTTTTTATTATAGAAAAACTCAAATTCTTTTGATGTGAACTCTCCTCCTCTGTCTGATCTCAAGCATTTCAGACTCTTTCCTATTTCTTTTTCAACCCTTGAAAAATACCACTTGAACATATGAAAGGCATCCAAACTTTTCTTTAAAAACATGACAGTCATCATCCTAGAGTAATCATCTACAAACAATATTATATATCTATCTCCTTTGTAACTTTGTACTTTTATAGGTCCACACTAGTTAGTATGAAAAATCTCTAACACTTCTTTAGAGGTAAAGATTTTATTTTTGAAATTTGATTTGGTCATCTTTCCTAGCTAACATTGTTTGCACATTATATTGTCAGGGTTTTTCAGTTTAGGCAAACCTCTCACTTTCTTCATATTATTGATACTAATCAGGTTGTCAAAGTTCACATGACATAGTCTTTTATGCCATAGCCACACATCATTGAATTTAACAATAAGACAAGTGGCATCCTCAATATCTAGGTAAAATAGATTGCTCCTAGTTTGGTCTCCTTTTCCTATCAAATATCCATCTATGACATATATCTTGGTAGTTTTATTTCCAAACTCTACTTTGCAACCTACATTGCTTAATTGTGACACATTTAAAAAATTGTGACTCAATCCTTCAACATAGTATGCATTATTACATGAAATCTTCTCTGTAAGCTCAATGGAACCTTTTTCTTTTATTAGACATGGGGCATCATTTTCAAATCTAACATTATTTCCATCATATTGAGTTAAGGTGACAAACTTACTTTTGTCTCCTGTCATGTGATGTGAGCATCCACTATTAATGATCCATTTGTCATTCTTATTCACATAGGTTACAAGTGTACTTGCCTTATCTTCATCTCACTCATCCTTCATTACAATGTAGACCACCTCATCATCATTTTCATCTAAATCATCTTCTTCTACAATGTAACATTTTTTGCCTTTACCTTTGTACTCTTTGTTGTCTTCATTTATTTTGCCTTTGTAATTCCTCTTTTTTGGACACCTAGCACCAATATGTCCAACTTCATTGCAATTAAAATAGATGATAGGCAGCTTACCTTTAAATTTGTCCCTTCCTCTATGGAATCTTCTCACCAGTGGTGCTTCTAGTTGATTGACATCCTCTTCATCAGTGTCACTATCATTGGACACATGTTTTATCCTTCTCTTCTTTCTCTGCTTCTTCTCATCAGAATATTTCAGCAGTAACTTGGACGTGAAAGTAGATTCAAGACTTTTTGGCTTGTAGTTGTCAATATTGGATAACTCAAATGCAATGAGTCTTCCAACTAGTCCTTCAAGGGTTAGACTGTTCCCTGGAATGCATCTCAATTCTTGTATAGCAGATACTCTAATAGCATAGATAGGTAATAATGTTCTTAAGACTTTACTTAGAACAATGTCATCTTTAATATGACCAGTTGCTCCTTTTATAGCAGTTTCAACTTCTTTTATTCTAGCAACATACTAAGCAATGTTCTCACCTTCATTTTCATGTCATCAAACTTGCCTCTGAGGCTCTCTAACTTGGCTCTTTATACATTCTTATCTCCTCCATAGATGCTCTATAGGATTTCCCATATCTCATAAGTAGTTTTGCATCCCTTGATGTCATCAAATTCAACATAGCTGAGAGCAGAGGAAATCTCCAACATTGCCTGATTGTGCTCCTTTTTTTTCTTCATATCTTCAGCAATAGGCAAATCAACTGGATCAACATGTTCCACTGTAATTGAAGATTGTGCATGGTCACCTATTCCCCCAAGGTTCAATCTCATTAGAATTTTCCATGCAGGGAAGTTCTCTCTATTGATCTTGGGAACTTCTCTCTTAGACATCTTGATCTTTATGCTTCTAGTACCTTCAAACTAGTTCAATCAGCAGATGGCTTTGATACCAATTATTAGAAATTCTTTAGAATAAATGGGGGGGGGGGGGAGGGGGGGCAAGGGTGAATTAGTTATTCAAGGTCCAAATGTCCCAATAAAACTTTTTCACTCATCTTAGTGAACCCATTTAACTATTCTTTTATTCAAGCTAAACACTCTAACTAATAAGTTATTGATAAATCAATATGCAGCAATGAGACATGAAAGATCAACACACATAACACAATGATTTACATGGAAACCCAATTTGGGAAAAACCACTAGTAACATGCTACCTCTTTTTCACTCTTCTGAAGTGATGCTCTATGAAAGGCCAACCTTGCTAAAGGTTACAAAACACATTGTTAAGTGTGACCTAGTTAAGGGATTTTAATCACCCTATTAGAAGTGATCTTGGTTAAAGGACTTTAGGTCAATCACTTGGAATACCAACATATTAAATAATTTTTTAATGACTATTAAGTCAACCTTAGTCCAAAGGATTTTTCCCTAACTGATACAATTGCTAGGCAGTAACAATAAGGGCTTTTG